>CM060966.1:17560809-17633309 GCA_030765045.1 Tenodera sinensis
ATCAAACTTCAATTCCGTTGCGCTGAATATGGATATTACAGAGTACTTTTGACACTTAATTTCGTATGTGCCAGATTTGTAATCATTTCGAATCCAGACTGTTAAACGGAGGCTTAAAATATTTAAAAATTGGGTTTTGTAGGCAGATTCTATCAGCATATTTGCTTCAATTTCACTGAGCCTACTGAAGCAATATTTCCAATATAATTTTGACAAAGAGCCGGTACACTAAGATTATGTAATTGACAAAAAGGTTGACCTTGCATTCAATGCCTATTTTAGAACTCTAAGATACAATTAACATTATTTGACCCATCATAGATTAAATTTGTACTTTACGACCTTATAGTACTTAGAACCTGGTTCTTGTGTGTGTGTTCGTCAGTCTGCGTTTCTGTCTGTGGACAGCATAACTCAAAACCGAAAAGTTGGTTAAAAACCAAAGTTGGTATTTAAGTTTAATATCCTTCAAGGATGCGACACGAAGATTTTGAAGAAAATTCCTTCACCCCAAACTGCATTTTACATGGAAATTTTTTTCTAAAATGTTGATTTTATTTAAAATGACTCTAACAATTTTGATTAAAATGTCATATGTTTAAGACATTTTTATGACAAATGAAATGTATATCTTGAATTTTCTGGCTATAGCCCCTGTAGTTGTATTTACTCTAGACGACTTTTGCATAACTGGTAAACCGTAAGAGATAGACCAAATCTTACTGTACATAAACTGTAGAACTCGCTAAAATACACAATTTATGCCCGAATAATTTTTTTTGTAGAGTGAACCATTTCGGAGATATTCGTTGTTATTTGTGTTAGTTTCGAAAAACTTAAAAAGGTTTCGAGAAATCTAACATCGTTGTTCATATTTGTATATGTTAAGTGTGCAAAGAGAACAGAATCTCAAAGCTTTAAAACATTTGACTATCGCACAAAGCCTGCTGCATTCTAATATTCCTTTTGCACCTACAAGGAAATAAGCAATAAGATAATTTGTAGAAATGTTTATCTCAACTAACACGAAGAAGATATAGGAATAAGAGTTTGTATAAATGGTTAGTACAAGAGTAGAGAAAGTCATGTGAGTGCAACACATCAGACTTTGTCGTCTGTATTGTTTTCATCAACCTTTAACACAAAGTCGTAGGTTTTGACATTTCCACGGAGCCCATCCTTTCCTGACTGCCATATGTTAAGCAACGAGGTTTAGAAGGATGTAAGCAAAACTGCGGTCAAATGTACCTGAATGTGGAGTGACGTTCTTCTTCTTCTTCTTCTTCTTCTTCTTCTTCTTTTTCTGCTTCTTCGTCTCCTTCTTTTTCTGTTCTCATTTGTAAAAATCTACAAATCTACAAGATTTTTTGAATATATTGCATTATAGGTATTTTCGCTGTTTAAGCCCTTTAACGATATGTACAACTAAAATTTCTCCAAAATGGGGGGAAACGACCAAAGCTTTATTGTAATCCTATAAAATAATTTAGACCAGGGATGTCCAACCTTCTCTCTTTGGAAAACCTTATGTATTGAGTGGCTATTTCCACAGTCAGTATCCAGTGACGGACTCAAACAGGTGATTCCATGGCAGTTTCTAAGTCACACCTTGAATTTCCTGGGAGTGTCTTCAGTACACCTCTTCATTCTGGATGATTTTTGAATGAATAAACAATGAACGATCGTGCATGGTTACAAACCTCAAGGTAAAACAGATGTTGGGCGCCCAAGGAAGAGGTGGGAATAATTGAGGGAGGACGGATACACGCTATCAGTCCAATCCCTGGATTGAATATGATAAAGTAAATATCGATAAATAGTCGTATCGTCCCCCCCCCCCCCCCCACTAAGTTCGAGGTTGCTCATGCGGTCATTAACTGAGAATCAGTCACAGAGTTTACCTTTTTGTCTGTCTGTTTGTCTGTCTACAGGAGAATAGCTGTACCGTTACTAACTGGACAGTCATATACACCGCATTTGGTATCCTGCCATCCAACACTCAGTTACTGCTGCGAGTGACGTCACTTGTCTCGTCTCGCTTGGTCAAACAACTGCCAAGCGACTAGAAATGACTAAAGTAGTTCCTTTGGCGGAAGTTCTCCTTCACTTAACTTCCGTTTCACTAAAGCAAACGAATTCCAACAATAACCCACAAAAAATCCTTTGTAAAAACGAACTGTTTCAAACACGAAACGGTGTCGAGTATGGAACTGCAGATGCAAATTGTACAAAGCAGAACATGAAATTAAATGAAATTATTTTGTTATTTAACGACGCTGTCAATTACCAGGTTCACATTAGCGTTGCCGGTGTGTCGAAATTTTGTCTCACTGGAGTTGTTTTACATGCCAGCAAATCTAGTGACGCGGTGCTGTCGTTTACACTTAAAAATCACCGGTGTGGACCGGATTTGAACCCGCGACCTTGGGAACAGTAGGCCAGCATCTAACCAACTGAGCCACCCAGACCGACACAGAACATGAAGAATATAAAATAATTACCTATTATGCTTTTTTGTTTTTAATTGTTCCATTCATATCCCTCCTTCAACTGCAGAGGTCATATCGGCGCCCTTTCATTCATACTTCCAGACTCAGGGAAGGATGACGAATAATCCTGGCTGGAGAAAAATTCCTACCGCCCTGCCGGGAATCGAACCCGGGACCCCTAGCACATCAGGCAATTGCTCTACCAACTGCGCCACAGGGCCAGGCTATTATGTCTTTTGTTTAGTTTATTTCCATAAAAAATGTTTTGAAATCACACACACACACACACACACACACAACTTTGAGTCCGTTCTAATTCCTTTTAGTTTTAATAGAGGACACTACTTATTTTCAATACCTTTGTAATTTTCTTTCAATTTGGTAGGTTAATAAACTATGCTGGTTAACAGTAATGTAACTACAAAATTTGGAGCAATTCACACATTAGCACTCAATAGGCTGCACAGTGAAATACCCGGCGTTGCCCGTGGATAGAATATTTATCCTTAGAACTCTTAGAATTAGATTGTACTTGTCCAATGGACTTGTGCGTTTTTGGAGACATTTAAAAAATATTACTTAATACCAGCATGGTTTGTGGTCTTGGGTATGCACTCTGAACTCGTGTAAAGGATAGGCATAGGTGAAATTTCTACAGTTAGTGGCAGATTTTTTTTCAAAATCATATCACATATAATACGCGTAAGGAATAATGTGCATTCAAATTTGTATTGCAATATCTCCAAAGCCTTTAAATGACCACACCGTTCGTAGGTAGTAAACGGTTTCGTAGCCTGAGTGGCCAAGGTCAGTTTGCCTTGATAATGGCAGAGAGGTGTGTTGAAACGATCGTTGGTCGTCTCAATTTTACTGAAGTGAAGTCATTAGTCTATGCATAATTTGTGTTATTTTTGGATTATATTGTTACACTGTTAATAGCTTCAGATGTGCATAATAGCCTTTAAATGGATTATTGTTTTGGCAGCGTACCTATAATGCTACATAATGCAATAATTGTAAATATTATTCTGTATAGATAATTACTGTCAAAAGTGTTGGTCAAATTTTATAATGCTTTGGTTTACTGAATAAAATGATTAATGAAATAACTAATTTTTTTCAAAAATTTTATGGTTTTCATAGAACTCTATAATTCACCAACTGATAAATAACAGAGTTACATAACAACCACTCCCACTATTTTTCTGCATGCTCAGTTAGTTGATTACACTCTAATTCCATATTCAGAGCAGTAGGTTTGCAGGAAATGCAGCGTTGTCTCTACAACACGCAGTGAACCACGCGGATGTACACGAGCAATATGCATACCCTACCTTCGGTTTTCTGGCGTATTTTTGACTTACACGTTCACAGAAATTACTGTTCAAAATGCTGCTTGTTGTACTTCGATACGTGCAGAACAAGGTAAAAATATGAAATTAACTTTCACTGCTAAACAAAATAATGAAATACCATGTTAACATTAGCAAGCGAGATGCACTTTTGTGTGTTGCATCCACAGCGCGCGCACATCGTTTGACGCGACCACCAACCGCTGTGTTTCAATGCTTGGCATGATGTGCTAAAAGTACTAATTGATACATATTCCTCAGCAAGCATTACGCCAATTGGATTAGTATATAGATAATAGGAGAAGTTGACTAAGGAAAACTAGCAGAGTATGCAAAACATCGCTCACATCCATTGACATCCTCTGCTTAATACGCTTAAACGAAAAGTTAATTAAAACCCTTATAAACAACACAAAATAAGCAAAATAAATAAAAACTTGAATAAAAACACTGGGAAAACACTATGCAAAAGCATGATTGTGTAGAGGAAAAAAGTGAGTAGAGAAAATCCTATAAATGTAATATAAATATTCTGTGAGCACAATTTCTATTTCACTGATAGAAAATTGAATGAATTGTATGTTGAAAGGCGAGTAAAGAAATAAGTGTGATTGTGTTTCGTGAAAGAAAAATCTGATGTGTTGCACTCACATGACTTTCTCTACTCTTGTACTAACCATTCTTACAAACTCTTATTCCTATATCTTCTTCGTGTTAGTTGAGATAAACACTGGTACAAATTATCTTATTGCTTATTTACTTGTAGGTACAAGGGGAATATTAGAATACAGTAGGCTTTGAGTGATAGTCAAATATTTTTTTAAAGCTTTCAAATTTCGTTCTCTTTGCACGGTTAACATATAAAAATGAATAACGATGTTCCATTTGACAGAAGTAGTTCTCCAAAACTCACACAAATAACTAGGAGTATCTCCGAAATGGTTCACTCTACAAAAAAAAAAAAAAAAAAAAAAAAAAAAAAAAAAAAAAAAAAAAAAAAATGTTATTTGGACACAAATTATGTGTTTTAGCGACAGAGATGCAGTCTATCGCCATATCTGTCACTTCTCGAAAGCAGAACGGTAACTAATACAGGAATTCAGTTTTTCAAATAGAGATTTATACGATTATAGAGGTTTATTTATGTTGGATATACATTTCTCCATTGACAAATTATTATTATTGTTATTGTTGTTGTTACCATAAACCTGTGATATTTGGATACCCCCAGAACTTGCCGAAAAAGATAATTGTGTGTCTAATATTGGGCATGGTTTATAATATGTAGTGTTTATTGTGCCCCTACTCCCAAAAATGTTTATGAGATACATTTATGTCCTATTCCTATATTCTAGGCCCCAATTAATAATTTTCGCTGTTTTACAGCAAAGTCCCAAAGAAGTCAATTGCCACCATAGTTTATTTTGTTGGAAGGGCAAAACGTTAGCAAAAGTCTGGCCTGGACTGACTGTTCGATAAACTTTATCCCTTCCGTCTCCACAGCAAGTCCCGCGTGCTCGAAAACATTTGTATGTGACTGTACAAAGAATGTTCTCCCGTCTAGCCGCATTCCACACGACTCCGTCACTCCGGAGCTTTTCATCGAATCGTGTTCGAATAAAAAATGACATTTCTGCGCTCTTTACTTATCAAATTCAAGGAAATAACGGAGAGTTTGGAATTAAATGAGTTCAAATTACACAAGTTTCTTTGTATCAACAGCATTATAAACAACATGTTAATTAATAGTAAACATATTGCATTTGTAAATTCACACTAGTCTGGCAAACGTTTTATTTTCTCCATTAATTATATCTATAGTAAAAACACTCCATGTGACGGAGAGGCCCACGTGCAGAGGTTTGCACGTCAGGCAGTATAGCCCCTTGGAACGTGACCGCTAGATAAGAAATATATGATAGAAGAGGAACTTCCCCTATATTCACCTACCGACCAGGGGAAACCACGAACCACAGTGGTTAGACTGAACGGTCCTTGGGAATCCAGCCGGGAGGCCTCCCAGATTTGCCACACAGCCATTTTGCTCGGATACTTGGATAGTCGGTACAGGAAGGGAATATGACATTCCATTAAAAGACTCGACGCTGAGATTTCACTCAAAATGCACGTTTTAAGGTTTCCTGATACCACAAAGGGCGGTTTTAGACAATAGTACGTCTGTGTGTGTGTGTTTTTTTTTTTTTTTTTTTTTTTTTTTTTTAAACTACATGCTGCACTGCAGGTGGCGACACAGATGATACACGGAATGAAAATGGAGCACCAATGGAGTAAGATGGTGAGGGTAACAGGAGAACCCGCGACCTTGTGATCAGTAGGCCAGCGTCTAACCAACTGAGCCACCCAGACCGACAAATAATCGGGACTGGGAGAACATTTTCCCTTTCCATAAACGAAACCACTGATATTAAAATGGCCTGCATTTGGAATGAAATAACATTTTTGGGGTTTTTATCCTTGTTATGGTTACTTGCTTAGGGTTGGCACAATCTGCCCGTGGAAGTTGGCCAATTGTTATTTTCTTCAGACTGCTGATAATCCTACACAATTCCTATCCCGAAAGCTCCCATATTCCAAAACTGGTTTTCCTTAAGGGACTGAAAAATTATCAAATTGACTATTTTTAGGTTTATACATACAAATGTTCCCTAAACCTTCAATCATCGATTTTTTAGATTGCGTCATTTTTAGGGTCTAGCACACGCTTTAAATGCCATGTGTGCTTTTCTGCTTAAATTTTCGGCAGTATTTGAACAAAATGTGGGCCACAACAACCGAACTCAGCGGAAATAAGTGGTTAAGCAATGAATCTGAGGAGAGAGACTACTAGAACAAAAGAGGAAAGGTATGACGTATGCAGCAGGGCAGTTTTAGGTCAAATAGGTAAACTAACACATGATCATGATCCATGTGTGTAGAGAAATTGTTTTTTGTCGACTTAACATTTTTAATATACTGTAACAAAATCGGCAAGATCCAAAATTCGCTTACTTTCTCTAAATCTCACTGCAAATGCACAATTTCCATCTCATTACTAACACAGTTTATAGCCTTCTCTACTATTACAATTCACAATTGTTCTTCCGATAATCTTTCCCACTCTTTCAATGTCTTTCTCCAATTTCACTGTCTCTTATATCTTGACTATTACGGATCAATCACTCGACGACACATAGAGACTTGCTGACAGGCTGGCCGACTCACTCACGTAACTAAAACACGACGACTTAAATTCCTACTCTGACACTCACTCAAATTCTGATACCAAAAACTGAAAACTGACTGAACTGCTCACTGTCCATCCTATTTGTACTGGAGCCGGCGTGGCGTAACCTTCGAGTGCTTTCCATGCACACGTGTGCAATTATTCAGCAAAGAAGCTTCTAGAGCTTGCTGGGCACTACGGTGTTAGCACGCTGTTCGATCTTATGCAGAGTCACTAGTTGCCCTGTAGCCCTGAACCTTCTTCGTGTTTGTATTCATTATTACGGACACCACATAGCCGCTCGTCGTATCCAAGGTCACCCGCTCTCCTCTTGTCCGTATATAGTTGAACGACCAAATATCACAATACTATCTGCTCCATAGGCATTAAATTATGTGTTATGATTATAGAATTTTTCCAGCATGTCGTCCATTTATGTGACTTCATCTTCAGCCTTTACTGACAATTTCTTTGACTTTAAAAAATTTAAAATATACAGAAAAAGTTTGTAAAAATATTTTCAAGGTCTATTAAAGCAACGAAATTAATTACTTTAAAAGTAATTATTTTTTCCTCCTGGCACAGATTGATGCTAATTGTTGGGCATTTAGGGCTAATAAAATAATAAAACTGTTGTGATATTTCTGTCTTTGAAGTGCATGCAGTATTTTGACTATTAAGTATTTTCGCATTGTGAATAAGTTGAACAATTAATTCCCTCAAAACTATAAATTGCATTGTACTGGAACTTCGGTATTTTATAACATAAATACCCTTAAGTGTGCAAAGTATTGATTTCTTACGTATAAAAACATAGAAAATTCAAATTTCAGTCACAGGGTTCCTTAAAAGCTTAGCAGGTCAGCTAATCAATCCGCTTATAGTAGTAGGAAGATGCTGAATAAGAAGATTCTTGCAGAGATTCGAACTGGAGTATCACAGGTTTCCAACTTCAGACTGGAAACTACAACTGCAGACCAGAAGCTTAAAATCCGGAAAACGCATCATATAAGTGGAGCATAAAAAATCTGATGTGTTGTACTCACATGACTTTCTCTACTCATGTACTAACCATCTTCGTGTTAGTTGAGATAAACGTTTACAAAAATTATCTTATTGCTTATTTCCTTGTAGGTGCAAGGGGAATATGGGAATACAGTAGGGTTTGTGCGATAGTCACATTTTTAAAGCTTTCACGGTTAACACATAAAATGCTTTTATTGTAGTGTTTAACGGCCGCTTTTACTACTACGGCACCGCAGGCGGTTACACTAATGATACATAGAATGAAGATGGAGCACCGGTGGAATGAGATGGCGGGGAAAACCGGAGCATCCGGAGGAAACTCGCCCCAACGCCGCTTCGTCCACCACGAATCCCACATGCGTTTACCTGGGATCGAACCCGGGCCAGTTTGGTGAGAAGCGAATGGTCTAACCACTGGGCTATGGCACGGCCTAATAACATGTATAAAGATGCTGAATTTGACAGAGGTATTAGTTGTCCAAAACTCACACAAATAACAAGGAATATCTCCGAAATGATTCACACTATGAAAAAAGAATTATTGAGACATAAATTGTCTATTTTAGCAATATCTATATTTTTGGTATACTATGAGTTGGTCTATCTCTTACGATTTACCAGTTATGCAAACGTCATCTAGAGTAAACAGGACTACATGGGCTATAGCCAGAAAATTCAAGATACAAGATACAAGATTTCGTTTGCCATAAAAATATCTCAAACATATTGGCATTTTAATCAAAATCGTTAGAGCCATTTTCAAGAAAATCAAAATTTTCCATGTAAAGGATAGTTTAGGGTGGAGAAACTTTTGACACACACACACACACTGAAGTTAAGGATAAATCTAACGACAAACCTTACAACACTACTGACAGGACACGGAAGACTTAAAGCATACTACTATAGGTTCCACATCACAGACGACCCAAGTTGTTCATGTAATGGAGGAGAGCAAACAACAGACCATATAATTTATGACTGCAAAAATCTCGAAGAAAAAAGAAGAGCATTCAGAAGGAAAATAATTCAAAGAAGAGGAAAATGGCCACCAACTAAAGTCGAAATTGCTAAAAGTTATTTTAAAGAATATATTCAGTATGCCAATGCAATAGATCTGACAAAAAATAATTGAACTGTATAAATCTATGTAATTATTAATGTTAAATTTATAATAAGCAAACCCAACATGTAGTATTACATATTGTAATGGAACATGTAGAACAATAAAGAATCTTAAAAAAAAAAAAAAAAAAAAAAAAACACACACACACACACACCCACACACACATACACACATACACACATACACACACGCACACACCACACACACACACACACATACACACACACCCACCCACACACACCCACATACACACACCCACACACTCACACACACCCACCCACACACACACATACACACACATACACACACACACCCACACCCACACACACATACACACACGCACACATACACACACCCACCCACCCACACACATACACACACCCACACACACATACACACACACCCACCCACACACACATACACACACGCACACATACACACACCCACCCACACACACATACACACATACACACACGCACACACACCACACACACGCACACACACCCACACACATACACACACACCCACCCACACACACATACACACACGCACACACACCCACCCACACACACACCCACCCACACACATACACACACACGCACACACACACCACACACACGCACACACCCACCCACACACATACACACACATACACACACCCACCCACACACACATACACACACGCACACACACACCACACACACGCACACCCACACACACACACCCACCCACACACACACCACACACACACACGCACACACCCACACACACACACCCACCCACACACACATACACACACACCCACACACACATACACACGCACACACACCCACACACACCACACACACACCCACACACACACCCACACCCACACACACCCACACACACATACACACACGCACACACACACACCACACACACGCACACCCACACACACACACCCACACACACACCACACACGCACACACCCACACACACACACCCACCCACACACACATACACACACACCCACACACACATACACACGCACACACACCCACACACACCACACACACACCCACACACACACCCACACCCACACCCACACACACCCACACACACATACACACACGCACACACACACACACCACACACACACACACACACCACACACACACACGCACACACATCGACCTTTTTCTAAAAATGCTCTTTTTTATTAATAGGGCCTCAAAACATATATTCGCGGTGAAATCTCGACATCGAATTTTTGGGTGAAATAGAATACTTCCTGTACTTTACTACACGAAGTAGAGAAAGTGATAAAAGCTTAAAGTAAAAACAATCTTTGACAATACTAACATAAAGGAGTAACTCCTAGACGTCTGTCAAACTTCACGTGACCAGTTAAGAATTAAGGAAAATGAAAATTGCGAAATAAAATAGCAAAGTAACTGAACCCAACCGGTATTCGAATTGGGATTAAAAATAGCGTTCACACAGCAGAGGTGCGGGCGAGGGACAATAATACGACCAATGAAAACAACGGGTTTGTTTGTTATGTGACAGCCACGTGCGAGCATGGGTCCGCCGAACAGTCTAGCGGGAAACCGCTCAGTCACATGGTTTCAAGGCAACGAACGTTCTGCTTGCCGTTATAACCTTACATCTTTCTTGCCAGGCTCTTTGACTTCACCTGAATGACTTGAGGAATGCAGGTTACTCAGGAAGGGGGGAGTAGACTTGGATGTAAGAGACCTCAGACGCTAATGGATAAACCGTAAGAGAGCGGCTCTCTGATTGGAGAAGCTGCAGCCCAGAAACCAACCACGGCTCTACGCTTACTTTCACCTTGTTCAAGAAACCAGAAACGAGGTAGGAAGGCCATGTCAAGATTTCACCGCAGACAACCACAATAGTTGCTGCTGCTCATCAACAGTGTCCAATGGCGACCTGTTTTTCGTTTGTTTCTAGCATCGCCAACTGTTTTCGTGAACTGCTTATGTCCACATTATTAGGTGTGTCTTTGACAAGTGCAAAATAGTTTGTCTTCCTGCGCCAGTGACATCAAGGTGAACGTACTTTCTTTAAACAGGAAGGGTTGAAGATGTGGGAGGGGTAAATGGGGAAGTGGCCATCGTGACGTCATCTAGAGCAAATCGTGATTGTCGTGGTAGAGAAATGACAATCAGTGGGTGTTTCAGTTGTGGCGAGGCGGTGTTGGCGTGAATTTGGTGCGTATTTTTGTGGCCAAATGTCGAAGTGCACATGTGGAATAAGTGTCACGCGGTTTTCTACTTGTTAGTGAATGAGGAAATGAAGACTGCACAAGTGATCGAAGCTGGTGATTTCAACGCGGGATAAAATGCAAAGTGTAACATCTGTGCTGGTGCCGTTAGTGAATAGGTTAATGGTTTGTGGTGGTATTTGAAAATATATTATTGCCATTACTCCAGTGATTTCACCCAGCGCTTCTCATTGATTGGAGGAAATTAATCATGATTGCCGGAAACTGGGTGACTCTATGCTGCATCTTCCTGCAACTCAGCAAAACAGGTATTGTTCTATGAAATAATTATCGGTAATTGTTAACAAAATCGGCGTTCGAGAAAACTAATGAAACATAGCGCAATGGATGCAGTTTTTATTGTTGATTACGATTTTGAAAGTCGTATTTATCGCTGTTTTTGATTTATGAGCAAATTCCGTACCTATGATGCAGCAGTTTTTTTCGCTTATACGGCGGATATTTAGCAAATAAATGTTTGTAAACGAGAATAATATATGCTAAAATGATCGATGAATGTATTTACGTTGAAATTGTTGTTGCTGATTACGATTTTGAAAGTTTTATTTGGCGGTTTTCGTTTTCGTTTTGCCCGTGTTAGGTTAGGTTTAGTGTGTGTATATGAGTGGGGTGACAGGGTCCTGTGTTATCGAAATATTTACAATTTGGGCAGTGTTTATGCAATAATTTCAACGTAAATGCATTAATCAATCGTTCTATCATATATTATACTCGTTTATACACATTTATTTGCTAAATATCCGCCGCATAAGTGAAATAAAACCACTGCATAGCACGCCCGAAATTTGCTCATAGATTAAAAACGAAGCTTGAGCGCAAAATAAAACTTTCAAAATCGTAATCAGAAATAAAAACTGCATCCATTGCACTATATTTCATTCGTTTTCTCGAACGGCCGAACATTTACCGCGCCATGTTAGCTTAACTTAGGTTAGGTTAGGTTAGGTGTAGGTTAATTTTTTAGGTTCGGGGATCAAATCGAGAAAGGTAATGGACAAGGAGAGTATAAGGCGAAGTGTGCAGAAACTGCATTTCAATTTCATTTTTCGTGAGCGTTATCTCTAAAATTTCTGTTTTTTGCGGAACTTTGGGAATTTTTTGGCGGTTTGAGGCAACTTTGGAAGCTAGAATTTTGGGTACGTATTCATACGTGCCTAACGAATATTTCGGGAGAATTATTTTTTCGACCGGGTTGTCCTGCGGAAGTTTGCACTTATTTTCTCGTAGCTGTAAGGGGAATATGGGAACACAGTAGGCTTTGAGCGATAGTCAAACCTTTTAAACCTGGTCACTATATGAAAGCTTCGAAATTCCATTCTTTTTGCACGGTCAAGAGGTACTTATGAATAACGACCTTCCATTTGAGAAAATTTTAAGTGTTGCAAAACTCACCAAATAACAAGGAATATCTCCGTAATGGCCAACTACACACGAAAATCTATCTGGACATAAATTGTGTGTTTTAGCGAGATTTACATTTTTATAGAGTAAGATTTGGTTTACCTGTTATGTAAAAGTCATTAAGAACAAACAGGACTACATGCGCTAGCCAGAAAATTCGAAATAACGTTTCATTTGCCATAAAAAAATCTTAAAAACATGACTTTTTTATCAAAATTGTTGGCTATTTTTGAGACGATCAAAATTTTCGAAAAATTTTCTATGTAAAGGATAGTTTAGGGTGGTGGAATTTTCTTCAAAATCTTTGCGTCGCATCCTTGTTAAACTTACACACACACACACACACACACGCACGCACACACACACACACACACACACACATGCGCGCGGACCTTTTTCTGAAAATGCCCTTTTTGGATGCAGAGGGCTTCAAAATATACATTTCCGGTGAAATCTTGACATCGAATTTTTTTGGGGCGAATACAATAGTTCCTCTAATTACTTACGCGGTAGAGAAAGCAAAACATATCATTTTTTTGCATCCACGCGTCTTTTTCTCCTCACTCTTCTACAGTTGTTAAAAAAGCTGGTTCTATTTACTTTTCATGAATCGAACTAAACCTTCATTACATATTTATGAATTTCGTTGTACGTATAAGAAAGAAAGGCAATAGCGATAGTCAGATTTTTTGTAACCAGGTTGCTATATAATGAATGAATTTCCATGCTCTTTGGGCGACCACTTGATAAAAGCATAAAGTATTTGGGAATCCAAACAATTAACATAGAACATTTCGGAAATGGTCAGCCTTATAAAATATATTTCGTTACATAAATTCCGTGCTGCAACGATATGTGCATTCTATGTGCATACAAATTTAGTCTTATTCCTTTATTATTAAAAAATCACTCATGCACAAAATATTTACAAAAACCGTTCAAGTTTTAAGTTTTATTTCACAAGTAATTGTCTTAAGCATATTTTAATTTAAAATATTTGGAGTCATTTTCAACAAAATACGAAATTACGAAGTCATTTTCAATGTAAAAGGGTAATTTTTGGAGGGAGAGGCTTTTAGAGTACCTGGCGCTGTGCAAGGGGTCCCGGGTTCGGTTTCCGGCTTGGGAGTGGGCATTTTTCTCTAGCAAGGGTATTCTCTATTCTTCCCAAAGTTCGGAAGTATGGATCAGAAAGTGAACGTTTGTGCGAATTTAATGTAAAAAATCTGATGTGTTGCACTCACATGACTTTCTCTACTCTTGTACCAACCATTCTTACAAACTCTTATTCCAATATCTTCTTCGTGTTAGTTGAGATAAACATTGTACAAATTATCTTATTGCTTATTTCCTTGTAGGTGCAAGGGGAATGTTAGAATACAGTAGGCTGTTTTTCTTTTGTTCCATTTATATCCCCCCTTTAACTACAGATGTCATATCGGCGACCTTGACTATTGGTTTTACTTGTTTAACAGTGGGGTTTTTATGGGCTGTCGCGCAGGGGTTTAGAAAAGCATGAAATATTGAAAAAAGCAATAGAAATTTGAAAATGTGTAATTTTATGCCCATACAAAAGCTTGTTCACCTTAAGTAGTTCTTAAAATGGACTGAACACCGACACGGTTGCCTTTGTTTCATTCAAATAATGCAACATTTTGTGCATGACATTGCTCGTAGTGAATTTCAGTTCGTTAGAAACTAAATGAGCCAGTGTGCACTAATTCAATAAACGCTCATCAATCGTATTCCATTCATTTAGCTCAGCGAGGCTGAAAAATAGCTTTATGTTCTGCATTTGTTTTTGGAAATGAAATCAGATTAGCATAACGATTTAATTAGCATGGGAGAGGTTTATGAGGATTTAATGAACTATTTAGCGTTTCATTGAATCATGAAACGCAAACAGCAGGGAATAAAATAGCAGCCAATTGAATTCACATACTTTCTTTTGTATTTCTAGTATCCGCTTAAGGGACACTGAATGTCTGTCGGAAATTACACCAATAAGCAGAGTTCATTATTCTGTTTTACTGTTGAGGTGCAAAGTCCACATCTCAGTAATACTGATAATAATTAACAGGGTGTTTGTAATTTGAGTTAATAGGTTATCTGGTCTATATGAAACTGTGCTTACTTTCTCTACTGGTAAGTAGGGGAAGTATTGTATTCCACCCAAAAATTCGATGTCAAGATTTCACCGGAAATACATTTTTGATACCCCCTGAGAAAAAGGTCCGTGTGTGTGCGCGCGCGCGTGTGTGTGTGTCTGTCTGTCTGTCCGTCCGTCTGTGGACAGTATAACTCAGTATTGTTTCTATTCCTTATATTTCCTTTTCTGTATTAGTTTATGTTCATTTATGTTTTCTTGTATTTTATTTAAGTGTGTATATTATTATATGTAAACATCTATGTATGATGAACATTGTAATTGGGCTTCCAAGCCTGTTATGTTCATAATAATAAATAAATAAATTAAAAAAAACGAAAAGTAGGTTAAAAACCAAGGTTAGTATTTAAGTTTAATGTCTTTCAAGGATGCGACACGAAGATTTTGAAGAAAATAGTCCCACCCTAAACCACCCTTACATGGAAATTTTTTTCTTGAAAAAGGCTCTAACGATTTTTATTAAAATGTCAATATAAGATATTTGTATGACAAATGAAATGTATATTTTGATTTTTCTGGCTATAGCCTATGTAGTCCTGTTTACTCTGGATGACTTTTGAATAACTCGTAAACCGTAAGAGCTAGACAAATTCTTAATGTACGAAAAATGTAGATATTGCTAAAGCACACAATAAAATTTTTGTCTGAATAAACTTTTTGGTAGAGTAAACCATTTCGGAGATATTCCTTGTTATTTGTGTTAGCTTCGGTAAACTTAAAACTTTGGTGAAATGGATCATCGTTGTTCATTTTTTTATATGTTAAACGTGCAAAGAGTACGGGATCTCAAGGCTTTTAAAGAGTTGACTAGCGTTCAAAGACTACTGTAAAAAAAAAAAAAAACTATTTTCTTGTTTAACGACGCTGTCAATTGCCAGGATCACATCAGCGTCGCCGGTGTGCCGGAATTTTGTCCCGCAGGAGTTCTTTTACATGCCAGTAAATCTACTGACATGGAGCTGTCGTTTTTAAGCACACTTAAAAATCATCGGTCTGGGCCGGGTTTGAACCCGCGACCTTGGGATCCGTAGGCCAGCGTCTAACCAAAAAGAAAGACTACTGTACTCCAATATTCCCCAATATTGTAGCTGTAAGATGACTAACAGTAAAGGAAGAAAAGCAATCAAGGCTGTGGGTAACTTTTCAAGGTGAAATGGTTAACGAAAATAAATTAGACAAGGGGAAAGGAAGAAGAAGGACGAGAGAAAGGAGAATAAGGGAAATTAGGAATCTGAGAAGTAAAAAGGGAAGGAAAAGAACAAGGGCTAACAGAAAACCAAATTGCTTGCCCTACCAGGCACAGGGTAGCCCTTAAAATGAAGAAAAACAGGAGTCAAAGTGCACTAGAATGCGAGTAACTGCAACTGAAACACATGTTCGAGTCTCGCTAAATCCGAAAAAAAAAAAAAAAAAAAAAAAATCATATTCAGAAACAGGTTGATTGAAACAAAGTTAAAGAATTTCAGAGCCATTACAAAGCGAGTGGCTCTTAAAATAACGGGTGATCCAAAATACTCCGAACCGGCTGCGCTGGTTTGCCTGTACTGCCGCTGTCACCCAGAGATAGAAATCGCAGATCACCTGGAAATATTTCTGCAAATCGCACTTTCACTTGATTTAACACATACGAGCTGTAAATAAATACACGATGTGCAGTAGAAAACAAATGCTGAGCCACAAGGGGTGGGTACCGACTGCGCGCGAAATGGTCAAATTTTTCCTAACTGCGCGCGAGGTACTGAATTGTAAACAGCCTTACTGCGCGCGAGCTTGGCAAGGGTAAACAGGCCAACAGCGCGCGAGCGGGTATACCACAAATACGTCAAATGCTTGCGAGTCTTTCTCGCGTAACAAGTGTGGCATCACATGTATTTTGTTACCACAAGGCTTTAATATAAATTACAATAATAACCTAATTTTTGAAGAAAAAAATTTTATTCCAAAAACAATACATTAATACCAAATAATACAAGGAATATTTCTGTAACTTTTAACTTTACAATTCAAAAGTAGACAAACTGCCCCTGTAGCATAAAATACAAATATGATGTGTTGCACTCACATGATCTTCTCTAATGTTGTACTAACCATTCTTACAAATTCCATCATCTTCGTGTTAGTTGATGTAAACGTACAAATTATCTTGTTGCTTATTTCCTTGTAGGTACAAGGGGAATATTAAATACAGCAGGCTTTGAAATTCCGTTCTCTTTGCGCGGTTAGCATATAAAAATGAATAACGATGTTCCATTTGACAGAAATATAAGTTCTCCAAAACTCGCACAAATAACGAGGAATATTTCCGAAATGCTTCACTCTAAAAAAAAAAAAAAAAATTATTTGCACAGAAATTGTGTGTTTTAGCTAGATATACATCTTTTGTTTAGTAAGATTTTGTCTATCTCTTACGGCTTACCAGTTATGCAAAAGTCATCCGGACTAAATAGGACTTCGTGAGTTATAGGCAGAAAATTCAAGATATACATTTCATTTGCCATAAAAATATCTCAAACATGTCATTTTAATCAAAATCCTTAGAGCCATTTTCAAGAAAATCAAAATTTTGGAAAAATTTTCCTTGTAAAGGGTTGTTTGGGATAGAGCAATTTTCCTCAAAATCTTCGTATCGCATCCTTGAAAGACATTAAATTTAAATACCAGCTTTGATTTTTAACCGATTTTTCGTTTTTGAGTTATGTTGTCCACAGACACACAGACCTATTTCTAAAAATGCTTTTTTAGCGAAAAAAACTAACCGATGAATTCACATGACTAGCTGTCGATTTCTTATGGATGCGTGTGTTATTGTGGGACACGAAGTTACAATTCTTATGCGCAAAGGTAAGCTGTTTGTTGACATATAACCAATATAATGCGATTTTTCCAACGTAACTTTCACATAAACACTCTGTATATAAATCTATCAATACAGAGATTAAGGCATTACATGTTACAGTTTGAGCCCGTTTATCAGTATAATTAAGAAAATTTGGTTAGGATAATTATTACGCCCATATGAAACTGCAGTTTTCATTATAAAATCATGATTAGGTTTACATTTTGCTTTCATTTGTTTTAGCTCTATTCCTTTTTCTAAATAAATCAGAAAAATGCTTATATACTGCCATCTACACTTGAAACCGTTTGAAATAGTTCTTAACTGTGTCTGTAGACGGCAGAAAATGTTTATGGTGTCCATTTGATTGATAGTAAGGTACCGTTGGAAAAATTAGCATTTATTGGACCACTAGCAAGGAAAATTTGATGTGTTGCGCTCATATGAGTTTCTCTACTCTTGTACTAACTATTCTTACAAACTCTTATTCCTATATCTTATTCGTGTTACTTGAGAAAAGCATTTACAAAAATATTTTATTGCTTATTTCCTTGTAGGTACAAGGGGAATATTAGAATACAGTAGGCCTTGAGCGATAGTCAAATCTTTTAAAGCTTTGAGATTCTGTTCTCTTTGCAAACTTAACATGAACAACAACTATGTTGCATTTCACGAAAGTTTTAAGCTTTTCAAAACTGACACAAATAATAAGGAATATCTTCGAAATGGTTCACTCTACAAAAAAATTATTCAGACATAAATTGTGTTTTTTAGCAAAATCTACATTGTCTATGTTTTACGGCTTACGAGTTATTTAAGTCATCCATATTAAACAGGACTACATAGGCTATAGTCAGAAAATTCGAAATATACATTTCATTTGTCATACAAATATCTTAAACATATGGCATTTTAAACAAAATAGATCCATTTTCCAAAAATGAGTAGTTTAAGGTGAGGCTATTTTCTTCAAAATCTTCGTCTAGCATCCTTTAATACATTTAACTTAAATATGAACTTTGGTTTTAACCGAATTTTCGTTTTTGAGTTATGCTGTCCACAAACATACCCAGGATTTCGTAAATTTGCTGGGAAAGTATTGTATTCCACCCAAAAATTCGATGTGGAGATTTCACCGGAAATATATGTTTTGAGACCCCCTGAATAAAGAAAGCAATTTTTATTAAAAAGGTCCGCGTGCGCGCATGTGTGTGTGTGTGTGTGTGTGTGTGTGTGTGTGTGTGTGTGTGTGTGTGTGTGTGGTGTGTGTGTGTGTGTATGTCAGTCTGTGAACCGCATAACTCAAAAACGAAAAGTCGCTAAAAAACCAAAGTTGGAATTATGTTTAATGTCTTTCAAGAATGCGACACGAAGATTTTGAAGAAAATAGTCCCACCCTAAACTACCCTTTACATGGAAAGTTTTTCGAAAATTTTGATTTTCTTGAAAATGACTCTAACGATTTGATTAACATGACATATTTTTGAGATATTTTGATGACAAATGAAATGTATATTTTGAATTTTCTGGCTATAGCCCCTGTAGTAATATTTACTCTGGACGACTTTTGCATAACTGGTAAACCGTTAGAGATAGACCAAATCATACTATACAAAAAATGTAGATCTTGATAAAATACACAATTTATGTCTCAATAAATTTTCTTGTAGGGTGAACCATTTCGGAGATATTCCTTGTTATGTGTGTGAGTTTCGAAAAACTTAAAGCTTTCGTGAAATGAAACATCGTTGTTCATTTTTTATATGTTAAGTGTGCAAAGAGAACGGGATCTCAAAGCTTTAAGAGATTTGACTATTGCACAAAGCTTACTGTATTCTAATATTCCCCTTGTACCTACAAGGAAATAAGCAATAAGATAATCTGTACAAATGTTTATCTGAGCTATCACGAAGAAGGTATAGGAATGCTGACCTAGTGAAAGTGACACCCATACAATCTGCTTGTTTTAAAATATCTTCGTAGGAAATGGTCAGAGACAAAAATGTAACATACAAAATCTGTTCCAAATACCAAGATCTATTACTGGTTTAAATTAATGCAATTACTTCCCTTCCATCCTGTATATGTAGGGAATACAATATTTACTATAATTATCAGATACAAAGCCATATGGAAATGAATGGATATTTCATTGGTTACAGTGGTTAACCTGATGATAGAATATTACTTGCTACAAGTTAATTGCTTAAAATTCAGAGACTATGAATGTTAGTTGTAATTCCCACTCACGTTAGTGATACGCTTGAAAGTTTTCTTTTTGTTTGTGTTTTCCTACAGCCATTGATTGCAATGTTTATTCAGCCCGTTTAATACGCTTTGTTGGCTTTCACTAGCGTTTTCCGCGCTAAGCTTCGTATCATATTTACATTGGATTCCTATATCAATGCTATTGTGATTATTTACCGATACGCTTTCCATTTCATTTAAATGAACTTTAATGAATTCGGTTCTGGTCGAACCACAAAACAGTGTATTGCACACAAAATGTTTAACGAGATCCTACAGCTATCATTTTACCCAGTGTTTAGACTTTTTTACTCGCACATCTGTATATAGTTATTACTGTAATGCTTAAAATATGATGTGTTGCACTCATATGGCTTTCTCTACTCATGTTGGTCGAGATAAACATTTACAATGTGGTTATTACTAGTTTTCTCGTAGGTAAAAGGAAAATAGGAATACAGTTTGAGCGATAGATCTTTTAAAGCTGGTGGCTGTATGAAATTCCGTTCTCTTTGCACGGACAAGAGGTAAAAAAGTGAAAAACGTTCCGTTTGAGAAAAGAAAAGGTATTGCAAAGCTGATACAAATAACAGAGAATATCTCCGAAATGGTTCATACCATGCAAAAATGCATTTACACATAACTTCTGTGTTTTAATGAGATTACATTTCTTGTATAGTAAGATTTCGTCTATCTCTTACGGTTTAGTAGCTGTGCAAAAGTCATCAAGCGTTGGGCTGTAGCCATAAAATTCAAAGTATTCATTTTATTTGCCATAAAATGTCTTAAGCATATGGCATTTTAATCAAAATCGTTAGCGTAAATTTTGAGAAAACCAAAATTTTGGAAATATTTTCCATGTAAGGGTAGTTTATGGTGGAGGAATTTTCTTGGCTTAACTGTCATTAATATTCCCCATTATATTCTAAATAGTTTGTACACGTAGCAACCTAGAGACATGGGCGTCGGTAGACCCCTTTTCAGGGGGGGGGGGGCTCATGTTGAAGGTTGGCAATAAAATCATGTTAATTCATTATTCTATTATCAAAATTTATAGTATTTGTTGCTGATAACCGTATTAATTTGTGCAAAATAAAAATTGTTCCTTACATTGAAATTAAAACATTAGTCTAATACACAGTAATTGACTACACATTAAATGCGTTAATTTTCAAGGGGGGGGGGGCACGGCCCACCTTGCTCCCCCTTCGAGACACCCATGTCATTATTGCCTTTAAAATGGTGCCACTAGACACTGGTAAAACTTATCTCTATCAAAATTGGTGGCGTTAAAAAGATGCTGAGACTTAAAAAATGTATTCTTCCGAAATAGAAAACCTCGACCAACATTCTCTAATTCTACCAACTCTTCAATTATAAATAGAACACTACCTTCGAGGTATAGAAAGTAATTGAAGAAATTTGTAGTGATGTTTTGTTTTCTAATGTGACATTTGCATGTTCTAGGGCAATAATAGCAGTTTGACTTGCCTAAGGTGCACTTTATACTGAAACAAAACATGGATATCTATGTGAGGTAGATACTCGTATATCTGTCAAGTTCACTAAAGAAGTTCTTGGCAATGGCACAAGTCTGCCCAAGTTTTCAGGAATCTTTTAAGTTAACATCATTCGTATGACTGCTTTGGGCTTTAGCCATAAATCCACTTGCTGATGGATTATAGTAGTACACAATGTTAGGAAAGACAAACTCCTGGAAACAAATGCAAGGAGAGGGGGGGGGGGGGGGTCTTGAGACATCTTGCTTGTCAAAGAAACCGCTAACCTACTTTCTGTCTGCTTCTCTGACCGCAGTACAGTACAGTCTTGGCAAGGAAGCCAGGCTTCACCTACTTCCAATATGGCTAAGGTTTTATGTGGAGAAATAAATCATTTTACGTTTGGAGCTTGTACATAGATAAGTTGTCTTAATTCTTTTTCACAAACCTGCCATTGTATAAAGCCAATAAACGGATTTTGCATCGCTTTCTGGACGACTTTTGCATAGCTAGTAAAACATTAGAGATAGACCAAATCATACCCCACAAAAAATGTAGATCTTGCTAAAATACACAATTTGTGTCTAAATAATTTTTTTTGTAGGGTGAACTATTTCGGAGTTATTCCTTGTTATATGTGTGAATTTCGGCGACTTAGAACTTTCGTGAAATGGAACATCGTTGTTCATTTTTTATATGTTAAGTGTACAAAGACAACAGAATCTCAAAGCTTTAAAACATTTGACTATCGCTCAAAGCCTACTGTATTCTAACATTCCCCTTGCACCTACAAGGAAATAAGCAACAATATATTTTGTACAAATGTTTATCTCAACTAACACGAAGAAGATATAGGAATAATAGTTTGTATGAATGGTTAGTGCAAGAGTAGAGAAAGTCATGTGAGTGCAACACATCATATTTTTGTAATAAGTTCTGCCTTGCTATGTATTTAATGAATATCATTCAAGCTTTTAATTTTCATCCCTTGAAAATCTTCTCACACAAACAGATTATTCATTTCCCTAACCTGGTAGCTCATAAAGTTTTCCCCTTAGATTTTAACCCCTTCAAAAGCGTGTTACAGTAGCTGTTGAGATATGGCTACCAATCATGATAAGAAGTCTGTACAATTAACTGAATGCACTCTCTTTATCTCTTTCTCTTTTAGATTTATAGTGGTTTTTTGAGGGGGGCTATTAGGGTTTATAAAATAATAAAACTTGTAATATTTTAGTATTTTATGTGCATGGAATATTTTCAATATTAAGGTATTTTCGCATTGTGAATAAATTAAGTGATTAATTCCCTGAAAACTAAAAAACACATTGTGCTGGAACTTTGCGAGCGACTGTGTATGCCGGTGAAACACAAAGGTGGTCCGGGGCTACAGGGCAACTAGCAACTGTGTGTATGTGATCGAAGAGCGACAACACCAGCAACTCTAGAAGCTTCTCTGCTGAGTCATTATACACGTGCGTATGGAGGTTACGTCACGTCTAGTATAAATAGGACAGACAGTGAGCAGTTCAGTCAATTTGAGCAGTATTAGGTACATCGTTGCTACTTGTTCTTTTCTTATAACAATTAATTGTTTCATGTTTGTTTTGTTATTCTTAATGATTTGCTTATTACTTTGTATTTCTTTCATTTTTATTGTAATTCAGGGCCCCTGTGGTCACCGATAGATATCCGCTGATGTCAACTTCTGTTTGATTATATATATTCCACCCAAAAAATTCGGAAATATATATTTTGAGGCCCCCTGAAAAAAAAAGCATAATAGAATCATAAAGTAGTCAGCTATTGGCAACCATTAAATTTTGTGTATGCCATACTCACTCCAGAACAGTAAACAAAGACGAAGATATTTGTATCGTATCAGCATCGTATCGTTGTTTTAATACTGTGTGGTAACCATGGTAGAATTCCCACATTCACAGATATTACCTACAGCTCGATGATTCTGCAGAAGTGGGGATTCCCAGAACTGGTTGTCAGACAAAGCTCAATTAACGCTGCCAGCGGGAGATGGGTAGATGCCTAATTGGGAATTTTCCGCGAAAGATGACGTGTAAACTATTAAAGCTTTGCGTGCGGAAATCCTCAAAGCTATTTGCTGAAAATCCATTTCCTAAATGATTCTCTGTTCATTTTCTTGGAATATAAATGCACTAAATGCAGCAGTGAGTTTGTATTTAGTGCCCAGCTTTACTTACTGCTACTGTGCGTTGCATTTAAACAATGGATATGGAGAGTTCATTGGAAATACATGACTTAAAATAACAGCTTATAGAAAAATATGAATTGTTGCACTCACATGACTTTCGCTACTCTTGTACTAACCATTCTTACAAACTCTTATTCCTGTATCTTCTTGGTGTTAAGATAAACATTTGTACAAATTATCTTATTGCTTATTTCCTTGTAGGTGCAAGGGGAATATTAGAATACAGTAGACTTTGAGCGACAGTCAAATCTTTTAAGGCTGGTAACTATTACAAGGGTTTGAAGTATTGGAAAGTCACACAAATAACAAGCAATATCTCCGAAATCGTTCGCTCCCTAAAAATTTCATTTAGATAAAAATTGTGTATTTTTGCTGCTTTACATTTTTTGTATAGTAAGATTTGGTCTATCTCTTACGGTTTACCAGTTATGCAAAAGTCATCCTGAGTAAATAGAACTACAGGGGCTATAACCAGGAAATTCAAGATATACATTTAATTTGTCATAAAAATATCTCAAACATATTGCATTTTAAAGAAAATCGTTAAAAGCATTTTCAAGAAAATAAAATTTTTCTAAGAATTTTCCATGTAAAGGGTAGTTTAGGGTGGGGCTATTTTCTTCAAAATCTTCGTGTCGTATCCTTGAAAGTCATTAAACTTAAATACCAACTTTGGTTTTTAACTGGTTTTTCGTTTTTCAATTATGTTGTCCACAGACTGACAGACACACGGACAGACGCGCGCGCACACACACACACACACACACACTTCATAAATATAGTTCTACTTTACTAACATATCAAAGGGATCACTCTGTATTATAAGTTGTGTGTGTGTGTGTGTGTGTGTGTGTGTGTGTGTGTGTGTGTGTGTGTGTGTGTGTGTGTGTGTGTGTGTGTGTGTGTGTGTGTGTGTGTGTGGGGTAAGATATTGCGTATTTCTTATAATTAAAAGTAAAAGTCATTTGGAATGCAAAGAAATTCAAAGGATATTCCCAGAAAGTTTCGCTCGTTTCCTTGAGCCAGAAACAGCCTGTCATTTGTATATGCCGGTATAAATATGTATTACTATTCTATCGTTCTGAACGTAATTAGACTTGACATTTCATTTTTGAACCTATCATTGACCTATTTCCTTTGTTTTCCACTTACACCTAAATTAACATTTCTAGGTCATTATATTGTAGAGTTTAGAGGTTCAAATCCCAGGGCATTGTTTACTATTAAGCTTATCATTGTCTATAATCGCCCACTTCTCTAGCGTATGTACCTTCTAACTTATGGACCCATGTTTGAACATAATAATTTTATTATCAACTCTTCATGGTTTAGAAGAATTCTGCTATTTCGGTCTCCTCTTTCTTACCTTGGGCATAATATTGAGGTTAAAACCAAACAATTGTGTTGACCAAATAGTAATTTAACTTTACTATTTTATTTATTGTGAAAGAGAAACCAGTGTAAGAATATTGCGTGCATAATATAAAGGAAGGTTACAAACTTTAGTTATTGTATGCAAATATGTTTAATATAAGCAAAATAGTGTAGAAATTGTTGCTACCTCGCAGGTGGAATAGAGCCACCACTGCGCTTGTTGTATCAAAACAACCTTCGTCACTCGGCAAGAGAATGTAGGGTGAATATTATAAATAAATTCTATCGTCACTTCGTGACTCGAGAATTTATCGATAATTTGGCAACCACCTGAGGCATTATTTATTATAATAATGATATTTAATTAAAACAAAGCTGTAGAACTGATACACGTTGTTCATTATTTTAAAACTCGTGTACTGTCAAGTTGAGGGGCGGAAGGGCGATGTAGTTATGGCATGATACTACCCCCTCCCTCAGCATGTGCCAGTCAAACGACTTATCACAGCAATCAGCTGTGGGCTGTATATAATGACAGTCTCTAAACCAGTAAATAACCCAATAAAACGTGCATTGTCGATAAAGACGAGTGTTAAGAACATTGCTTTGTTACGCCTGAAAGGAAAAACATCATGGGAGATGAATACACTAAAACTGTGGTTTTTAAGAGAGACTATCCTAAATTGAGGTTAAGTATGAAAAAAGGACTACGCCAACGCGCTTATAGAAGCATTCCTGCAGCGTTCATTGAACATTGATAGCGAGATCGTATCTAAGCAGAAACCTATCATGACTAGGGCTAGGAAGTTCATGCATTTGCATGTTTTTTCATAGGGGTTAAAAATGTATGCTTTCACATTATGTACACGAATTACGCAATTTTCAGTTATTTGGACATGATTTTATGGTGCATATAACTGCATATTTTCTTGATTTTTTATAAATGCATATTATTTCAATACTATAGTCCCTATATTGTATATTTTAATGATTTTTATAGCTTTTTATTATTTTTTCTATCTGGATAATATTTTTCATATGGCAGTACTCCACATGATGATGCAATTCACGAAGATTTCAATATTATTGCCCCTATATTGCATATTTTAATGATTTTTATAGCTTTTTATTATTTTTTTCATCTGTATAATATTTTTCATATTGGTAGCATTTCTAAGACAATGGTTCTTTCCCATTGGTAGATAGATTTGTGTCCAGTACGAAGATAATTTTTGTTAAATCTCCTAAAAGAGTTAAGTTGTTTAGATCAACAGCACCTAATATCCGACTTCCTCCTGCACCAGTGTTAACTCGATGAGGAACATGGATTGATGCAGTTTTATATTATGCTGAGCACATAGAAATAGTCGAAGAGGTTATTAATTCATTGGACTTGAAAGAAGCTTCATCAATAGAAACTGTGCAAAATATTCTGTCAGGCACTGGGTTAAAAGAGGATCTTAGTTTCATATCTGCCCATTTTTCTTTCTTACCAACAGCCATAACGGCATTGGAAGCTGTAGGATCTCCTTTGCATGAATCACTGTCTTTGAAAAAAACAATATGTGATCTAAGTTCGGTTCCTGGTAGCATAGGACAAAAAGTAAAAGAGAAAGTGAATTATGTAATTTCAAAAAACTCAGGTTATAAACAGATGTGCGATATTTGAGCCATCCTCGAAAGAAAACCATCTGTCTCACCAAGAGACTTGACTCTCTCTCTCTGTGAAGCAGTTAACATCATTTAAATATGCCCCGATAACATCTTGTGACGTGGAGAGAAGTTTTCCACGTTACAAAAGTGTTTTGCGAGACAACAGACGATGTTTTACAGTTGAAAATTTGTGCAAAGTGTTGGTTGTGAACTGCAATTTAGCAGTTAATACTAGCAGCAGGACCACTACTGCTTCAACCTCTAAGGAATAAGGTAACTATTTATTATTTATACTAACTCGTCTTGTCTACTGCAAAGAGACATTAATTGTTTTAATTAAATAGTGCATATTTCTTGGTATATTTTCCAATTTTTAAGAGCATATTTGCATGCATATTTCAGTGTTTTTTAGGGCATGAACTTCCGAGCCCTAATCATGAATGACGTAACTGGATAAGAGAATTGCTGCAAATGGCGTAATATACGTAATGTATTTGAAGGCTGAAGAACTATTGAAGCACGGATAAAGGAATAACAAATTAATGTTGCACCATGTTTTAAAAGTATCAGTTCTGATTGGTGAACAAGACATCAATGAGGGCGTATAAGCGCTGAAAGGCGCTCGCGTGGAAATCTCCATCCGCTGGATCATGGCTTTTAATAAAGGCTCCTTGGAAGTTAATGGCTGGTAAGAAACTCCCCATACCGGTTACGTTGTTCCAGATCAGAGTGGTACTTGGAACAACAAGCAATTGTTTCACAAGCCAGTAACTGTATCATGAAGTTGCCGTATTTGGTTTCTTCACATACTCACGACATTGGCAGGGACTCGCTCGCATTCCAGACAAGGATTTACGAGTTCACCACAAGCAGACAAACCTCAGAGGAATCATCCATCTTAACGGTAACCTGGTGTACAACTCCATAAGTAAATGGGGGCTTTTAGGGACATATTCACGCTGAGAACAAAAATCCATATTTTCAGCCGACATTAAAAAAAAAAAAAAAAAAAAAAAAAAAATTGCTAATGATCCCCACAATAAAGTAGAAATATTTACACTATAAACCCTTATAAAATTTTTAGTAACCATAAAAATACAAAATAGAAAATTTCATACATGTTTACTTTCTCTATTACGTATAGTAAGTAGGGGAACTATTGTATTCTACGCGAGAATTCGATGTCGAGATTTCACCGGAAATATATGTTTTGAGGCCCCCTGAATAAAAAAAAAAGCATTTTTAGAAAAGGTCCGTGTGTGTCTCTGTGTCAGCCTGTAGACAGCGTAACTCAAAAACGAAAATTCGGTTAAAAACCAAAGTTGGTATTTAAGTTTGATGTCTTTCAAGGACGCGACACAAAGATTTCGAAGACAATGGCCCTACCCTAAACTCCCCTTTACATGAACATTTTTTCGAAAATTTTGATTTTCTTGAAAATGGCTCTAACGATTTTGATTAAAATGTCACATGTTTGAGATATTTTTATGACAAATGAAATGTATATCTCGAATTGTCTGGCTATAGCCCCTGTAGTCGTATTTACTCTGGACGACTTTTGCATAACTATTAAACCGTTAGAGATAGACCAAATCATACTATACAAAAAATGTAGATCTTGCTAAAATACACAATATATGTCTCAATAAGCTTTCTTGTAGGGTGAACCATTTCGGAGATATTCCTTGTTAAGTGTGTGAATTTCGGAAAACTTTCGTGAAATGGATCATCGTTGTTCAGTTTTTTATATGTTAATCGTGCAAAGAGAACGGAATCTCAAAGCTTAAAAAGATTTGACTGTTGCACAAAGCCTGCTGTATTCTAACATTCCCCTTGTACCTACAAGGAAATAAGCAATAAGATAATTTGTACGAATCTTTATCTTAAGTAACATGGAGATATAGGAATGGGAGTTTGTTAGAATGGTTAGTACAAGAGTAGAGAAAGTCATGTGAGTGTAACACAGATTTTTTTACTATCTTCTTTCTATTCATAGGTTTTCATACCCTCCCGTCAGTTTGGGCTAATATGTGCAAATTGCACTCATGCTGGACGGTTCACCTGGTATTTACTCAGCTCTGTAATGTTCTCCAATACGATTTGTAACGCCTAGCGCTGTTGTGAGATAGACACGCAAATGCATATTAGTACCGAGGTGGCGTACCTAGTAATGCCATATTTCACGATCTATTACTCCTACTGATGCATGCTTGCTCATGCACACCTTTGCATAATTTGGGTGGCAATGCATATTTGGAATGCTAATGAGTATTTTTTGCATGTTTTAATATTTACTTTTCTTTCTGTTCTTCCTACATGTAATACATATAATTGCATCGCTAAAATCCATACTGCTATTTCTGGCTAGGTATGTTTAAAGTCACTCCTACGTGGCCTTGGCTGCGGCTGGTGGACGCAGCGGCCAGGCGATTAGGGTAACCTGTGCATAGGGAAGACGCCCTAGGGACTATGTTTAAAGTCCTCACCATTTGTATAAAGGTAGTTAACACTGGAGTCTTCAAATGTGTTATTATTTTAGGTTCAGGAACTCAAAACATGCATTTCCAGTGAAGTATCGAATTTTTTGTTGGAATGAAATATCTTTCACTATGTATATGATACTGAAAGTTTATATTTGAGAAAAGTATGAGTCTGAAGTTTGAAACTAAATAAAATAATTTTAAAAAATCTGATGTGCTGCACTCACATGACTTTCTCTACTCTTGTACTAACTTTTCTTACAAACTCTTATTCCTATATCTTCTTCGTGTTAGTTAAGATAAACATTTGTACAAATTATCTTATTGCTTATTTCCTTTTAGGTGCAAGGGGAATATTAGAATACAGTAGACTTTGAGCCATAGTCAAATATTTTAAAGCTTTGAGATTCCGTTCTCTTTACACACTTAACATATAAAAAATGAACAACGATGTTCCATTTCCGAAATCCACACACACAAGGAATATCTCCGAAATGGTTCACCCTACAAGAAAATTTATTTCGACATAAATTGTGTATTTTAGCAAGATCTACATTTTTTGTATAGTATGATTTGGTCTATCTCTTACGGTTTACGAGTTATGCAAATGTGGTCCAGAGTAAATACGACTACAGGGGCTATAGCCAGAAAATTCAAGATATACATTTCATTTGTCATAAAAATATCTCAAACATATGACATTTTAATCAAAATCGTTAGAGCCATTTTCAAGAAAATCAATATTTTCGAAAAAATTTCCATGTAAAGGGTAGTTTAGGGTGGGGCTATTTTCTTCAAAATCTTCGTGTGGCGTCCTTGAAGGACATTAAACTTAAATACCAACTTTGACTTTTAACCGACTTTTCGTTTTTGAGTTATGCTGTCCACAGACACATACACAGACACACAGAGATTCACACATACGGACCTTTTTCTAAATTTTGGATTCAGGGGGCCTCGAAACATATATTTCCGGTAAAATCTTGACATCGAATTTTTGGGTGGAATACAATATTTCCCCTACTTACCAGTAGAGAAAGTAAAAACTATGAATTACGTTCGCTTCGGAGTACTAAATAAGGCATAAATATGTAATAAATGTTTAAATATTAGACAATGGGTTTAGAGGTTTTAATTTAATACAGGTAGCTTGGTTTTGCAACTTTAAACCTTACGTCTTCGATGTAGTGAAGTTTATAACAGCAGCTCTATTGAACTGTCATTCACAGAAACGGTGCAAGTAGTAGCTAACAAAACAGAATATAGCTATCGAATTTCGATATCAGTGTCGTGAATCGAGCTGCCTATATGTGTCTTTTGCTTCTTCTATAACGGCTTTTTCAGCTTTTGTGCACTTTTTACCAGAGGGGCTAAATCATCTGTTGAATTCTGTGTATACAGTGGTTCAGTAAAGGAAAAACGTGTACTTACTTTAGAACATTAACAATTAGTTAATTTATCCGTAAATTGCGGAATTGTACAACTCAGCAGTTTTCAAATTGTTGTAAAGCACAACATTACTGGAACCTTGTTAATTGATTTCTAAGTTTTTCACATCAAGGAGAAACGAAATATCTGAATGTTTTTGATGCCACCTGAAACAGTTTTTGTTCTGACTAGTTGAATTCTAAGAATTCTTTCCCTTTGTAATTTTTAGAACTGTTGTACATACGTATTTACAGGCAGTTCTGTAATTTACTTTTTTGCATATTAACGTCCATCAATGTAATATCATATCGGATGATGAATGAATGAAATTATTGAAATGATGCTCAAATGAGCCCGAGGTCCTGACAGTCTCAGGATAAGGGAAAACCTCGGAAGAAGTCTTGCCCCATAATTCTCCATAACGAGATTCAAATTCGGGACCTCTTCAGTGCAGATACGCCCACCACCACACTACAGAGTCGGGCTACTAAACTTGCTGAGTCCCTGCCTCTTCTTCTTCTTCCTATCATGGAGATAAAGTCATGTGACCTGTTTCGCTCTCATGTAATCTTTTCTTAGGTAAGTAGAGGAAGTATTGTATTCCACCCAAAAATTCGATGTCGAGATTTCACCGCAAAAATATGTTTTGAGACCCCCTGAATCCAAAAAAAGCATTTTTAGAAAAACGTCTGTGTGTGTGTGTGTGTGTGTGTGTGTCTGTGGACAGCATAACTCAGAAACGAAAAGTCGGTTAAAAACCAAAGTTGGTATTTAAGTTTAATGTCTTTCAAGGATGCGACACGAAGATTTTGAAAAAAATAGCCCCACCCTAAAGTACCCTTTACATGGAACATGTTTCGAAAATTTTGATTTTCTTGAAAATGGCTGCAACGATTTTGTTTAAAATGTCATATGTTTGAGATATTTTGATGACGAATGAAATGTATATCTTGAATTTTCTGGCTATAGCCCCTGTAGTCGTATTTACTCTGGACGAGTTTTGCATAACTGGTAAACCGTTAGAGATAGACCAAATTTTACTGTACAAAAAATGTAGATCTTGCTAAAATACACAATTTATGTCTCAATACATTTTCTTGTAGGGTGAACCATTTCGGAGATATTCCTTATTATGTGTGCGAGTTTCGCAAAGCTTAGAAGTTTCGTGAAATGGATCATCGTTGTTCATTTTTTATATGTTAAGTATGCAAAGACAACAGAATCTCAAACATTTGACTATCGCACAAAGCCTAGGTATTTCACATGTTATTATAACGAATATCTCGAGATAAGGTCCATTCAGAAATTTTCCTCATCTGCTATTCATGTCGGATTACTCCTAACCCCACTTTCAGGCACAACCCTGTCTACGCTCATTACAGCCCTAATCTTATACTCCGTTTTGTGCTAGCAAATGGCCACCTGTGCCTTTGAAGTTGAAGGGAACCAAGGAATGACATAAAGCCCCTGGGCTGCTCTTATACTTTGAAAAGGGTTAATGCCTTTCATGGTTCGCAGTTTCTTTAGCTCTTTCATTCAACGTTACGGTCAGCTCTGTTGGACACTGGCACTGTGCAGTTCAACTTAAAAGAAATTAAAAACTGCCCCAAGACGAATTAAGCTACCAAGACATATGAATTTCCTTTCCGTTAAAAAAGTTAAATATCTTGATTTCACTTGCAGTGTTTATATCATCCAAAAAGTTGGTGGTACTAGTGAGATTTATTAAAATATAATTAGTTTAAAATAAAGCAAGAACATAAGACGTATAATATCTACGAGGGTTAGTCAGAAAATAATTCCTTTTATTTTTACTTTCTTCACTACGTATAGTAGAAGTATTTTATACCACCCAAAAATTCGATGTCCAGATTTCACCGGAAATATATATTTTGAGGCCCCCTGAATCCAAAAGCAAAAACATTTTTACAAAAACGTCCGTGTTTGTGTGCCTGTGTGTTTGTGTGTGTGTGTGTGTGTGTGTGTGTGTGTGTGTGTGTGTGTGTGTGTGTGTGTCTGTGGACAGCATAACTCAAAAACAATAAGTCAGTTAAAAACCAAAGTTGCTATTCAAGTTTAATGTCTTTTGAAGATGCGGCACGAAGATTTTGAAAAAAAATTCCACCAGTTTAAACATGGAAGCAGTGGGCAGTAGTCGGCGCGAAGGACTTGCTTGCCGAGCACCGACCGGTCACGTCACAGCAGTGGCGGTTCAACATTTGGCACAGCAATACTTGTACTCATAATTGCGTTCTTGATGAAAATCTGAAGGCAGTGCTTAATATCAAGGCAGCACGAACTATTTCTCCAGATATTCATAGGTAGTTCAAAAGAAAACGAACCAATAAAAAATAAAACATTTAATATAAGGTGAAGTGTAATTGTGATTTATAGAAATTACTTATTCATTATTTCTCATGGTTAGATCTTCAACTGTTCTAGTTCTATTAACTGCCTTGGATTTTTATATTATAAAATATAATCTTGTTCCTGTTACGCTAAAGAGTTTATCAGTTAAAGGTAGAAAGGCCGTTTCTATTTTATATTTTGCTTATCAAGTCACTGTACAGCTTGCTTCAAATGTTTCTCTAGTTTCATGCCGCGGGGGGGGGGGGGGGGGGGGAGGCAGAATGGCTGGTCTATTACTTACTTACTATTCTTCTTCTTCTTCTTCTTCTTCTTCTTCTTCTTCTTCTTATTATTATTATTATTATTATTATTATTATTATTATTATTATTATTATTAGTATTATTATTATTACTATTATTAACAGGGAATACTTTATGTGCATTATCTTTGTTTAAGGAATTGTTTGAACATATTTCTTAAACGCCGTTAATGCTAACACAAAGCAGAATATGCTGATTTTTTTGTTTGGATAAAATAAAATTTATTTAGCTTCTTGTTTGTTCCCCGCTGACCACACATCAGAGGAACACAAACAAAAGCAAGTAACTGTGGTGAAGCCATCGCTGGGCCGGGCGGACCAGGCGCGAGTAATTCATAAAACATTTTTTCGTCTCTTTTTCCTACATCCTCTCGACAATAGCAAAATACTTAAAGCCGGCTGTACATAAGGTATACGATAATTAATTCAGCAAGTAGGTAAACAGCGAAAGTATTCTACTGCAAGTTTATGATAAATTGTCTGAGAAAATAGAATAAATATGTCTATAATTACATACACGCACTTTGTGATGCTATAAATGTAGAATTTTGGATCACTATTAACAGACTTTCAGGTTAATTTGACCTCTTGTATGGTTAGTTGTGTCACGTCGTCAATAAAAAACGTCACTGACGTAACCCGAGAGCCGCGCTGTGACTCTAAATTAGCAACGAGCCTGGCTTAAAGGGAAATTTGGGCCAAAATGATAAAAAAATTCGATTCTTGTTTTTTGCCTAAAAATTATGGACCTTCATATGCTCTAAGGGCATTCTAAAGCAGTAAATATATCTTGTCACACACTTAAAACTTTAAAGTAATTATTCTTCTCCTATTTTTTTTTTTTTTTTTGCATATTTTAGACTTTAAAACGCTTTTTCTAGTGCAATTCTTTATAGATTTTCTTGAAATTTTTCACACATATTTTAAATAGTTGCTAGTATTTTAAATGCTCTACATAGAGCAGTTTAATTGTTACTAAATTTTTATTTTGAAAATTATTAATAATTTGAGAATAAATGACCATCAATGTATTCAATAATTTTTTTCTTCAAAAGTAGTTTAAATAGCTAAACAAAAATAGCAGGTTTTGTAGACATAATCAAAAGAAATACACACCCAGATTTTAGTTTATATATAACAAATAATATTTTATGTGAAGCATTTGTTGTATTGCACTAAAACAGCAGCAAAAAACTCAATATATTTCACAGAAAAGTGGAATGTGTTGGCGCACATGCATAGAAATTTTCACATCATTGTGGCAAAATTGTGGAGTTTAGTCATTTTCACAGATACCTCCCCCTAAAGTCTACTGTATTCCCATTGTATCTGTAAGGAAACACATAACGGAACCATTTCTACAAACTTTTATATCCACTAACACGAATAAGCGAGTTAGTTGAAAGATGAGTAGAAATTTCCTTCGATTTGATGCCGAATTATTTAATGGGGATGTTCATTAAAACTGAATGCGCTTTCTAGAGGAAGTTTAAATTTCTTTTCGCTCTACTAACGAGAGAAAGGAAGCGTTGTAAATCGTACAAAGGGAGGAAAAAGTTGAAAGAATAAAACGCAGAGTAGTCGGCCATGATGGATAAAGTTACGTCAATGTTTGTGAAAGTTTTCAGCCAATAAGCTTGCTCAAGCACTTAACCTTAACATTTTGGCATTTCTTCCTGCTTCAGATTAAATTTTATTCATTTTCCGATTTACGGCTACGCTGGAAATTTATCATCTCTCCCGTTATCACAGTTTCTAAAAGGAGTGATGCGGAAAACTGTTTTCATAACTTGGGGAGCGGTAAACTACTTGCGTGCATTCAGAAAACAGTAGATATCGCAGGGAAAATAAAACATTACCAGATGAAGTAAAATTTGGGGAAAAGGTGGTTATATGGACCAGATTTTGATTTTAATAAAATTTTGAATTTTAAATGCATCTATTGCCTTAAAAATCGCCAGTAGCATTTGTTATTGGCTATGTTATACAATTACCAATGCATTTTAGAACATACGTTTTTTTGAATTTTCAAACTCTTTGTAAATATGTGACGAAATATGGATTTTGGTAATTGGGGTTGTAATTTGAAACGCTTTTTGAAATTGCGACACTTTATTTTTTTTACTGCTATAATCACATGCAGGTTATTTTAATGTTTTAATCATATCTGATAGGGGGGAAAACTCATTTAGAACCTTTTCTCAGTCTTTCATGAGCAAACATCACAAACAAAACTATCAGTTTTACCTCCACCACACTAAATTGCGTTTGTCAAGCTTGGACCGGGCCCGGGCTTGAAAATTAAGAAATACAAAATAATGTAATGTCGAAATTCTAAGAATAGCACAATTATTGTAGCATTTCTTTGCTAGGAATTCTACCCTATGCACTATAACCTCTTCTGGGGCTAGGGCTGGGCCAAACCTAAGGATTTCGGCCCGTGCAGGCCTCTACACTAGCGTGTGTGTAGAGCGGAAGAACAGGAATGTTGGCAGTAAAAACTACCTGCCTGAATACTGCTGGAAATCTTGAAGGAAAACCACCTTCCCTCGTTAAATGCAGAAGTTGATAACAATAACTGGATATTCTTGCTGATTTTAGTAAGGGAATTTGTATGGGCCGGTTGGAAAGCCTCAACTGTATTAACACACAAGAAAAAATCAGTACATAATGCCAAAATTTGCTTGTACGGCATCTCAAGAGCCGGTAACAAACTATAAACCCTGAATAAACAATTATTTGTGTACAGGCAGTTAAGGGGTGGTTAAAATAACCTCCTTCTACTCTCTGGGACAGAAAGACGCAATAACTCAAAACAGAAAAGTCGGTTAAAAACCAGACTTGGTATTTAAGTTTAATGTCTTTCAAAGATGCGACACAAAGATTTTGAAGGAAATAGCCCCACCCTAAACTACTCTTTACATGGAAAATGTTTCGAAAAATTTGATTTTCTTGAAAATGGCTCTAACGATTTTGATTAAAATGTCATATGTTTGAGATATTTTTATAACAAATGAAATGTATATCTTGAATTTTCTGGCTATAGCCCCTGTAGTCGTATTTACTCTGGATAAATTTTGCATAACTGGTAAACCGTTAGAGATAGACCAAATCTTACTGTACAAAAAATGTAGATCTTGCTAAAACACACAATTTATGTCTAAATAAATTTCTTTGTAGACTGAACCATTATGGAGATATTGCTTGTCATTTGTGTCAGTTTTGGAGAACTTATACTTCTGTCAAATTGAAGATCATTATTCAATTTTTATATGTTAACTATGCAGAGAACGGAATTTGAAAGCTTTAAAAGATTTGACTATCGCTCAAAGCCTAGTTTATTCCCACATTCCCCTTGTACGTACAAGAAAATGAACAAGATAATTTGTACATATGTTTATCTCAACGAAGAATATATGGGAATAAGAGTTGTAAGAATGGTTAGTACAAGATCAGAGAAAGTCATGTGAGTGTAACACAGATTTTTCAAAATCCTCATGAAATGTAATGTTTCCCAGACTTTCCTAGATGTAGGATTCACTTGTTCATCCCCTGCAGCGCTACTCGCCAAGTACACTCCCAAATATTTGCATGTGCAGAATTTATTCTCCGCTGAAACAAATGCTTCGGAATCGAACATTAAACAAACAGGTTTCGCAGCTAGCCAAGACCTGGCACAAGTGCAAATACAACCAACCATTTAGCTGTCATATTGAGCAGATAGCTGTTATTCAGTGAAAAAGACCACCTGTGGAATACTCCAGCACAAATGTGCAATGTGCTTGGAAATTGTTCCATCAAAGACAGCGGGATTTTCACCACGAATGCGAAATTTGACACGTGGTCTTTGGGTTAGTGTTAGACTGGAATATATATGCCAGGTGAGTCAGCTGGGGCAGTTCTCGAGTTTTATGCAATCCGCATTTTATACCCCAACATGAAAACATCGACCCCATTACCAAGTTCTACCCGCGTATTTAACATGGTTGTTAAACACTCGATGAAATTAGTACTAATATAGATGTTATCACATCGCTTTTTAACATATTCGTAATTAGACAGCTGATGTTTGCACTTCTGCAAATGTTCACTGGAACCAGCGAATATTACATCTTAAACTTTAGAAACTATTATTCTGAAAACTGTTATATTCATTTTTATTGTTTTATTTATGTTTTATGACATGTTTGATGTTTCTTTATTGGTGAACTACAATTATGCAGTTGTTTAAACACACCTATAGGTAGGTGCAATTGAAATAAGGATCATTCATACACATTTGAACACAGAAAGCAAGAAAATTACATTCTCAGACTTTAACATGGAAGTTAAACTCAATTTTGCACACAATGAATTATTGTGCTATTAAAATGCAGACAACCAAAAACGGTTTAAATTATAATGTCCTAAACCCTCAGAGACTTCATAATTAGATTATTGTGAATTCGGTTTCCAAGTTTTGATGAACATAAAAAAATATTTACAATGCTGAGACTCGAACCTGTGTCATTGGGGGTTAAGCGCAGAGGACCCGTCACAATCCTATTCAGCTATTTCGAGACTTCCTGAAAACACGTACCACGTCCAATAGTAGGACTTGTATGCTTGGCGCTATGCCATTGTCACCTCGCAAGTTTTCGTGCTTGATTTAGCCTTTTAAGACACTTTTAATCATTTGCTGGGCGTTTTAATATTATTACTTAAATGGCAAAAGCTGTTATACATATTAATTGAGATGCACGAGGCATAGTTCACGCAAAAATGCAAATAAACTGTTATTTAATAATATGTCCGTTTTGACTGTACGGGTCCATGATGGATGAGGCGTGTCTAAATTTTTCCTAATTTTTGGCAGCCAATCCCGGCTCTAAGTACAAAAATCCACCATTTTCTTTTTAGCTGACGTTGTTAGCGTACTAATATGATAGGTCCAATTTTTTCGAGCCGTTTACTGAATTACGTTGCTGTGTATACTCTAATAAAAAGTTTGCGAATCGTATGTTTTTAAGGTACTTCAGCGAGGAGAACGTTCTGTCCCTTAAAGCACTGTTGCTCTCAATTTAGTGCATTGCTCTCTTTAAGAACGTCAAGCAATACATTTTAATAAGCGCAAAACTGGATTAAGGTGCACATGCCGTTAGACGGGTGGCCTACCTTCCAAAAAAAATAAGGCGCTGCTGATTCACCTGGTGTATATAATCCAGAATCTAGGGAGGATGGCGAATAGTCCTGTCTAAAGGCAGTCTTTTCCTATTATTGTATAGTGCAATTTTGTATTTTTGTTTTTCTTTCTCTACCACGTATAGGAAGTAGGGGACTATTGTATTTCACGCAAAAATTCGATATCAAGATTTCAACTAAAATACACGAGTCTAAAAAGCATTTCTAGTGAAAATCCGTGTGTTCCTGTGTGTGCGTGCGTGCGTGTGTGTGTGTGTGCGTGCGTGCGCGTGCGCGTGTGTGTGAATCTGTGAATAGCTTAATTCAAAGACGAAAGTTTAGTATCTTCCATGGATGCAACACAAAGATAATAAAGTAAGAAAATCATTAAGTAATTGAATAAGTACGTAAGTAACTAAATAAATATGGCAATGAGTAAATAACTAAGGAAATAAGTAAATGAATAAATAGGGTACATAAATAATTAAATAAACAGGTAAATTAATAAGTAAACATGTACAAATAAACGAATGGATGAATAAATGAATGCATAAATGAACTAATGAATAAATGAATAAATAAATATTTGATATGTTGAGATAAACATTTGTATAAATTATCTTATTGCTTATGTCCTTGTAGGTACAAGGGGAATATTACAATACAGTAAGCTTTGAGTGAAAGTCAAATCTTTTAAAGCTTTGAGATCACGTTCTCTTTGCACGCTTAACATATAAATAAATGAACAATGATGTTGCATTTCACGAAAATTTGTTTTCCGAATCCGACTCAAATAACAAGAAATATCTCCGAAATGGCTCACTCTACAAAACATTTACCAGTAGAGAAAATGAAAATGGCATCTCCAATATAACTCTGAAGAATGTGTTAACTATTGCACACGGTTGCACGTCGAGTTTATAGCACCCAATAGGCGGAGTGCTTTCAGAAATACGACAGCATCTTGAAACATGATAGAAAAACTTGATGAAATGTTTAAGGGGCTTTGACATCCTTGACTAGAAGAGGATGTCCTTGACCTTGCTGCTGTCATCCTCTTCAAGGCAAGTGACAAAGTGGCACATCCAGTATGTTATCTGGGCTCTCTCTCTCTCTACTTCAACTTTCTTCAACTGTTAGTAGGTTAATGACGTGAAGAAAGCGGTTCTGTTAAACGCCTTCATTTACATTTCTCTCTGCATACCTCTCATACATAAGTATAAGTAGGGGAAATGCAGCATTCTACCAAAAAATTCAATGGCAAAATTGCAATAGAAAATACATGTTTTGACGACCCTGTTCCTTAAAAGTATTATTAAAAAACATGTTTGTGTGTATGTGTATGTGTGTGTGTATGTGTGTGTGTGTGTGTGTGTGTGTGTGTGTGTGTGTGTGTGTGTGTGTGTGTGTGTTTGCACGCGCGTGTATACAACATCGAAAAGCCGGTTAGCATGGTCTAACATTTTACGATAAGTACATAGTTTTCTCCTTGTTATTAACAGTATAGAAGCTTTCGTACTATCACAACTCTCAACTTTTACTTGATTAACCTTGCTCATTCCTTTCAGTGACTTTCTTCACTTTCTCTAAGTTTAGTATCTGGGGCAAAAAGATTTTAAAGAAAATCCCCTTACATGGAAAATATTTGGAACAAATCATCATCCTGGTAACTCAACCTAACCCAGTTTCGAACTCGGAGCTTCTTGTACATGAAGCGGGTAGGCTAGGCGCATGCCACAGAAGTGGCCTAGGAAAAGTTTTATTTTCTGAAAAATGGCTAACGATTTTCATTAAAATACCATATAAATACGGCATTTTAATGTCAAACGGAATGTTTATCTTGAATTTTCTGGGAAAATTCTAAATAACCTTTACCTGGAGACAGAAAATCTTCTACCCAAACACGCAGATTAATACATTTTCGGTGGATCTTGCTACTTCCGAGATATTTCTTGTTATTGATTTAAGTTTTCATAAACATATTTGTCTCAGATACGAAGTCCTTCGCTTTTCTCCTCTCGTGGTTGTGCAAATCAACAGTTTGTAGTGTAAAGTACCTCGAGGCATTCTATATGGATATTATGACTAAAACCAAAATAGACTGTATTTAGACTGTAAGATGTTTGTCTTACATCACATCTATGCTATCACACATTTTGCATAATTAAAGAACGTCAAAAAGACTAATGTGGGATCAACCTTAGTCTGAAATACTTTAAATTCTTCTTTTTTCCACAAGTATTAGGATTTTGTCTGCTATGCCCTCTGGAGTAGAACTGGTGAACTTTCTACCTCTTCCTTGGTCTTCCCAAAGATTTTCTGCCTATCGTATGGTACTCTATCATTAATTTTGTTATCCTATTGTCTTCCATTCTTTAATCTTCACATTCCTTTTTCTGTCAGATACCTAGTTCGTACCCAGATACTTTTCTTAGGAATCGCATCTCTGTTCTTCTCTTTTTCTTAGAGTTCATGGGTCACTTCATGTGCCACGGTTGGTATTGGCATTGTTTTATAAAATTTAAAGAGACTTTCCTTTTAACCTTGGTTTTAAGTGTTCTATAAATGGTTCCATGGAAGTAATTAAATATTTTCACTTTTTTGTATGTCCATTTCTGTCATAAATGATATTGTAGTTCCGAAGGGGTATATTGTCACTATCGGCAATTACAACTTGATCATCAGCAAAGAGTAATGTCATAGAAATTTTGTTGTTGAAATCATTGTATAGATGTTCAATAATTTCTTTATACAATGCCTTAGTATGTCGTCAATATAAATATTAAAAATGTAATATGTTGCGTTCAAATGCCTTTCTCTACTCTTGTACTATTACGCTTACAAATCTTATTCCTATATCTTCTTCGTGTTAGTTGAGATAAACATATGTACAAATTATCTTATTGCTTATTTCCTTGTAGGTACAACGGGAATATTAGAATACAGTAGGCTTTGAGCGATAGTCAAATCTTTTAAAGCTTTGAGATTCCGATCTCTTTACACGGCTAAGATATATCAAATGAATAACGATGTTCCATTGACGAAAGTGTGTTTTCCAATACTCGCACAAATAACAAGGAATATCTCTGAAATGGTTCACTGTGAAAAAAAAAATTACTTGGACATAAATTGTGTGTATGAGCAAGATCCACATTTTTTGTATAGTAAGATTTGGTCTATCTCTAACGGTTTACCAGTTATGCAAAAGTCATCCAGAGTAAACAGGACTACTTAAGCTACTGTCAGAAAATTCAAAATATACATTTCATTTGCTATAAAAATATCTCAAACATATAGCATTGTAATCAAAATCGTTAGCCATTTTCGAGGAAATCAAAATTTTCGAAAAATTTTCCATGTAGTTTAGACTGGAGGAATTTCCTTCAAGATCTTCGTGTCGCATGCGTAAACGATGTTAAACTTAAATACCAAGTTTGGTTTTTAACCGACTTTTCGTTTTTGAGATATGTTCACACACACACACACACACACACACACACACACACACACACACACACACACACACACACACACACACATGGATATTTTTCTATAAATGGTTTTTTTTGGATTCAGCGGTCCTCAAAACATATATTTCCGGTGAAATCTCTACTTCTCGACTACATCCATGTCTTTCACGCAATAGTCTTAGACTTTTCATTACCCATAATGGTGATCTCTAATACTTGGTAAATTGTTGCCTTTTACTAACTTTAGTTTATGTACTCTTTTGTTCATAGGGCTTCTCTATTACTTTATTGAATGCTTTCGCATAGTCTGGGAATAGCAAATGTGTGTCTCTATTGAACTAGAGTTTGTCAATAATTTGCATAATTACGAACGTATTGTGTGTACACGGTGTCACTCTTCTGAAGCCTGTTTTTTCTTCTAATTATAATATTTGCAACGATTAATGCTAGTCTGTGTGTTACTATTCTAGAATATATTTTATATTTGTGTTTAGCAGAGAAATGACCCTATAATTGGGGAATTTCGCATTAAAATCATTTAAGGTAGTAATTTTCTCTTATACGAGTATAACTCGATCCAATTCGCGGACCTCAGAAAGTACATTTGCGGTGAAATGCAAGATTAAAGCGACCGGGTTGAGGAAACAAAACTTTTGCTGCTTTTTATTAATGTATCAATTACTCTAATTGTGTTCGAAAGTACTTGGTATTTTGGTCGTTCCTCTGTCTTAGAGCTGAAGTCTACAAACTATAGCGCTTCTAATTGTGTTGGCTAGGGTGGAAAAGTGAGGAACTAATGACCGGGATGCGATGTGCGGATGTTTTTATGCTCAGATTTAGCCGGTTCGACTGCTCAAAACTGGAGTAAATTGCGTCGGCCCACTTTGAAATGGAATGTGGCCGCAACACACAGTGGGCAATTACCGGATTATATTAGAACTGCTCTTTATTTTGTTCCTACATTATAAAGAAATTGATATGCACGAGCAAGGATACCGTAGCCAGTTCGCACATGCACAGAAATACCAACTTTGGTTTATAACCGACTTTTCGTTTTTGAGTTATGCTGTCCACAGACGACACACAGAACGACACACACGCGCGCGCGCGCGCACTCGAGCCTTTTTCTAAAAATGCCATTTTTGAATTCAAGGGGTCTCAAAACATATATTTGTGGTGAAATCTCGACATCGAATTTTTGGGTGGAACACAATACTTCTACTTACCAGTAGAGAAAGTAAAAAATATTCATGTCAAATATTTGGAGCCATCTAGCTTCTTCATGAATGAGTATAAATGATTTGTAATTTCACTAACTGACAAGCAAATATTGCGTGCACAATGCTGTAATGCATTTCTACCATAATTCAAATATATTTAGTCACAATCTAATGGTAAATATTATGCAAAGTTAAATTTCAAAGAGAGATTTGGCAGCGTCGCGCTAACATTAAATTGTGACTAAATTCATTCAAATTAAAATAATAGTATATTTTGCAACGAGACTATAATGGTAGAAATTAAGACGTGAGTTTCGTTATTTTCATGTAAATGTCTTAATTAAGTTTCTAACGTTTAAAATTGGTCGAATCTAAAAAATTTCACTACGAACCGATGACTGAAGGTTTGAGAAACATTTACATATATAAGCATAAAAATAGTCAGTTTACTGTTGATGACTTTTGCATAGCTGGTAAACTGTATGAGAGACCAAATCTTATAAAAAAATTGTACATCTCCTTAAAACACAATTTATGTCCAAATGAGTTCTTTTTTTATGTAGTGAACCATTTCGGTGATATTCTTTATTATTTGTGCGAGTTTGCAATGCTTAAACTTTTCTCAATTGGGAGGTCGTTACTCACTTTATGTCTCTGGCCGTGAAAAGAACGGAATTTCAAAGCGAACGGCTTAAAAGTTTTGAATACCGCTCAAAGCCTGCTGTTTTCTAATATTCCCCTTGCACCTTGAAGGATATAATCGCAGGTATTTGTAATGGCAATTCAGCACAAAGTAAACGAGCAACTTGTTCTTTGTCTGATTACTCTCCCCTTATGTATGATTTACAAGCCAGTGCGTAGGGCCAGACACCTGTCGGGGAGCAGAGGAACCTATGTACCGGACAGAGTGAAGACCTGGAAGCAGGTGGTCAGGCAAGCACCAGGTATGAGTGAGAAGATGATACGAAATGACTGAAGGGAAAGTTGATGATGGAGCAGCTGGTGGAATGGGTGGTGGCATACCGGAGAACCCGGAGAAAACCCGCCCGGGCTCGATCCCTGGGACCTGTATGTGGTATTCGGAGTTGACGGCGTCTGGGCGAGCTATGCTTACAAACTCTCATTCCTATATCTTCTTCGTGTTAGTTAACATAAACATTCGTACAAATTATCTTATTGCTTATTTCCTTGTAGGTACAAGGGGAATATTAGAATACAGCAGGGTTTGTGCCATAGTCAAATCTTTTAAGCTTTGAGATTCTGTTCTCTTTGCACACTTAACATACAAAAAATGAACAATGATGTTCCATTTCACGAAAGTTTTAAGTTTTCCGAAACTCACACACATAACAAGGAATATCTCCGAAATGGTTCACCCTACAAGAAAATTTATTGAGACATAAATTGTGTATTTTAGCAAGATCTACATTTTCTGAATAGTATGATTTGGTCTATCTCTAACGGATTACCAGTTATGCAAAAGTCCTCCAGAGTAAATACGACTACAGGGGCTATAGCCAAAAAATTCAAGATACACATTTCATTTGTCATGAAAATATCTCAAATATATGACATTTTAATCAAAATCGTTAGAGCTATTTTCAAGAAAATCAAAATTTTCGAAAAATCTTCCATGTAAAGGGTAGTTTAGGGTGGGGCTATTTTCTTCAAAATCTTCGTGTGACATCCTTGAAAGACACTAAATTTAAATGCTAACTTTGGTTTTTAATCGACTGTTCGTTTTTGAGTGGAATACAATAATTGCTCTATTTACCGGTAGAGAAAGTAGAAATGTTCGCCTCACTGGTGTTGAAGTGTGATGAACCTGACAGTTACAAGTGAAGCAATTGCCTGGGATAATATCGTAATGTTGTAGAGCTGCTATATCACTACACGTATGATCATTGCCCTTTTATGGGGCTCGTTAATGGCAACAATGCAAGCTATAGACATTTCCTGTGTCGTCATTCCAACCGGATGGTGCCGTGGTTCATGAGGCATGTAAAGCAGATCATTAACCCTGGCATTTGTACTGCCTACTTAATCACGGACATTTCTAAAGTGTATCTATCGTTATAGATTCATCGTGCAAAACAGAAATTCTAGAGCGAAACGAATAGCTAATACATAGTGAACGACGCAGAGGTCACAAAAAAGTTAGTCTTAACTATCGCAAAGAAGATAGTAAATGGTGGCCCCTTATAATCTAGTTGTCGACGGGCCCTTAAAACCTACACACTTACTCTCCAGTAATGGTAAATCTAAATGTGAAATAAAAAAAAGTTGAGGAAAATTTGACATTCCTGAAGAACAAAAATGGAAAACCCCTTTATTAAAAACTAAATTTGGACTATGAGGTGATTCCGTATTATCTAATATTTTAAAATTATACGACTACAAGTACTGTTCAGTGTACACAAAACAACATTTTTCGTCGGATTTCTGCTCTTAAACAGTCACGAACTAAAACGGACAAAGAAGGTGAAATTCTAACATTAAAGTCAGTGTGAAAAAGTTTCAAAAGACAACGGCCAGAAAGTAGACAGTTATGAACAATTCTTTTCCTCTCCACTTCACGAATTAGGCAAAATGCCCATCTATCTTCAACATTTCCTCCCTCACCCTTGATATCCTCTCCCTCTCAGCGTATGATTTATACTTGTTTTTGGAAATCTTTTGTTTTCCGTTCTTTGCAAGTGTTCAGCCAATCTTTCTGTAGTAACTAATTACTTTAATCTTGTATATCACTTCAAGATTCTGAACAAGAATTATGTTTCACTTGTGCTGGAGTTCATACCTGGAATTTGGTGTCATGAAATAAAATTTTTCATTTAAATCTCTTTTGCAGTTTTATAAACTTAATAAATAGTTCTATAGTTATATTGGTATACATTTGCTAACGTTGTAACTGTATTATTCTTAGAACTTATTCCACAACATGGCATTCCCTGTTAAAATATGTATTATGGTTGGAATTTTTTCCCTTCTCACATTTTGAAATTGCATAAAACAGGCAGCTCTACACGTAATCGATGCATTTCATTGACACAGGACATGGGAAAAACGCAACCATTGTGGCGTACGAATACAGCGAAGCATAATGATTTTTTAAATTTAAACTCGTGAAAACGGAACTGCTGTCAATCCGCAGGCTCAGTTCAGTGCAAAACTAAACAGGGAGTTATGTCAACAAAGAGCTTTGTTGGCTGGTCACACCATTTTTGTCATTATAATCCTGCGGTCTTGTCTACAGATATTTGATGGAGCTAAAGCCGCTGGGATTATGAAATATCCGAAATTGAACGTGCTTTTCAATACGGCTCGTGATCGTCAGCTATTTGCTAATGCAGTATATAGTGCATTCAAAACGCTGGAATTAAGAACGGGTAGTGAACTGGCACAATCATTTTGAGGATTGGGAACAAACTCCACGACCATTTCAGTAATCAACTTTCAATATTATCATAATGAAATTCCTCAAAGTAAATAAGCATCTATTGCCAATCTCTGTTAACGGCAACTCTGCAAGTATTAGAGAACACTTTATTTCAAAACTTGCACCTTAAATAATGCCAATTATAAATAATCACTGAAGCACATACAGAGGTGCATGGTGAACCTAACGGAAATCTTCTTGGCATCAGGAAAAACTGTCTCATTCAAAAAACCTGATGTGTTGCACTCACATGACTTTCTCTACTCTTGTATTAACCATTTTTACAAACTCTTATTCCTATATCTTCTTCGTGTTAAGATAAACATTTGTATAACTTATCTCATTGCTTATTTCCTTGTAGGTACAAGGGGAATATTAGAATACAGTAGGCTTTGTGTGATAGTCAAATGTTTTAAAGCTTTGGGATTCTGTTGCCTTTGCCCACTTAACATATAAAAAAATGAACAACGATGACCCATTTCACGAATGTTCTATTTTCCGAAACTCACACACATAACCAGGAATATCTCCGAAATGGTTCACTCTACAAGAAAATTTATTTGGACATAAATTGTGTATTTTAGCAAGATCTACATTTTTTGTACAGTATGATTTGATCTATCTCTAACGGTTTACCAGTTATGCAAAAGTCGTCCAGAGTAAATACGACCACAGGGGCTATAGCCAGAAAATTCAAGATATACATTTCATTTATCCTAAAAATATCTCAAACATATGACATTTTAATCAAAATCGTTAGACCCATTTTCAAGAAAATCAAAATTTTCGAAAAATTTTCTATGCAAAGGGTAGTTTAGGGTGGGGCTATTTTCTTCAAAATCTTCGTGTCACATCCTTGAAAGACATTAAACTTAAATACCAACTTTGGTTTTTAATCGACTTTTCGTTTTTGAGTTATGCTCTACACACACACACACACACACACACACACACACACACACACACACACACACACTCACACACACAGATCAGAATAATATCTCCCTTTTTCGAGTGTACCCTACTAAATATGAGCCCCATACTGGATGGCATTTTTTCGGCCCAGGAATGCAATTCATAGTGGTAGCTATACATAGGTAGAGAGGAATTTGGGGCACCTCTCAACGCGTGCTACACCCCCTCACACGCGAACTTGTTAATCAGCTCCCCTAACAACAATAGGTCCATTGTGTGGGAGGTTCCTTGTAGAGCGGATTTCATGCATTCTTGCTGCATTTCTGTCAAGAGCAATTAACATCTCCGCCGTTCTGCCCACACAATGGTGGGCTCAAGTGCACCACAGCAATCACAAAACAAAACTGGTAAACTGGCAAATAAAATAAATGTCTCTGTAAATCTGCCAAAGTGCTTTGATAATGGCTGTAAAATTGTTTTAGTACATTGTTTGTCATGGTTTTAGTAGTCAATATTTGTCGTATTGAGTCATTCAGCAATGTGGAAGCTAAATAGCTCAACTAGCAATAGAGTTGTCCTTACAGAGCTGTGATGGTCGAGCGGAATTAATACGTTTTGCAGGACACGTGTTCGATCTACAATAATAGCTCAGATGTTTCTTTTTTCTCGTTTTTCTTTTTATTTCCTTTTTTATCTTTAGGCAACTCAAGGTTTAAATTAAAATTTTCAATATTAAGGTACTGTAATTTTTTAACACGTGTAAGTGTTGTTTGTAAATTTATATGAAATTATTCTTTATTATTATAGTTTTCGTTGGTTGTGTGGATAGTTTATAATTGCCAATAAATTAATAAATAAAAATCTTGTTGTACTGAAGGCTCTATTGATTGATTTTGTTATTTCAGAGATAACAAAACGTTCATGCTATTTGAATAGATTATATTTCGCCTAAAGGGCTTGGAATTATCAGCGAGTTTGTATTATCGTATTTCCGCATTATTCCCTATAAAGCCCGAGAGTCGGTTTAATTAAACGCGTAACAAAGAGCCAGTTGTAAGTTTCCCACAAATGTTGTCGCAATATTTATCAGTTAATGTTAACCCTTTGTTAGTGTTGTAATAGGTATTGTGTTGTAAGATGACATTAATATGAAACTCGCCTGCCATATTGTTTTTTCTGCAATAAACCGAACTAAAGCTGACTGTATGGAAATATAACATAATTTTCCCTTGTTCCAGGTAAGCACACTAATTTGGTAAGTTTTCTGTTGATAAGATGCAGCAAATTCATTAAGTTTTCTTGGATTATTCTTCCACGAGGTTGTATGTGTAAATATGGGCTGTTAGCCAATATTTGGGCCTTTTTCTCTAATGACTGTTAACTTCTACATAACAAGAATGTCCTGTAAAGACCTTAATGGTTTTCCATTTTATTATTACTTTCTCTACTGTAAGTAGAAGGAAGTATTGTATTTCACCCAAAAATTTGATGTCGAGATTTCATCGGGAATATATATTTTGATACCTCTGAATTCAAAAATAAAAATATTTTCAGAAAAAGGTCCGAGAGTGTGTCAGTCTGTCAGTCTGTGTCTGTCTGTCAGTCTGTGGACAGCATAACTCAAAAACGAAAAGTCGGTTAAAAACCAAAGTTGGTATTTAAGTTTAAAGTCTTTCAAGGATGCAAAACGAAGATTTTGAAGAAAATATCCCCGCCCTAAACTACCCTTTACTTGGAAAATTTTTCGAAAATTTTGAATTTCTTCAAAATTACTCTGACGATTTTGATTAAAATGCCATATTTTCAAGATATTTGTATGAGAAATGCAATATATATTTTGAACTTTCTGGCGATAGTCTATTTAGTGCTGCTTACTCCGGATGACTTTTGAATAACTCGTAAACCGTAAGAGATAAACCAAATCTTACTATACAAAAAATCTAGATCTTGCTAAAACACACAATTTATATCTCAATAATTGTTTTTGTAGAGTGAACCATTTCGGAGATATTCCTTGTTATTTGTGTCAGATTCAGAAAACTTAAAAATGTCGTGAAATGGAACATCGTTGTTCATTTTTTATATGTTAGGCGTGCAAAGAGAACAGAATCTCAAAGGTTTAAAATATTTGACTATCGCTCAAAGTCTACTGTATTCTAACATTCCCCTTGCACCTACAAGGAAATAAGCAATAAGATAATTTATACAAATGTTTGTCTCAACTAACACGAAGAAGATATAGGAATAAGAGTTTGTAAGAATGGTTAGTACAAGAGTAGAGAAAGTCATGTGAGTGCAACACATCAATTTTTTTTTAGCGACGGAGATAGATAGAGAAGGTATTCCTGTAGACGCTGAGATTTTACTGGAAATACGAGGTTTGAGGTCCTCACAAAGCGGTTTTTAAAAAGGATCCATGTTTGTGACTCTCTCTCTCGCTCTCTGTGGGTATGTATGTGTGTGTGTGTGTGTGTGTGTGTGTGTGTGTGTGTATGGACAGCATAACTCAAAAGCGATAAGGAGGTTAAGTACCAAATATTCATTTAAATTAGTTGACTGTTTATAAAACATTTTATTGGATTTTCATTATCCATTTTTCTTTTAATTTTTTTTTTTTTTTTGTTACAAAATATTAAGCAATTTATTGGCTAAACCATTGGCTTAAGAGTGTAAAATTTACGTGAAAATGGAGTAAACATTAAATGAACCACTCTTTCTTGTAAAGCAATACTGGATTACGAATTCAATTACAGCTACTCAAAGGGCATACCAGAGAGAATTTGGTGTTCGGAATACTCCCCAAAGAAACACAATACTGGGATTGGTAAACAAGTTGGAAATAAGTGGATCTGTGATGATTGAAAAAGGCAAACATCGTTCATATAGACTTCCCAAGGTTGTTGTTGACGTAAGAGTACGACTGGATCAGTCATCCAAACATCATTAAGAGGTTTGTCGCTGGAGTCAGGGTACATCTAGTCAATGTGTCAAAAAACTACGAAAACTGCTGGATTACGCTAGAGTTGTGCCTTACGCAGAGTGGAGGAAATTTTCAACATTTGCTGTAGAGGCAAATAATTCCCAAAATTTCTCTTCATTTCAGGTATAGTAAGCTGTCACTAACATAAGTGGTTTTGAAACAGTTAAGGATAAAAATGTGTCAGTTCTTCATGAATCACCCTGTACAATGCAGGTGCAGTTTACTAGTGTACCAAAACGGATCACCCTGTATTTATGTAGATCACCTGAACGGGTATTTTCCTTGCACCTGTAACTTAAGTTTACAGTTAATATTCTTGACAGCTTCATACATTTATTCTCATGGTTCGCAATGAAACCTTCATAGTTAACATTGCTTTTTTATACAAAAACAAACTGTTTGAAAAAGAGATAGTTTTGAAATAACAACTACGTGGTTATACTTGGGGAACAGCTTGCATTATGTTGAGTTGTAATGTACCGCCGTGGGCAAAACATCTGAATTACAAATAACCCTGCTAGTTTTTCATGAAAATGAAACTTATTTCTGTTAGTAGCCAAGCGTGCAAAACGCCCGAGCTCATTAAAAGTTTTTGTTGCATTTTTGCATATCATGAAACTTAATATTTTTATCTACATAATAGCTACATTTTCCCAAAGCGCTGCAGAAACGGGGAATATAAGTAAGGAACCTTTCTATGAAAATCTGCTTGGTTAAAGTTTCCAGAACAAACTGTAAAGTTTGTGTTATTGAGTAAATTTGGGTGTCAGTCCTTGACAAAAAATCTGATGTGTTGCACTCACATGACTTTCTCTACTCTTGTACTAACCATTCTCACAAACTCTTATTCCTATATCTTCTTCGTGTTAGTTAAAATAAACATTTCTACAAATTATATTATTGCTTATTTATTTGTAGGTACAAGGGGAATATGGGAATAGAGCAGGAATTGAGCGATACTCAAATCAAGCTATAAGTTAGTGATTCCGCTCTCTTTGCACAACTAAGATATAAAAAATAAATAACGATATTCCATTAGATGTAAGTTTTAAGTATTCCAAAACTCACACAGATAATAATGAATATCTCTGAAATGGTTTATTCCACAAAAAAAATCATTTGCGTATAAACTGTGTTTTTTAGCAAGATCTACATTTTTTACAGTAAGATTTTGTTTATCTCTTACGGTTTACCAGTTATACAAAATTTATCCAGAATAAATAGGGGTACATGGGCTATAGCCAGAAAATTCAAAATATACATTTAATTTGTCATAAAAATATCTTAAATATGTAGCATTTTAACAAAATCGTTAGAGGCATTTTCGGAAAACTCAAAATTTTCGAAAACTTTTTCATGAAAAGGGGAGTGTAGGGTGCAGGAAATTTCTTCAAAATCTTTGTGTCGCATCCTTAGCAGATATTAAACTTAAATACGAACGTTACTTTTTTAACCAACTTTTCGTTTTCGATTTATGTTGTCCAGAGACTGACACACACACACACACACACACACACACACACACACACACGCACACAGAAAACCAAAGTTGGCATCTCACTTTAACATCTTTTAAGGATGCGACACGAACATTTTTAAGAAAATTCCTCCATCCTAAAGTACCCATTACATGAAAGAGGGTTCGAAAGTTTTGACTTTCTAGAAAATGGCTCTAACGATTTTGATTAAAATGTCATACCGTAAGATATTTTTATGAGAAATGCAATGTATATTTCGACTTTTCTGGCTATGGCCAACCCAGGCCTGTTTACTCTTGGGGACTTTTGTATAACTGGTAAACACAATTTATGTCGAAATAAATTTTTTGTAGAATTAACCATTTCGCAGATATTCCTTGTTAAGTGTGCGAGTTTTTTATTACTTGTGTTTTCCACAAATGGAACATGGTTATTCAGCTTTTTATATGTTAGTCGGGCAAGGAGAACGGAATTTGAAGGCTGTAAAACATTTGACTATGACTCAAACCCTACTGTATTCCCATATTCCCCTTGCACCTACAAGAAAATTAGTAATAAGATAATTTCTGTAAATGTTTATCTCAACTAACACGAAGAAGATACAGGAATAAGAGTTTGTATGAATGGTAAGTACAAGAGTAGAGAAAGTCATGTGAGTGCAACACATCAGATGTTTTTCCGAAACATGGCGGCCCTGTACCCTTTGCCAGACTTTCCTTTGCCGTGGGGATAAGCATTAGCAAATAAACGGCATCCCTAATTAAGAAGATGAAAAAAAAGTACCAAAGTGTATTTTCGTCAGTTTCGCTGTTGGTCCGTCTAATTTCGTGTTTGATGTTGCACGTTTGCAAACCTGAAGCTGGATCTGATGCTTTGAGCCAACTTCCACAACCTGGACCTTCTTCACCAAAAACTCCCGTGAAAAATAAAAATAGTTTGTCATTGGACAAGGTGATACTAACACTGGTAATAGGGAAAAACGTAAGGTGCTTCTAGCGAAGCGTTCTTAATGTGATAAATAGCAATAATTTATATAAAGTCACAACTAGGCAACGGACATTAGTGTGTCAACAATAAAAATATAGGCACCTGATGCGTTACACTCACATAACTTTCTGTACTCTTCTGCAGAATAACTTTACAAATGATCATTCATCTATCAACTTCCTGAAGTGATATTTTAGCGTGTTTGGTCAAAAGTCGGTTTTCTATTTTATTGCAAAAAATGCATCATACCTTAAAGTATATATTTACGAAGTTTCAATCCTCTATGGAGGAAGGAACATATATTTTGGACACCATTTTTAAGGGGATGGGCATTCCAGATCTTTCATTTCATGCAGGCTTAAAATAAATTGGTTTTAAACTAGGCGCTAAGTATTCTGCTGCATATGTATTCACCTTAGCCTAGTTGAGCACATTCTCCAATAAATCCCCTAGAGGATAGTGTTTTTCCTTTGTCATTAGTTGATTTCTGAAGTCATTTACCATGTTTCTATTTGGCTTGACAGATTTCTGTTGTTTACAAGCGGACTGTGTGCATTTGAGTGTACTTTTGAAATAATTTAGTGTGTTTTCGAAGTTATTTGAATGTAATTATTGATATATGCATCGTGTGTAGAATTATTTATTTTATTTGTGGCGAAAATAAATTTTAAGTTGACGCACCAGATACTTTGCTTTTATTTCTATTCATAGACCACGTGTTTGTAAGTACTGAATGTTAGGTATATTTTAAGATCACATATTGAAAGGACATTACGTCAACCTTATGCTAGTCAATGAACAAAATCAGATGCAGAAAATATAGTTAAACAGCGGTTAATGACGAAGTATGTGACTAAAGTGTAAACTCTGGAAACAGTTTCTTTTTTATTTTCTCATACTGACAATGTATTTTCTCCCGCAAAAATCTAGCTGGAGATCTAACAATTTTTCGAATATAGTTGAGAATATGGGTACTAAAATGTCCGATTGGAATTTTTATATTTGTTATAATTGGTTTTTAAAAAAATAATATAATAACCCGCTGTTTTATATAATTTTTACACATTGAGGAAATAAACAATTTTTTTAAGAAAAGTTCTTCATTATATGAAAATAGGAGATATCATTTTTAAAAATCAACTTTGTGGTTCTACATATATTGGGGGAGACAGATTTTGATTATAGCTAATAAAATTGATATAAATTAAATTAATTAATGTAACAAAATTTGATTAGGTATTGGAATGAAATTTGGTAACATGCTGAAAATGTACGTGCAAAAAAATTGTGTCTCTAACTTCAGTACTTTGGAAAATCACCTTTTTCACCACTTCGGTGTGCTCTTAGAGGTAAATATTTGAAGAAATTATCGGAATGCTAACTTTCTTCTAGGTGCAAGGGGAAAATGGGAATATAAAAGTCTTTAAGCGATAGTCAAATCTTCTAAAGTTAGTCGCTATGTGATAGCTTTGAAATTCCGTTCTCTTTGCATGCCAAGAGATAGAAAAATACTGGTATTACTATAAATTGAGAAATGTATATCTGAGCATTCAAACCAGTAATAAAATAGTTTTCTCGACAAAATAAGATTTATTTCAGGTGCGTTTGTGTGCTTTATCGAAATCCATATCTTTTGTGTTCTAAGATTTTGTGTATGAAAAGAATTTCGGTGTTAATCCAAGAAATATGTTTTATTTGTTATGAAAATATCTTAAACGCGTGAAATTTTAATCAAAATCGTTAGAAAAGCTTTTAAAAGTAAAGGGTAGACAGTCCGCATGTTGAAACCTTGGAACATGTTGAACTTGAATACCTACCGCAATTGATTTTGAACAGATTTTTCGTTGTTGTGCTGATTTTACAGACGGAGAGAGAGAGAGATAGAGAGTAAAAATATATAAAAATAAACAACAGTTGAAAAAGAGGACCTGAATATGTAACACATCGGATTTTTTATCAGAAAATCTCAAAACGTGTATTTTCTATGAAGTTTTATTCTGCAATTTTGAATCGCGTGCAATACGTTTTGTGCCATTGATATCCAAGCGGTTGTGAAAGTAATAAAACACAACTTTAGGTTCATAGTTTTAACACAAGAAGAAGTAAGAATGTTTTCAGTAGCGTATTCTGTTTTGATTGCAAATGATCGCATTGAGAGATACTTGAATGCATGCTTAGCAACACTGTTTTCCTAGGACTCAACAGGTGGATACAGCGAAGGTTAGCCAGTATGTTAATTATGTCAGTCATTCAGTGTTTATGCTAAACGCAGTACATTCCTAACTAACATTTGAATATGCTCTTCCACTACACTAACATGTTAACCACTATTTGTCTCAGCATACTTGTACCTTCTACAGCGTCACTGAACTTTACTGCCTGGAAAGGACACATTTCTAGAAGCTTTAAAACATCGAACCTTACCTTAGAGAAGTGGTTCTCAACAAAATGTTTTCAAGGACCCCCTCATCGGTTGCTATACTGACAAGGACTCCTAAAATTCTTAAAGTGTAGATTAGAATATTACAAACATAATAATTTGTGTTACATTAGTAAGTAATTTATATCTACTTTTATAGTTAACTGACACTAGCTCAATCTAACGTCAGTATTAGGTACCAAAGTACCCAAGCACAGAAGTAAGTCAGTAGATTGTTTTAAAATTAAACTAGGTGAGCGCAAAGCATCCCGAAATGTTATTGCAAAACATTCTGGTGCAAATGTAAATGAAAATGCAACTCTTGCATCATATGAGGTATCGTAGCTTACTGCAATTGTGGTAAAAAGCCACACAGGTGCCGAAGAACTCATACTGCCACCAGCGGTAATATCTTGCAAGAGAATGTTGGTTGATGCAGCCGCTTAGCTGGTGGATACTGTCCAAAGAGGTTTAGTCTTATGCAATCGACATTCTGCAAAGGAAACAAACGATGAGTGTAATAATTTGGAAGGATGTCTAATACAACTTGCTGTTTGAAGAAAGAGTTGAGACGATGGAAAATTTTCACTTCATAGCAAGCAAGGGAAGTAAATGAAAGACTCATTCATTTGCCTTAAAATCTGAGATGATGACGTCATGTTCGCGAAATTGCGAATAGCCTACATGTGGAGTGCTGGCACCGTACTTCCGATGTTCCTATATTTTTCATTACAATTGAGGATAGAAGTATATTAGTAACAGTCTCATTGATTAAAAATATATTGTGCTTTCTGAGCGCGCTTCGAATTATTGCCTTTGCCGTCATCAGAATAAAATAATATCCCGAACTGCCTCTGTGGTGTGCTTCGAATTTAGAGCTTCCGGGTTCAATTCGCGGTTGTAGAGTGTGAATTTTTCTTTATCCAGTTTACCCTCCTTGGAGTCTGGAAGTGCGAATGGGAGTGTGAGTGTGTGTTATACGCCAGAGTAATTGCAATCAATGATTAACTCTACTGTATACGAGTGAACATCATGACTGTTGAACAATAAAATTATTGTACTAAAGGTGAAAAGCCACCGATATAACTATATGTAAATAATAACAATAATAATGATTCTAATGATGATAGTCATGATGGTAATTATGACAATGATTATAATCATAATAACGATAATGAGAATGATAATGACGATGATAACAATGGTAATAATAGCTTAACTGCACTTTAAATGGAAAATTTTTCCAAAATTTTTATTTTCTTAAAAATGGCTCTAACGATTTTGATTAAAATGTTATATGTTTGAGACATTTTTATGGCAAATGAAATGTATATCTTAAATTTTCTGGCTATAGCCCCTGTAATCGTATTTACTCTGGACGATTTTTGCATAACTGGTAAACCGTTAGAGATAGACCAAATCACACTTTTAAAAAATGTAGATCTTGCTAAAACACACAATAATTTTCTTGTAGGGTGAACCATATCGGAGATATTACTTATTATGTGTGAGAGTTTCGCAAAACTTAGAACTTTCGCGAAATGGAGCGTTGTTCATTTTTTTATATGTTAAGTGTGCTCTCTAAAAAACGGTTACTATTACTGCTATTGCTCTCTTCAGTATCATTGTGAAAAATGTTGGAGAGCAAGAGGATTAATGACTTCATTGTCAGAAATCCAGCATTAGCTAACAACAACAGTGTGCAAAGAGAACAGAATCTCAAAGATTTAAAACATTTGACTATCGCACAAAGCCTGTATTCTAATATCCCCCTTGTACCTACAAGGAAATAAGCAATAAGATAATTTGTACAAATGTTTATCTTAACTAACACAAACAAGATATAGGAATAAGAGTTTGTAAGAATGGTTAGTACAAGAGTAGAGAAAGTCATGTGAGTGCAACACATCAGATTTTCTACAGCAGGAATACCGTTAGAATTACTGCTGTAATTCGGTTGACCTTGAAGCCGTAAAAGTACAACTTAAATACAAGCTTAGAATGTTGTTTCACCCAACACTTGAACCAATAATGATATTTATCTGAGAATAACTGTTGATGTTATCATAAATAATATCATAAGACGATAAATTCTCAATTCTGGGAAGGTCAGATATTTATCTGAACTATTCCATAAATAAAACATGAATTTAAATACTATATGAGGAAGGGTTGACCAGAAAATGTTAAATGTTATTAAAAATAACCTAAAATATATTCTTTGCAATGATGAAAAAATGAAGATAATAGAAAGCATAAAGACTAAACTTCTTTAGAGGGGAACACTAGGGTTGAAGATTAAACTTCGTTTTGCAGCAGCAGCGTCAGAAAAGGGTGACGTGAAGACAATAAGAAAGCGTTGTTTCCTCTCATGAACTATAATTAAACCGTGTTTGAAGTTCTTATTTTAATTACTGAAATTATTTTCGGCTTGCGGTTGAAATGTTCAATCCAAGTAGCTCATGTGCGGGCATACGTGCGTATTTGGATTCTGTCTTACAGCGCCGCACATTCATCTCAAGTTTAGGCTCAAGTTTAACCCATCTGCTTGATTTATTCTTTTGTTTGCCTGTCCTCCAAGGAGCTTTTATTCTCTTAGCACCGCGTCGCCGTAAAGTCCGGCTACCTCAACACACAATGGCGGAGGGGGAAGTGGGAAAATGACATCTCGAGTCATAAATTGGCATCTCTTATCAGCATTATCATAATTCAAAGTTTGGACCATGAACCAATGTCATCCCTCCTCGGTGTTCCTATGTCTCTTTTACGGTATGGAACCTAGTCGATCACCATTTTAGGGAATGCATGACGCCTCCAGTTTTCTTTATTCTGTTTAATCCTTTATATTAAGTTAAATATGTTCAATTCTTCTCTTATTTATTCATTTGTTTCGTAATCTAGCAGAAAGTATCCAGCCTGGTTTAGATAGGGAAATTTCTTTGATGTTGGTAGTATATGTAAATGTATTTGATATGAGTAGTCGGTTTTAATTTAAAAAGAGTAATTCATAAATTAAAGAGAATAAATCATTTAGTAACGATAGATGATAATAATAAGTTAAGCTAAGGCACGTCCATTGTGATTAACACAAAGAGTGCATCGGCGTTCCCTATTCTGCCGTACTCTCGCAAACCACCAGCCATTTCTCTGGCTTAAAAGTTTATCAGTCTAATTTTGAATAGTAAAACTATGATTAACTGTAAACAATACGATGTTTGTGTTTAGTTCATGTGTTCTGTGTCTGTTTCTTGGATTGAAATTGTGTGCCTTACTAAGATAAATGCAATAGTAATTTGCATTGTTGATTTTACCGTAAATAGTTTGTCGTAAATAGGAAAGTCCTCAAATATGTAATTTTATATTGTATCAATACAAATATTTATTATATATAATACAATTAAATTCAGATGTGTCATTGTATAGAAATCGCAGCTCTAGTTATGGATAAATCTACCCATAGATATGGTTTTTTCTGTCAACGGAGGATAAGATATATTTTGCAAGTTAAGGCCACCATGTACAGTACATTTGTTGTAAATCCTGCCCACATTGCATGCCTACCATTAGTGGTTTTGTGTCTACCTAGGATGCTGGTGTATGAAGTTTAATTTCGTGACTCGATACCCCGGACACGGATGCGTTAACAAGGATATGTTGCGTCTTTCCCCAGCAGACCTTGTGCGTGCTCATTTCTATTCAAAGGCCGTTGTGACGTCGTTCACGGCAAACCAGAGACAGACGGATAGACCTGCCGACCCTTATTAAACTGCCGAGCTCTGAGGCAGCCCATATTGCGTGCCAAGTCAATGGGAGATTCCTCTTCATTCACATCAATCCGACACCGTCATGTTTTGTTCGTGTTCTAAGGGGAGATGTAAAAAAATCTGATGTGTTGCACTCACATGACTTTCTCTACTCTTGTACTAACCATAGTATGCTTTGTGCGATAGTCAAATCTTTTAAAGCTTTGAGATTCCGTTCTCTTTGCACATTTAACATATAAAAAAATGAACAACGATGTTGCATTTCGCTAAAGTTCCAAGTTTTTCGAAACTCACACATATAAAAAGGAATATCTCCGAAATGGTTCACCCTACAAGAAATTTTATTGACACATAAATTGTGTATTTTAGCAATATCTACATTTTTTGTATAGTATGATTTGATCTATCTCTAACGGTTTACCAGTTATACAAAATACATCCAGAGTAAACAGGACTACAGGGGCTATAGCCAGAAAATTCAAGATATACCTTTCATTTGTCATCAAAATATCTCAAACATATGACACTTTAACCAAAATCGTTAGAGCCATTTTCAAGAAAATGAAACTTTTCTAAAAATTTTCCATGTAAAGTGTAGTTTAGGGTGGGGTTATTTTCTTCAAAATCTTCGTGTCGCATCCTTGGAAGACATTAAACTTAAATACCAACTTTGGTTTTTAACCGACTTTTCGTTTTTGAGTTACGCTGTCCACAGACTGACACACAGACACACACACGGACCTTTTTCTAAAAATGCTTTTCTTGGATTCAGGGGGCCTCAAAACATATATTTCCGGTGAAATCTCGACATCGGATTTTTGAATGTAATACAATACTTCCCCTACTTACCAGTAGAGAAAGTAAAAATGAACAACGTTGTTGCATTTCGCTAAAGTTCTAAGTTTTCCGAAACCCGCACATATAACAAGGAATATCTCCGCAATGGTTCACCTTACAAGAAAATTTATTGGGACATAAATTGTGTATTTTAGCAAGATCTCCATGTTTTGTATAGTATGATTTGGTCTATCTCTAACGGTTTACCAGTTATGCAAAAGTCGTCCAGAGTAAATACGACCACAGGGACTATAGCCAGAAAATTCAAGATATATATTTATTTGTCATGAAAATATCTCAAACATATGACATTTTAACCAAAATCGTTAGAACCATTTTCAAGAAAATCAAAATTTTCGAAAACTTTTCCATGTAAAGGGTAGTTTAGGGTGGGACTATTTTCTTCAAATTATTCGTGTTGCATCCTTGAAAGACATTAAACTTAAATACCAACTTTGGTTTTTAACCGACTTTTCGTTTTTGAGTTACGCTGTCCACAGACTGACACACAAACATACACACACACACACACACGAACCTTTTTCTAAAAATGCTCTATCAGTAGAGAAAGTAAAAAAATTACCACTTCTTTCCCTTGTTACATCAGGTGCTGTGGGTCCAACAATGGAGTATCTGCGAACACTTGGACTCGAACCCATTCTCCACATCGTTGTGGCAGCTTGTTAACAATTCTGCACAGTGATATTTGCGTTAGATTGAAACCCACGCCCGGGGAAGATTGCAGACAAATGAACTCCTGGCACTGTAGGCTGTACCTTCATTTGCAGGGAAACCGCTGTTATCACAAAATATTAGTTCATATTTTTATCGACCACGCCCAGCGCTTCGCAAACATATTCTAATGAACGTCACTGCAACTGAAATTTTCCATAACGAATAGCAACTGTTTCATACTGAGCCAGCCCCGCTGACCTAATTACTTAATCGTATTTAAAAACCTTCCTCTACACACCTGTATAGCTTTTAACGATTTGCATTACCCACTCGACTTTTTATGGGTATATATTTTACAGTGCATTAAACTTTAAATATAAAGTCGAATGCATGTGGCTGAAAATTATCTGCATGGTACGCTTTCTTGCATGAGCTGATTTATTTAAAAGCTTTGCACATCTATTGTTTTTTTCATCTTTCGCATTGCAGCAAAATACAAGTTTTAGAGCAGCAGAATGTATTATTGCAGAATCTCTGTCTCTGCTTCTCTATCTTTATCTCTGTATATATATGGCTGTTGCCTTTGCGAGAGTACGGCAGAATAGGGCACGCCGATGCACTCTTTGTGTTAATCACAATGGGCGTGCGTTCCAACATTTACTTTGAATACAACAGTGTATAGATATATATGATTGATTTTCAAAGTAAGTTAATTTTAAAATAAAAGATAAAATAAGCTAGTTTTCATTCCAGAAACCACATACACACACTCACAAACACACAAGCACACACAAACACACGATGGGCTAACCGAGTGACGGACAATCAAAGTTTTACTGTATATAAATGTGTAATTATACGTTAATTGATTGAGTAGCTGTTGTAAGAATAGTTTTTAGTATACTGAGTAGAGAAAATAATGTGAGAGGAGCGCATTAGAGGACGTTTAAATTGCTATTCATGTAGCTAGCTGAATCATGATTCCGTGCACGCAGTTTCTATCTAAGGCTTGTACGTATTATGACGGCTTTAAAAATGGGAATTAACAAGGCGTTTCTTCTTTGTTTCAGGTGAGTGGAAAGCAAGTCCAGGGCTGTCGCTCGGGCGAAACCCGTTAACGGTTAATGTCAAATTGGTTTCACTTCGTCAAGCGGCCAGCCGGCGAGCCTGAGGCCTTGTTCAATTCGGCCGCTCTCGCTTTTGACGTATTTTAACAGTAAGTCTATTTTACACAGACAAAATCACCTCACAATGAGGCTACGTGTTAAAGCAGCAATGTCCAACCTTGTCTCTTTAGAGAACATAACGTAATGAGCAGCTCTACCCCTCTCCACTCCTTGACAATCAGCTTCCAGTGGCGGACACAAACAGGCGATTTTATGGCAGTTTCTAAGTCGCACCTTGATAATTAAGTTTAATGTATTTCAAGGATGCGACACGAAGATTTTGAAGAAAATAACCCCACCCTAAACTACCCTTTACATGGAAGATTTTTCGAAAATTTTGATTTTCTTGAAAATGGTTCTAGCGATTTTGATTAAAATGTCATATGTTTGAGATATTTTTATGATAAATGAAATGTATATCTTGAATTTTCTGGCTATTGCCCCTGTAGTCGTATTTACTCTGGACGACTTTTGCATAACTGGTAAACCGTAAACGATATACAAAAAATCTGATGTGTTGCACTCACATGACTTTCTCTACTCTTGTACTAATCATTCTTACAAACTCTTATTCCTATATCTTCTTCGTGTTAGTTGAGATAAACATTTGCAGAAATTATCTTATTGCTTATGTCCTTGTAGGTACAAGGGGAATATTAGAATACAGAAGGCTTTGTGAAACAATCAAATCTTTTTGACCTTTGAGATTCCGTTCTCTTTGCGCGATTAACATATAAAAAAATGAACAACGATGATCCATTTCACGAAAGTTCTAAGTTTTCCGAAACTCACACACATAACAAGGAATATCTCCGAAATGGTTCACCCTACAAGAAAATTTATTGAGACATAAATTGTGTATTTTAGCAAGATCTACATTTTTTGTATAGTATAATTTGGTCTATCTCTAAAGGTTTACCAGTTATGCAAAAGTCGTCCAGAGTAAATACGACTACAGGGGCAATAGCCAGAAAATTCAAGATATACATTTTATTTTTCATCAAAATATCTCAAACATATGACATTTTAATCAAAATCGCTAGAACCATTTTCAAGAAAATCAAAATTTTCGAAAAATCTTCCATGTAAAGGGTAGTTTAGGGTGGGGCTATTTTCTTCAAAACCTTCGTGTCGGATCCTTGAAGGTCATTAAACTTAAATACCAACTTTGACTTTTAACCTAGTTTTCGTTTTTGAGTTATGCTGTCCACAGACTGACAGACACACAGACACACACACGCGGAACTTTTTCTAAAAATGCTTTATTTGGATTCAGGGGTCCTCAAAACATATATTTTCGGTGAAATCTCGACATCGAATTTTTGGGTGGAATACAATACTTCCCCTACTTAACAGCAGATAAAGTAAAAATGTAAATCTTGCTAAAATACAATTTATGCCTAAATTTTTTTTTCAGTGAACTATTTCGGAGATATTTCTTGTTATTTGTGTAAGTTTTGGAGAACTTATGTGTCTGCCAAATGGAACATCGTTATTCATTTTTTTATATGTTAACCGTGCAATGAGATCGGAAATTGAAAGCTTTAAAAGATTTGATTATCACTGAAAGCCTACTGTATTCTAATATTCTCCTTGTACCTATAAGGAAATAAGCAATAAGATAATTTCTGTAACTGTTTATCTTGTGTAACACGAAGAAGATATAGGAATGAGTTTGTAAGAATGGTTAGTACAAGAGTAGAGAAAGTCATGTGAGTGCAACACAATCGCGTTTCCCGGACGTATCTACAAGTGGCTCAGTTCGGAGTTGCAACATTTCTAATCTTGCATGGAAAAAAAAAAAAAAGACGGTTTTATGCCACGGAACATTAAAATGATGAAATATGAAGTTTTTATCAGAAAAGGTAAAATATGCATTTATATGCAACATCAAATTGGGTTTAATAAGCTAATGATTCATGCACATAATTTGCAAGAATGGTAATTAATTATAACAGAGGAAAAATATGCCAATGCACTTCCGGGCCTTAAGTATAATGTCCTCATTAAGGATAAATGCAGTAACTTGCAGGTAAGTTCTGTGGTACCTCAAGAGGAACCACATTTTCTTTGATTATTCACGGCTATTGTGTGCAGATGACGTATATATATATAGACAATCATCGCCTGTCTTTTGTTCAGGAGAAAGGAGGAAGGTCTTGCCCAAACCCTTCTATTATATTACCGTGGTTTGTTGGCAAGCAATTAGCGAGAGGGTCGGAATTGATCTTTCCACACTTCTGGCACCTCCTTCATTGAACATAACATTTGACTGACGGCCGATATTCTGTTGTAAACGCTTCCTCGTAATGAACCGCCTTAATAGGCGTTGCAACGCATTCTATTGGAAGGAAGTTAATATATATATATATATATATATATATATATATATATATATATATATATATATATATATATATATATTTTTAAGTCCCACAATTTATTCCGAACAACTTTTTATACAATCCCAGCATTAAAACGGTTTATTATGACGACATAAGTCGTGCAAAATTACCCTATTTGTGGCAACAGTACCAGAAAATGAATGAGGTAATGACGATGGCAACATAACTTTCTCCAATGTGCCTGTAAGAAAACCTGAAATCGTCACTCTTATAAGTGCAGTAACATTCAAACACAAGAATAAATAATTAAATTTGTTTTAAAAACAAAAACCAACAATACCATATTAATCAGGGCCTGCATTAATTGGTAGACATTTGAGCTTGCTTTATACGTAACCCAGTTCTACGTAATTGACATTTATACGTACATTTTTGGAGGTCCCAGCAAAATGTAATGTAAAAAGTGTTAATAAAACGTTATTTATACATATTTCGCAGTTATACGCATAGTTCCTGAAAACCTTAACTGAGGTACCTAAAATAGGTACTAACACAAATCAAAATATGTTCTAAAATTGGTGAAGAAAATATTACATTTTTCTTTATTTCGGATTACAAATTAGCCGAAATGTTTGACTCTGTTTATTATAGGTGTCCATAATTAGAGTCGCAGTAAACAACTAAAGTTTTCCATTAAGAAACTGCATCGCTTGTCAGATAATAACATCTTATAAGGCGAAAATGAGCTGATTTTACCGGAGCATATTTAAATGTTGGTATTAGACACAAGGGAACAGGTGTTTTGGTGTTCAGGTGTTTTGCCAGACAAGATTTCAACAACTGTGTGGAGAACTGTCAGTCCTGGATTTGATTGAACTACTAATTTAAGTTTTTAGGAAACTATTTCACCAACATAACCAGAAGCCAAGTTGATTTCTTCTGTCACCTCTTCTATCAATCCCAGTTGCTCGTAGACCGGTTTGATTGAAGTCTTAGAGCTTTAATAATGAGGATTATAAAGATTATGAAGAATAGTTGGGTCCTTTAGCTGTTCCCTGCAACCTCTCCTATTTCTTAATGTCATCTACTCGTACATTATGCATTGTTTACTGTGATTGTTGTCAAGGCACGACTAGCATACAAACACAGCGTTTGTTACCAAGTGAACATAGTGAAAAATATAAAATTAGGCAAAAATAGGTTCTAACGTGAAATTAGGTATTTTTAGGTTGTATATGACCATCATTTTCGAATATATATTTCCATAATTAGTATCTATACAACTTTTCTGTTCTATATATCACTAGGAAAAATATAGGTTTTTACCTAAAATCCGAGGTCTAGTAATAACTTTTTTTTTCATCTAATGCTTTAGTATTTAAAAAGCTTTAGGAACTATGCTGTTAATGAATGAGACCTTCTGTTGGCTTTACTGAGAAGTTTGCAACATAAAGGAATATAAATACAGTTTCATCATGTTTTTTACGTAAAAGCAAGGTGTGTTATGAAGAGTTTAAGCTTTACACAGTGTGTATTACATAGCTGCAGGCAACTAATTAAGAGGAAAGGACAGCGGAGGATTAATTTTTTAAGCTACATGGCTGCGTTAGAAATATGCATTGTGAAAAATTTAAGCTCCAGTTTCTGCTTTCATTTTCCGACGCTGCAAACATAACGCACTGTTTGGCCCATACGTTAACCAGTGTAAAAACTCTGATGTGTTGCACTCACATGACTTTCTCTACTCTTGTACTAATCATTCTTAGAATCTCTTATTCCTATATCTTCTTCGTGTTAGTTGAGATAAACATTTGTACAAATTATCTTATTGCTTATTTCCTTGTAGGTACAAGGGGAATATTAGAATACAGTAGACTTTGTGTGATAGTCAAATGTTTTAAAGCTTTGAGATTCTATTGTCTTTGCACACTTAACATATAAAAAAATGAACAACGATGATCCATTTCATGAAAGTTCTAAGTTTTCCGAAACTCACACACATAACAAGGAATATCTCCGAAATGGTTCACCCTACAATAACATTTATTTAGACATAAATTGTGTATTTTTGCAAGAGCTACATTTTTTGTACAGTATGATTTGATCTATCTCTAACGGTTTACCAGTTATGAAAAGTCGTCCAGAGTAAATACGACTACAGGGGCTATAGCCAGAAAATTCAAGATATACATTTCACTTGTCATAAAAATATCTTGAACATGTGGCATTTTAATCAAAATCGTTAGAGCCATTTTCAAGAAAATCAAAATTTGCGAAAGATTTTCCATGTAAAGGGTAGTTTAGAGTAGAAGTATTTTCTTCAGGATGTTCGTGTCGCATCCTTAAAAGACATTAAACATAAATACCAACTTTGGTTTACAACCGACTTTTCCTTTTTGAGTTATACTGTCCACAGACTGACACACAGACACGCACGCGCACACGGACATTTTTTTCTAAAAATGCTTGTTTTGGATACAGCGGGCCTTAAAACATATATCTCTAAGAGAAATGTGGCAATGCCCCTTCGCTTGTTCTCATGGTGGCAGTTAGTGAAAGTGAGGAGGAAGGGTAGGGTAGGCCACAAATTCAAGGGCCAGGTATAAGCATTGTAGGTATGATGGCAGCTCTAGCTGCCATTTATGCCAAGGAGATCATTAGTTTTATTTCAGCCTCTTAATCTACAAAAGAAGGTAATTGTTTCAGGAAACTGAACGGGAAGACTTTTTCTTCCCAAAAATTCGATGTCGAGCTTTTACCGGAAGTAATGTTTTGAGCCCTCCTGTATCCAAAACAAGCTTTTTTAGAAAAATGTCCGTGTGTTAGTCAGTCTGTCAGTCTGCGAGCAGCACAGCTCAAGAACGAAAAGTTGGCAAAATGTACTAATCTTTTTTCTATGATTTGTGGCATACAGTTGGCTACATTGACTAAACAAAAGAACGATTGGCTGATAATTTATGATAATTTAACGCTCTATGTATGAAATAGACAGTGTAATAGACTAAGAACATGCATAAGCTGAATTAAAGCTTTATCGGCAGTCGGAAAGCACAAGAGGTACTGTTGTTTTTGGTAATCTTGGGATTTCCCCTATGGCAGAGATCCAGCGCAAGGACGTTTGTTTTTTGTTTCATTGCTGTGACGTCAAGAAACATCAGTTCTGGGAACATTTATACTTCTAAACAAACTTTCTCTTCTTTCACGTCCTATTACTGGTCAGACGTGTAAGGCATGTAAGGCATTAAAAAAATCTGATGTGTTTCACTCACATGACTTTCTCTACTCTTGTACTAACCATTCTTACAAACTCTTATTCCTATAGCTTCGTGTTAGTTGAGATAAACATTTGTACAAATTATCTTATTGCTTATTTCCTTGTAGGTACAAGGGAAATATTAGAATGCAAAGCTTTGTGCGATAGTCAAATGTTTTCTTTTAAGTGATTGTTTCGGAACTCTGTGTGATGTCCCATAATTACTACAGAAGCTATGTCAGAAATGCAATTATACTTTTTTTTTGTAATGCTTCTGCGAAGCATATATTTCACCCTCTATGTTTATACACACATACACAACAAATTGACTCTTTTTTTTTGTGACTCAAGTGGTCTCAACGATATTTCCAGTGCAATCTTGGTATTGAAAGGAATGCAGCACAATATGTTCTTTACCTACTGTGTATTTTAACAGAGAAGGTAAGACATAAATCAGTGAAAATTTATCGCTGCACTCAGAAATTCTTCTTGTATACACATCCCTACGGGAAAATAATCCACATGGTTAAGCTGCATCAGTACAGTCCTGCGTGGAGAAAGGAGAATACAAGGATGTTAATCGATTTCCTCCCACGTTTGGGTCATGGTGTTCACAGCTACAGAGGCTCTTGCGTGAAGAATTTTGATTTTGGCACTTTTCCAATAGAAAGAGAGGGTAAAGAGTTGCGCCAAGGAACCTGGTCACCGTGACTAATGCATCTTCTCTGGAGAAAAGCCTCCTAGAAGACATGAAGAACAACGTGGGCTGATGAGATAAAGTTCCCTCTTCTGCAGAATGATGTCGGCTCTACTTTCCTTGCATGTAAACAAACTTATTTAGTTGAAGACACATCGTAGAGACATAGTAGCAATTTCTGTTCTGAATCTGATTGAAATATAAGTAAGGTTTCTTAAAAACTATACAGGCTACCAAATGAAACAAATTGTTCTACTTAAAAAGATCTGATGTGTTGCACTCACATGACTTTCTGTACTCTTGTACTAACCATTCTTACAAACTCTTATTCCTATATCTTCATGTTAGTTAACATAAAAGTCAGTTCAAACAAAACTTGATATTTAAGTTTAATGTCTTTCAAGGATACGACACTAAGATGTTGAAGAAAATCGCCCCACTTTAAACTACCCTTTACATGGAAAATGTTTCTAACGTTTTTATTTTCTTGAAAATAGCTCTAACGATTTTGATTCAAATGCTATATGTCTAAGGTATCTTTATGACGCTAATGATTGGAGTTTATATTCTACATATGTATATCGTGGTTCTTCTTCCAGAAAAGGCACTCCACTGCAGTTTGTCTCCTTGTTTCTAATATGCTTATAATTTTGTTTCCGCGTAATATTCAGATTCATTTTAGCTTTCTTAGTGTAAAAGTTTCACAGTGTTTCCGGTTTATGCGGTTAGTTTAATCTGTGTGTTATTGATCTCTTTTATGTGATTTCATCACAATTTCTACACTGAATTTGTTCTAAGTAATATTGTGTTCTTAGAGCTCTATTTGGAAAGATTTGTGTAGACTTGTATCAGGTAAATGTTTTTGTATGGGATTTTATTGTTGATTGGAGAAGGTGTAGCCATCTGTCTGCATCTGAAAATATTAATTTTCTGTGTGTTTCTTTCCTATATATGTCAAAGTCAGTTTTGATAACATTTTACATTGCCCCAGTTGGCAACTATATGAACGTGTACTCCATGTAGAAGAAATATCTAGTGAAGCTATAATACATCAGACCAACTGACAACAATAAAGCCATTGCGAGTATTTTTTCACTTCAATACAGAGTAGTCAGAATGCCCATACTCCGCTATCGTTGTCGGTCTGGGTGGCTCAGTGGGTTAGACGCTGGCCTACTGATCCCAAGGTCGCGGGTTCAAACCCGGCCCAGGCCGATGGTTTTTAAGTGTGCTTAAAAACGACAGCTCCATGTCAGTAGATTTACTGGCATGTAAAAGAACTCCTGCGGGACGAAATTCCGGCACACCGGCGACGCTGATGTGATCCTGGCAATTGACAGCGTCGTTAAACAACAAAAATAATTTTTTTATCCGCTATCGTTTGAATAAATAATTGTTAGATGTTTTCTGTTAATCTGCAGTTTTACCTGTGTGTAGGAATATGTTTGACTTAGACCCCATGACTAGAGGTCAGAAGCTCAAAACATGAACTCAGATCAGTATAGAATCACATTGTATAAAAAATATGATGTGTTGCATTCGCATCACTTTCTCTACTCTTGTACTATCCTTACAAACTCGGGCCCTAATGACCTAACTGTCGACGGGCCCTTAAACAACACTCACTCACTTACTCAATCACTCACGAACTCACTCACGAACTCACTTATATAGTTTGGGCTATCTTTTATGGTTTACCAGTTATTCAAAAGTCATCCAGAATAAACAGGACTACATAGACTATGGCCATAAAGTTCAAAATATAAATTTCATTTGTCATAAAAATGTCTTTAACATGTCATTTTATCAAAACCTTAGTCATTTTCAACAAACCGACTTTTCGTTTTGATTTATGCTGTTCACAGACTGACAGACGTACAGACACACACGGACCTTTTTCTAATTCTTTTTATTCAGGATACCTATATATTGCTGGATATTGCAATTGTAAAGCATAAACGTATATCGGAATAAAACATAATAAAAAAACTAGTGAAACAGAAAAAAATTGCATAGAAGGAAGTCGCTGGGAAATTTATTTCGATATTAATTATGTATTTATCATAATAATCGTTTATTTCTATATTTTAACAATTATTGGATCAAAGCATATTTAAGTATAACACATATTCCTTAAATTTAAAGAACTTAATTGCAAATTCTTTGCTGGGTGTGCAAAAGCAGTTAAGTCAAAAAACCTCAATGAGAAAAACTAAATTAAAGATTAAAATCAATTTCCCAAATACCTTATGTGCCAAAAGTCCACACATTTTGCAAAAAAATATTCGTTGGTTAATACTGTAAATATACAAATCAGGTTACTTAAATTCTTGTGAATGTTCACCCCTTATATACCTAAGGATTGCAGGGTGGATGCGTGACTGACATGACTTTTCACAGTACATATTGACATATCCACTTCCACACAAATATATTTAGTCAGTTGATTTCTTTTTTGTCCCTGGAATATACAATAAAATTGTAATTTTTACTTTCCCTACTGTTAAATAGGGGAAGTATTGCATTTCACCCAAAATTCGATGTCGGGATTTCACCGAAAATATGTTTTGAGGCCCCCTGAATTAAAAAAAAAACATTTTTAGAAAAAGGTCCGTATGTGTGTGTCAGTTTGTGGACAGCATAACTCAAAAACGAAAAGACGGTTAAACATCGAAGTTGATATTTCAGTTTAATGTCTTTCAAGGATACGACACGAAGATTTTGAAGAAAATACTCCCACCCTAAACTGCCCTTTACATGGAAAATTTTTCGAAAATTTTGATTTTCTTGAAAATGGCTGTAAAGAGTTTGATTAAAATATCATACGTTTGAGATATTTTAATGAGAAATGAAACGTATATGTTGAATTTCCTGGCTATAGCTCCTGTAGTCCTGTTTTCTCGTGATGACTATCTGATAAAGCGTAAAATATGGAGCCAACTATATAAAAAAGGTACATCTCGTTAAAACACACAAGTTATGTCGAAATCCAAATATTTCTAGGTTAGGTATAGTCAGCTTTTGCTTGTCCAGTAAAGTTTTGCTTTTAGGACATAATACAATTTGAAACAATGCTCCTAATATCCAAATAACTAGAAATAGCACATTACTTTCCATTTGATTAGATGTTTTACTGATTATTTCTTGCTTTTTAGTTCTGCTGATCTAAGTTAGCTGGCCAAAATTCACGTTATATTTGAACTTAGATTAAGATGACATGAACTTAGATCAAGGTTTATACAATAAAAAATTCAAGTTCAGCGTGACTGAAGATCCTTCAGCGGTAGTTAAAACTCAGATTAATGTTTATACAACTTTCCTTCCAACTACACGCATACTGTCTGAACCTCTTCGTGCCTCGTGCTGTAGAATCTGGGAATCAAAAGTCAAACCAGGTGTGGTTCTCCTATTCCGCTGCAAATAGAAACCATATTCAATATATATGTGGTAAAACGAGCAGCTGCTCAACTTGAATAAAATGAAATTGCCCATGATGCAATGTCATGCGGCTTTAATGTCAGAGAACTAATGGAAAATAGCTTGTTTAATCAGGGAGTTTCAGGATAAAACACTCTCGAACACATTGCGAATAGCCTAGAGATAAATGGCTGGCCACGCCAAAGTCCTTTAACACTGCAAAACCTTGTTAACAAACTTAGTGATGTGTTACTTGATTTCTTGTCCCACAATTGAAATAACTACGAGTAGTAACGTATCCATAAAACGTTCGTTAATTTGTCTGTACACGTTGTTTACTTTATGAAGTTTTATTTATTTGTTTTCTAAGCGTTAATATAGTAGAAGGAGTGATTCTTAATTTTAAGAGCAGAATGAAAGGTAGTAACTACCAGAAACAACATTTTTAGATCTTAATGCAGTATTATGAATGAGTATTTCTGTGTGTCAGTCTGTGGACAGCATAACTCAGGTATTTGGTATTTAAGTTTAATGTCTTTCAAGGATGTGACACGAAGATTTTGAAGAAAATAGCCCCACCCTAAACTACCCTTTACATGGAACATTTTTCGAAAACTTTGACTTTCTTGAAAATGGCTCTAACGATTTTGATTAAAATGTCATATGTTTGAGTTATTCTTATGACAAATGAAATTATTATATAATACTCTTTATTTATTTGTCTATTTTTGAAAGCTGTTTAAAATTTTCTTCAAAGAGTGGTACTGGAATATACTTTTGGCTATCCCTTGCGT
>CM060966.1:18235809-18498309 GCA_030765045.1 Tenodera sinensis
GTCACTTTAAAGTCGTTAGAGCCATTTTCAAGAAAATGAAAGTTTTCGAAAACTTTTCCATGTAAAGGGTAGTTCAGGTTGGAGGAATTTTCTTCAAAATCTTCATGTCGCATCCATGAAAGACATTAAACTTAAATACCAGCTTTGGTTTTTAACTGACTTTTCTGTCCACAGGGTGACACACAGGCACGCACAGGGACCTTTTTCTAAAAATGCTTTTTTTTTTTATTCAGGGCCTCAAAATATATATTTCCGGTAAAGTCTTGACGTCGAATTTTCGGGTGGAATACAATACTTCCTCTACTTTACTATACTTAGTAGAGAAAGTAAAAATGTAGGATATTGTCGGTCAATGCAAACATAACCTTGAATTTATATTTTAAATGCTGTGTATATATACCCACAGGCATATACACTCATATTTTCTTAAAATCCTGAAACATACAGCGTTAAATTTGATCATGAACAGTCCAAAACATCTAGGTTATTTAAAATATGATCAAGAAATTCCACACAACTGAAGTTTTTAAAATTGTACTTCACTAAAACATGTCTAACTGAATCAATAGAACAGCTGTTACTTTCATCACTGCGTTCTTATTAGTGAAAATACTCTTTGAGCAGTAGTATTGTGTTGCTTTGCCTCCACAGAACACCAACGTTTTGGCTGAGTGCAAATGCCGATCCTCGTTCAATTTTCGTACGCATTCAAGAGAATTTTGCTACTTTACCACGACCGAAATATAAACATGTCCGTTTTTGGCAAGACATACATATATATTTGGACAGCGTTTGGCACCAAAACTACTTTGTTTCGTGCGTTAAAATTAACGACTGGAATGAGAAGAACGTCTCTCTTCCCTTGGATAACAAGGTTGTTTTTTCTGTCTACAAATAAGTCACCAAGTCCTTTCATGAAGCAACAGGTGGACCCAAAGAACCGCGGAATTGAGACACGAGCGCCATAAATAAAAACAAATGACAGCCGGTTCAGCTCTAAGACTTGCAGCCGCGGTACCGCGATATGTTAGTAACCCAAACTTAATTTAAATAAATTGGCACAGCGCCTAGATACACAAAAGAAATAAATTAGAGATTACAAATTACAATTTAAAACATGTAATACGAATTAGTATGTGATTTCCGAAAGTGCTTGACATACAAAGTCCTCATTCTTTTTTAAAGTGCAGTTTCGGTAATTTTCTACCTGTGTGTCCTCTGTTTCTCTCTCTCTTGCTCTCTCTTTCCTGCTGTCTGTCTCATATATATCTTATAATAATAAACTTTGCTATAGGAATTGAAATATATGCGTTACTTAAGCAAAAACATTTACGTCAAAGTCTAAAAAATTGGAAATGTCGAATTTTCAAAACATGGTTAGGTATATATACAGATTGAGTCAAAAATGCTTTTTATAAAGAATGTGGGTGAATTTCTTACACTGGAACAAGCAAAATAGTTCATGCAAACTTGTTTGTCCCAAAATATTTCGTTTTCGATTTATTATAGTTCAAAGTGTTATTAATGAAAAAATTTTACTACTCAAAATTGGACTGACAAACTTTTAAACTAGAGAAATGGCTGTTGTATTTGCGAGAGTACGACAAAATAGGGCATGTCGATGCACTCTTTGTGTTAATCGCAATGGGCGTGCGTTCCAACATTTACTGTGAATAGTAAAGCTGTGATGAACTGTAAACAATGGCGTTATCTATCAGCTCTCAAAGTTTGTCGGCCTAATTTTGGGACACTGTATATTTATGTTGTGTGTGTTAAATATTTTTGGAGAATTTCATAAATATAGATGAACTTAGTTTACCGAATTATTTAAATAATCAAAACTATGCACCAGAAGATACATATCTTAATTTCTGTCAGATTAGTAAAGTCTAAAAATATGGTGCAAATTGGATAAAAAAATGCAGAATTTCCAATACTCATTGAAGTCCACCTTCGTTAAATTCTAATGAAATAAATTGGACTAGTAATTCTGTAATTTCTAATGGGAGTGGAAAGTACGTGCCTTAGGTGCAAAGACGTTTAAAGACCTTAGTTATATAACTTTAGTTACCACCTTACAACAAACAGTAACCAAAAGTCGAGGAGAGACGCTTGCAGATGAGTCCAATAAAAGAACGCCCTATAGGCTTCCTTGGCATTCTCGGAGCTGACAACGCGCGGAAGAAAGAACTGAAAGGAAATGAGGCAAGCAGCCCAAGGGGATTAAGGCAACCTGCAAACAAACTAAAATTTCTCACAATAGCCTATAGAAAATAAGAAATCCGAGAGAAAATCTACATCATGCAAATTATTTTCCTGTATTCATAAAATTGAATACAGATATGAAATATGTTGTGATCGTAAAGCTAACTTTTCACTCTTTTTACATTGTTTAGGTCACCGTATTGTTGTGTTCACTGTTTTAGCAATATTCTGGTAGAAATATAGAAACTATCGCATTCCACTGAAAGCCGATGTCAAGATTTCACCGGAAGTTGGTATTGAAATTCATTTCGATACTGAGACACATAACTAATTTAAAAAGAGTAATCATTTAAATAAAAGCGAAATAAAACATTTGATAATAAATAATATTGTAATTGTTTGAAAGAAATACCAGTAAGTATAAAGAGAACTAGTAAAATAATATTAATCTCGAAAGCAGGAATGGAGAAGCCAACGCATATCTTGGGGCTATTCCGACGAATAAAGAGAAGTGTTTATATAAAATTTATCAATATATCTTTAGTGTGGATAGATCCATAATTTCACATATTGGAGGGCATATCTCTTCGCAACAGTATTATAAAGTGATACATCATTAAAATCTGTTAAAATTCGAAACCAGTGTCATTTTTTCGCAAAACCTACGCACACCCTGAGATCACAATAGTCATCGCTTAAACTACGGAACAAGGACGATCTACAGGAATCATCTATACATTGTTAATCAGCGGAGATCATTGTCAACCTTAATAGTTACGCCGACAATATATAAAGACGTGAGGCAACCGTAGATGAAAATATATATCACTGTATGATATAGGTTTAAAATGTAAAAACTAACGAAGCATCTAAGTGGGAATCAGTTCGCCTCCTCACTATGAACTCTGGGTAACGCTAAACAAACTAGAACAAGAACCACTAATTTAAATTTAAGCTTTAGAGGTTCATTTCCTTTTGGTGTTAGAGCCGTGCTTCTGTTTTATCAATCCTAAACACAAAACAATTAACATCTCCCACTAGAAGTATGTAATGGTTCTTAAAACAATATAAGCACCAAACTGGAACTGCTATCTTCTTTGACTGGGAGGCTTCGGGGCTACTTTTATGACCGCGGGAGTCTTAGGTTCTGCATCCTTGGAAAAAACTGGCAGTTTTTGTAGAAAAAGGTATGTTTTTGTGTCTGTTGTGACGTTCTGTGCAGTTCTGTTTTCCAATTTCGCAAAATGTTCACATAATATCGTGACAAATTACTGGAGGTATCTGGAAATTATTTAAAATACTAGTTTTCTATATCTTATTAATAAACATGATTCCTTGTATATGGGATGTTGGAATATACTTCTTACTTATATCAATACACGTTGCTGGGAACTTCATTATTGCCTAACGGAACCGCTACCTGGCGCTAATAAGGTAAACCCAGTTTAACTTTCCCATTTTTATTTTTCCGACGACGACGACGCTATCTGGCAGGCTGAGAACAGCCCGAGGTGTGTCATGCGTGTACCTGCCCTTTTAGGGCTTAACCGCTTTATGACGGGATGTAGGGTTTTGTAGGGTGGCGGGTGAGAATTGAGGTAGTGGGTAGTAAGGAGGCAGCAAGATTATGCTCCTCAGCGGCTGCTTGTTCAGTGTGCAACTACCGTTGGGCACTGCTGGTGTAAAGGTCCAAATATGGAGGTTCATTTAATTTTGAATTTAGAATCCAAGCTTATCTTGGAGGACTGTAAGGTATTCAGCTTTCGCTGTTGAAGGGATGTCTCCTTCGTTACCGGGGATGCCCGCAAGCCATGCGGGGAACCCGGTGTCCCACACGCGTGCGTTCAGTGGGGTTGTAGCCCCAAGAGACCTAATCAGGGCACTCCTATGTTGAGGAATTTGGTCGTATAATTTAGTTGCCCGGCGCCTAATTGCGTCCTCCACATACGGAAGAGACGAGGCTTCGTGCAGTAGTCTCGAAGGGAATCCGCGGCATACAGAATAGATTATCCGAAGTCCTCTATTCTGTATACGCTGCAGACGCAGGAGATGGGAATCTGCGGCCATGCCCCAGATTTCGCAGGCGTATAGGAGGAGTGGGATTATGAGTGCCCGAAAAAGGCGTAGCTTTAGGGGAATTGGCATCCCCGACCGCAGCATGGGATACAGTGAGGCAGTTGCCCCGCCGGCCCGCGCTGACAAGTCGTTGATGTGTTCCCGAAAAGTAAGGCCCTTATCGAGCTTCACTCCCAGGTAGGAGATGGAGTTTACCCATTCAAACCTTCTTCGCAGATAGGTGAATGTGGGGAGATTGGCGGGGAATCGGCGCTTAGTAAAGAGTATGGCGCGGCTTTTCTCCGGGTTAATGGACAATCGCCAACGCCTGCACCATTCTTGGATAAGGCGGAGGTGTCTCTGTATTGGGAGGAAGGTTCTGTTAGGGTGTCTGTTTGTTGTGTAGAGCAACACGTCGTCAGCATACTGAGCTATGTTGACGTTCGGCTCTGTAGGTAGGTCGGCCATGTAGACGCTGAAGAGCGTGGGGGATAGAACAGAACCTTCGGGGACTCCGCCTCGTATTAGCCTGCGTGTGGATTTATTCCCCGCCACTGAGACCACAAAGGATCTGTGTCTAAGGTAGGAATATAGTAGGTGTATGAGGCGTGTGGGTAGCTCCAGTTGGATAAGTTTCCGGAGGAGACCGGCATGCCAGGTCGTAGAGAAGGCCTTCTCAAGGTCCAGAGAGACCACGGTGGTGTAGGCCTTGTCCTGGTATCCCAGGGCGGCAGCCTCCACCACACGCAGCAACTGCTGAGATGTTGAGTGGCCAGGCCGGAACCCAAACTGATGGGGAGGGATGGCTTGAATATCCCCTAAGATGGGAGACAAGCGGACTAGGATAAGCCTCTCGAGTACTTTCGAGAGCACAGACAGGAGACTTATGGAACGGTAGTTGGCAGGATGAACCGGGTCTTTCCCTGGCTTCAATATGCAAATCACCCGGGCCTCTCTCCACTCACGTGGGAAGTGGCTGAAGGCGAGGCACATACTGAAAACCTTTGTCAGGTAGAGCACGGCCTTGAAAGGAAGGTGGCGGAGCATGACAGGTGTTATCCCGTCAGGCCCCGCGGTCTTTTTGTGGTCGAGACGTTGGAGTACGCCCTGGACTTCGCTGGGTTTGACGATAGGAAGCCGATCCGCGTCGTCAAGAGGACGTCGGAAATATCGACGTACCTCCCCGCGAACACGGTCGGAGAAGTCTAGGTCCTGCGGGTTATCTCTCGGCCGCATGGTCCTCTCTAGGTATTCAGCAAACGCATTTGCTTTGGCTTGGGTTTTTTTTTTTTTTTTTTTTTTTTTTTTCCTTTTCTTTTCCAAGAGAGCCAAGAGAGCCAAGAGCCAAATCAGGTCGCTCGGGTTTACCCGAGCGGGATATATGCCCACGGTACTTATCCATTTAGTATGGATTTACCCGTGAGGTATGAAAGATGTAGTCATTATACAAGCTATTTTTGTCAGTGTCAGCCAATGGTGATGATTGGTTACTCTCTCTTGCTATAGACTAGGGATATGAGTGCCAGTTAGAATGTCTACCCATCCTGGGGCACCCATGCCCCTCTGCTCACTTAGCAAAGGTCAGCTTGTCTAACCAGCAAGTCAAGCAGTGTCAATTTAGCGAGAAACCGAATGCATTGGAATGTTTGGTGAAATGAGGAAGCAGCGAAGCTAATTAGCCCAAGACATCCTTGGGTAAACGATAGCTTTTGCGCCTCCTGGGAAGATGGTGATCATATTGTCCCAGGGTATTCACCAGCTGGTTAGGGTGTGGTGTAAGTTTCGCATACATAGAGCGGGCTCTATCTCGCACAACATCCACAATATATGGAATGCCAGAATGAGTATGGAGAATATGGGAAGAAAATCTACGGTCAGTATCGTAGATCATCCTAAGGGCCCTGTTCTGCACGACTTGCAGTCTGCGGATGGTGGTTTGAGCCACGAATCCCCATGCCTCGCATCCATACAGGATCAGGGGAGGGATGATCGCACGATAAATGCGTAGTTTAAGTCGTGTAGGCATAGTTGACCTAAAGATGGGATAGAGCTTTCCCAGAGGTCCGTGACCTTGGGCAGCTTCAGCTGTGACATGTTTGGTGAAGGTAAGTCCTCGGTCTAGTTGTACACCAAGGTACTTGGCTGTGTTGACCCAAGGGATTCTCCTCTGACCAAGTGTCAGGTCCCTTTCTGGTCTCCAGGAATGAATTTTGCCTAACACAAAAGCAGAGCTTTTCTGTGGACTGATTCCCATTCTCCATTTTTCACTCCAACTCTCAATGGCATCTAGGTGTCTTTGCAATGGGGGAAGGCAGTAACGTAGATTTTTGTTACGGGCCAGTATGAGGACGTCATCGGCATATTGGCACGTAACAGTGCTGGGTTCAACGGGGAAGTCAGACATGTATGCGGCAAAGAGCAGTGGCGATAGAACACTACCTTCCGGTACTCCGGCCGCTATTGGTCTGATAGTTGATAACCTGCCCTCCACTCGCACCCTGAAAGTGCGGTCACGAAGGAAACTGGCTATGAGGGTCAGGTAGGGGGAGGGGAGATTTGCATCTCTAAGTTTGTACAGTAGGCCCTGGTGCCATGTTGTTGCAAAGGCCTTATCCACATCCAGAAGTACTGCGACAGTTTTGAAGTTTTCCTGGAAACCCAGGGCAGCCCTCTCAACAAGACGCAGGAGCTGTAAGGTAGTGGAATGGCCTTGACGGAATCCGAACTGATGATCCGGAATGAGCCTTCTTTCCTCAAATAGAGGAGTTAGACGGGACAGTAGTTTTTCAAAAATTTTCGAAATTATTGGGAGTAGACTAATAGAACGGTAACTTGATGGAAACTTGGGATCCTTGCCTGGTTTCAATATACAAATCATCCTCGCTTCCTTCCAAGCAGTAGGGAAGTGTCGGAGATACAGGCAAGCATTGTATATTCTCGTCAAGTGGATAATGGCTTTGCGGGGCAGGTGTTGTAACATATGTGTCGTAACACCATCATATCCAGGGGATTTGTTGGGTTTGAGACACCTAATTTGCGAGGAAACTTGCCTTGGTGTGACAATTGGTATGCGAGTCGCCTCGTGAGGTGGTGGAGGATCCTCATAGAGGTAATCCACCGTTGCCTCAACTAGTTCTGAAAAGTCCTCGTCTTCTATGTCCTCTCGGGGCTCAAATTGGGACTCTAAATAGTCCGCGAAGTCAGTGGCTTTCTCTTGCGGTTCGAAAGATAATCTCCCGCGAGTGCCATGTATAGGATGCTGATATAGCGTTTTGTCCCTTCTCAGGGATTTAATTATCCGCCAGGGCTTCTTTTCAGAGAGGTTTACGTTCCTCATGGTGTTTTCCCAGGCCTCTTTGCGATGTGCACGTAAGAAGCGTCTAGCCAGGGTCTTAAATCGCAGATAAATTGCCTGCAATCTGGGATGGCGGAAACGCTGCCAAAGCTTCCGAACTGTTGACTTAGCTCTTAGCAACAGTCGGAGTTCATTTGGGATGGTTGTGGGGTTAGGAGTATTGCAAGGAATGCGGTAAGTGTGCCCTCGTATCACATTTGATATTTGTCGGGAGAATGCATTCGCCGCTAATTCTAACGACTCGATAGAATTTATGTGCGGTCTGGGATCCACTGATTGGTTCAGTTCAAGGACGGCTGCATCCCAGTCTACCTCGTACGACCAATCAGGAGTTACCAATGCTGACATGTTAACATTGGTGTCGATTAAAACAGGATCGTGGTCCGAATCCAGTTCATTGACTGTCGTCAGGTCTATGTGGAATCTAAAGTTTTTAGTGACCATAATATCCAGCACGTCCGGTCTCCCTCGGGCAGGATGAAAAGTGGGCTCTCTCGGTCCATGAGCTATGAGGCTTGGGTTACCGCTTATAAGGCGGAATAGTCCTCGCCCCTTCGCATTGGTGGCACGACTATGCCAGTTGGCATGTTTTGCATTTAGGTCACCTGCAATGCAGACCACAGGTGGAGGTTTAATAAAGCCGTGTAATCTGCTTCATAGAAGCGGTGATCAGGGGGGTCATATGCCACTATCAGCAATGTATCTAGACCACCTAAAGATAGCCTAATAGCACAGGCTTCTACATGCTGAAGTGGTGGAAGAGGGAAAGGCTTATGTGTAATATGGTTCTTAACAAAGATGGCTGTTCCTCCCCCTTGTCGGCCAACCCTATCAGACCGATGGGTGACGTGATTAGGGAGGGAGAAGTTGGTGGCAGCATCCAAATGAGTTTCACAGACCATCAGAATGTCGATTCCGAAATACTGTACAAAATTAGAAATATTTGGGTAATGACTCCGTAGTCCGTTTGCGTTCCAAATCGCAGCTCTAAATGGTCTCCGGACATGTCTTCCAGCCATTATTGAGCGGAGTTGGGGTAGAGCTGTTCCAGTGTCTGAAGCAAGATGGAATGCTTCTGCATGGGGGTCAGGTTGGGGTTGTTCAACTGCATCTTACAGTTTCTCAGAGCAGGTAACGCCTTATTTATTAAATCCCCAAACCATGAGGATAAAGAGCTAAATTCCTCCAGGTCTCTTTGCGAAATAGTCGCTAGTGTGGAGGAGGATGTTGCCGTGTTAGGCATTGGTGGAATAGGGGTAGGGGGTATATCCCTAACCTCGGATATAGGCTCTGCCTCTACAGGTGCGACTGTAGTTATTACAGGAGCTTGTGGCTCCGAAGTTACATTGGGGGCAGAAGATTTGCTCTGCCTAGGTTTTCTGTTCCTGCTCTTCCTGCGTGGTTTTGGTGCAGGGGGTTTAGGCACTATTGCCTTTTCTATAGGACCTGGAGGTGGTGGCACAGAATTTGATGGGGAATCGCTCTTTGGTGTAGCAGCCTCTTGTTCCACTCGACGCAGAGTGGACTCTGCCTTATTTAAGGCATTTGAAAAGGACACACCTGGGCGAACCACTTGATCATCTGGGCGGTTCTTGCGGCGGCTCTCTATGATCTTTTTCCTTGTGGAGCATCCTTTGTACACACTTACGTGTGTACCATCACAATTAGCGCACTTGCACTCTTCCCTAGGTTTAGGGCAGTTCTCTAGCAAGTGGTTCCCTGCACACCGCAGACATGTAAGCTTTCGCTCACACATCATGCTGGAGTGATTGTACCCCATGCATCGGTAACATTGCACAGGTCCCTCTCTGCCATAATACCTTTCCACTTTGACTACAGTGAAAATTAGTTTCCTTACTGTGTCAATTGGTTGTACTTCTTGGTTAAGTACTTTGTCAAGTACTACCAAGAATAGTGGCATAGGAACTTTGTTAATACCCCCCGCGGTATTAACGGTTCTCTTCAACTGTGCCACTGAATTGACAGTTATGCCATGTTCTTCTTTAAGTGCAGTTTTGATTTCATCAGGGGTGCACTCTGAGTCTAAGCCTCTGATGACTCGACGCTCAATGTATGGACGTTGTGGTGAGTACGAGTAGAACGTTATGTTCATTTCCCGTAACACCAACTTGGCGGTTTCCAAATCACCCAAACTGTGGGTAAGGATATGGACGCTCTTAGGCTTCCTTTTTGCCTCAAAAGTATACTTGAGGTATTTGGCCAATGTACGCATTACCCTAACATGGTTAGGGAATACGTCCGCAATGATTGGCGGAATTCTTGGCCCCTTCTTGGCTTGGGATGATGCAACATTCTGAGGCTGTTGCATCATGGATGATTCAACATCCTGTGCATGTTGCATCATATTTGGTGATGGCGTCTGTTTTCCTCGTTTACGGTTCTCCACAACCGTAAACTCCCCCAGCTCCATATCGGACTCGGAGTCAGATTCAGGTAAGGGATTGTTTGAACCCAGGCTCTCTAAATCTGCCATGGGTATGTGGCGTGGAGTAGAGCACTTACGCTTTTGCGTATCGGTCTTGGAGCGCTTCCTATTTGGCTCCACTGCTTCGGGTGATAAAGATCTATATGAGGATGATGTCGAAGGTAATTGTCCATCATCGGCAGTAAGCGCGGTTGCCCTCCGGCTGCTCACAGAGGACCGCACCTCCTCTAAGGCGGCGCCTTTGCGAGCCATTTCGGCTCGAGGTTTCAGGCACAAAGCCGTCAACCCTTGGCTAGGATCTTGTGAGCCCGCTGTCACGTAAGTCGTCAGTCTGAAAGTCTGTCAAGGAAAGAAAGAATAAAGCAAAAGAGTAGGAAGAAAAGGGAAATACCTGAGTAGCTTTCTATGCCACTCCGGGAAGCTAGCCTGTGGTGAGTTCCAAAGCTTGCTTGCCAAGCCCCTTTAGGAACTACACCAAATTGTACTGTGACTAATTAATGTATTAGTCCGTAGATTGAAGCCTGCAATCCACCGACGCACACCACAACACTCCACCAAGTCGGCACGGGATCTCCTGCTTCGGCGAGTCAGCTTTCTGGATACCGTCTTTCCACCAGTGAGAAGCAAATCACGTCCGCTCTGGTCGAACGACGACGCGAGAATGATTTTCTTTTCCCTAGTTGTCATGGCCACAAGTATGGAACATGCAGGGAATTAGAAGCAGACTTGATGTGAAACTGGGGCAGATTTTTATTTCTTGTCGACAGGTACCATCATTCCATTCAGTTGTTAAGACTTTGAAGTATTTTCGACACGACCCTGTTTGTGTAATCCTCAGCTCATGCAGACTGCTACTTCTACATGTCCATTCTCTTCCTTAATAACTCCTTCTGAAATGTGGTGAACTCTGTTGGCAGTTTCTTGAAACTGGTCCTTAGCCATCTACCGGGAGAAACTGGAACTACTAAGCTTTAAGCTTGCCTGGTGGCGGGATTTCAAAATTAATAGTTCTATGTGAATTGATGTAAGAAGATTAATATCTTTAATACTTTAATTCCTTTGCCGATTTCATGTTGTGCTGTATGAAAATGGTTTTCTTGTTTAAGCTAAATGTTTCTTTGATGATGTGTCACTCCGAATTATAAATTTCTTTCTGTTTTTCTGTATAGAGCTATTAAAATCTTCACAGTTGATCTGGTAAACTCCTGACTTTTTGTATTTTCAGTGACTTGTTTGAAGAGTATATTCAGAAGCTTTTTATACCTTAAACATTTCTTGGAGCTAACTGTATCTTTTTTCTGTAATTTTTCAGTAAGTTGGTAACTAAACGAGTTTTGAGAACCATTTTCTGCAGGTGCTTTTTAATAAATAAAAGCTCTTCTTGATAGTTTTCTGGTGACAGTGATATGTATAGAATGTACTGTTTTAGCTAAGGCTGCTGTTTGACTTGATTCTCCTTTAGCTATACTTTGAGGAGTTATGAGTAACATTTACCCCTACATAGGATTGAGGACATCAAATCTGTGAAAAAGCATACTATTTTGGGAGTAATTGCATATGTCGAGAGTTTAAATGATAATGGGGAAATTGCTTCATTTTCATACGGCACCAACGATAATGGGGACCAGAGTAATTTGATGCGTTATTTTTGCCTCTGGAGCTTCGAGTATCTCTCCTTTGTTGTGCTTTAATCCAACAGAGGTTTACTTTATGAGCAACAATATACAGGCCGCATATTTAAAGAGCTTACTTTGGAAGATAACTGTACGCACATTGGGATATTTCTCTGTAATTATTGGATTCCGATAATCCAATAATCCCTTATGAATGGGGCATTATTATTTCATACCGAACATACAAAATATGCCTGGTCCCACGCTTCTTTTATCGAAATCAAAATTCGGCATATCATTTTCTGAATGAGAATGGAATTATCGTGCAGAGCAACACGAATATTGGTAAAAAGTATATTAAAAGCTCTCTTGTATTGCGTCTTCTCCAAATTACATTATAATCAGTGTTCTTTCTCCCAGTAATTGCTGTGCTTCTTTTATCGAGCGAGATAAAAGCGTGGGTTGTAAGCGTAGATGAGCGTCGTGGCAGCAGCACGGCAGCGGAAAAGCTTGGTATTAAGTTGAGTCTCTTCCTTGGGTGTGACACTAAGCTTTGTTTCCTTATACCAGACTAACCTTCACATGGAACATTTTTCGAAAGTTTTAGTTTCACCAAAAATGGCTCTCACAGTTTTGATTAAAATATATGTTCAAGATATTTTATAACAAATGAAACGTATTTCTTGAATTTTCTGAGAATGTCCTTAGAAATTCACTTCATTCTGGATGAAGTGGATAACTCGTAACTTACGCGGGAACTAGATTAGGATAATGGCTACTGCAAGTCGAGTAAAACAGAAAATAATTTAATTTCTCAGTGAAATGATAGAAGTGTATATGTTGTATGAATTCAAGCAGCAATTTTTTTAGTTGTTTGGAATATGTATGTGTTAGTTGATCGTGGGTTTACTTAATTGGGCCATGACTGGACTAGAATAATGACGTCACTGCCGTTCGCGTCGTAGCCATGCCCACATACACAATTTAAATGAATACGTCGTTATTAGCTGAGCTAGCCCCTTGTCTCATGAAACACGCACTGCATACGTTTTTGACTTAATGAACAGCTTAATGCACTGCGGCGGTGTAAAAAATTCTTTTCACGGGGTCATTTTGTGGGTTATTCGCAGACGAGTGCATGCTACTTCTGTACTAGAAAAATACGAAGGGGAGTCTATCATTACGACAGTGGCTGTTGTGTTCTTGCCCAGAATTTCAAGTTCCGACACAAAACATGATAAAAATAAATAAAACATTTAGCATGTGTGAAATAAAAAATGTGATAAATTCTCGTGAATCCATATAATGTTTCCACTTTTTCGTGGTTCTCATTACAATACCCTTATATTGTTTTTGTGTTGTTTTCTTAATTTATTCCATGCAAAACAGTTTTCACTTAATGTTCTAAACAGTAGGGATCATCTTTTCCGTAATTAAAAAGGTGTGCCTTTAAAGGCGAAAAACTCCGCCACAAAAGCCTTCCAAAAATTATTTCGTCTAACTTTTGTCACTCTAATTCTGGAGAGGTATACAGGACAAGTTCCATTTCATTTAAGTGACTATTGACATCCCCCCTCCCCTTCCATTCATCTTTCTCTCACAAGACTCGCTTCTAACTCCTGGGGTTCTGAACAGACAATTGGATGGTGGAAAGTCCGAATACATCTGAAGATATGTTATATTCAGCATTGATTATCCATTTCTAAATACCTCTTTGGATTCAAGAGCATGAAAGGACTTGCTTCCGATAAAACCTCTGTATGGAAATATTAGGTGGAATGCGTAAAAGAGTGAAATGTTCTTTTATTTATTCTTTCGCAAGCACACAACAATGTACTTCAATATTGGCATTCCGCACCTTACAATGCATCTTGCAAAGAGCACGGTTATATCTTGAAGGAAAACCGCGCCACAAATAGACGAGGACCCATGAATAATGCATGTGGCCAGGAAGAAAAACATTAAAAGATATTTATGTAGCCATAGAGTTTAGCTTTTGAATAAATCATAGTGCGGAAAGCAGTGGCTTTTGTATATCGTATTTGATTCGTGTTACACAAAACCAAAATACCGCTGTTTAAGCATTTCGAATATACCTACGCCTTTACGCAGAACATACCTAGGGAATATCTTTTACACAGGGTCTTTCATCATTTCCTCTTGTTTTCAAAGGAAAGTTGCTGTGGCTTATTTACCTCTACGCACTTTTTAATATTCTTCGAAGAAAGAGTAAATATATGTGGCTTCAAGTGCTTGCGTTCCCTTCTAAAGACAGTAGAAGGCAGTACACGTTAAATGACACCGGTTAGCTGAATAGGTGAATACCTTTTGTTTGCCTTTACACGATGAAAGAAAGAGGTTACAAGCTTCTGATTTATTTTAAAAACTGTCTCTAGCCCGCCTCAACATTTGCTTTCGCTTCGTCCCCAATATAAACTGAATAATAAAAACGTTACCCAATGTGTAACTTTTGTAGTGCACAGATATAAAATGTTCTCAAAACATTTAATTTAAAAAATTGCAACACTTGACTGAGTAAACGTAAATAATTCACAGTAGGCAGGTAGTAGGACTATAGTTTACTCTAGCTAAGAACAAAAATATAAACGTGTTCTAGCAGTTAGTCTATTAGTGTGTGATGACTTGATGAGTATAGAAACAGCAAATATCGCATTTTTACTGAAAAGTACGTTTTCTGGAAAAATTTGGGCCTATAGCAATGTATAATGACTCCAAAAAGGATATAATCTGATGAAGAAAAAAGTCTACATACGATAATGTGTTTTAAGCTGAAGTTTATACCAACTGAATATTTACACCTATTAGGGACCTGGCAACAACGTGAGAGCAGAAAAGGACGAAGCTAATGGCAACTTGTATGCGCTAGATAGAGACAGATATATCCCATTTAACTCCATACTGTCATCTAAGTGTGAGACAAGCTATGCGTATACTAAGTAGCAGAACTATTGCATTTTAACCAAAAAGTTCGATAGCAATGTTTCACTGAAAACGTATGTTTGGCACCTCCTGAGTTTAAAACAAAAGGCACTTACAGATGGGCCCTTGTGTCTGTGTATGTTTGTGAACAGTATAACTCGAAAGCAAATAGTCGGTTAAATACCAAATTTGGTATTCAAGTTGCAAGGATGCAACACCAGAATGCACCCATCGAATGACTATTTTCTAATTAAAATAACACATTTACAGCATTTTTAAGAAAAATGAAGTGTACATCTTCAATTCCTTGGGAATTTCCTCAGAAGTCCTCTTTATTCAAATCGTTTGCATAACTAGTAATACATAATACATAGACAAAGCCTTACTATATAAAATTGTCTGATACATCTTTTTTATGCACTAAACCATTTCGGAGATATTCCTTATTATTTGTCTGAACTGTTTCATCGCCTAAACGTTTAACAAATAGGAAGTCGTTATTGAGATTTTCTCCATTGGTTATGCAAAGAGAACAGCGTTTCAAAGCCATCACAAAGCAACCAGGTTTAACAATATTTCACTCTCACTTAAAACCTGTGGTATTCCCTTATTCTCTTCCACCTACAAGCAAATTGGCAATACTATAGAGGAATAAGTGTTTGTAAGAATAGTTTGTACAAGAGTAGAGAAACTCAAGTGAGTGCAACAAATTATATATTTTAAGGGTAGCCTCAACAAAGCACTGTAAATCGAAAAACTTAGAAAATGAGTTTCAAACAGTAGAGGTATAAACATTTAATATGATATATTCAAGCAATTTTCTGTGTCCCTTCTGTACTTCATACTGTTTCGAACAAAAGCTTCCAGAATTGTTTTATTTACACGCTAATAATTCCCTGAGAGTACGTTCACATTTCTTCGTAAAAGCAGAATCGTTTTTCCTGATTCGAGTTTCTTTTTCAGGGGTGGGGGGCAGTAGTGATAAATTTTGTGGGACAATGGCAGTCATTAAGGCTGTAATTTAGAGGCTTAGATACAGAAAATTAGTTAAGCTCTTGTAGCGAAGACTAGCTCAAGGTATACCTGATGCCTATTCCTATAGAGGTGGAGTAGCTAAGCGCGTAGATGAAATTATGAAAATTAGAGATGAAATGAATATTCTTACGGTTTATGAAATTCACAGATTGAAAATGTATTTCAGGTGCGAATTAGTAACTTTATGATTAGTGCACATGTGTAAAAACCTTGTTGGGGTGTGTTAAAAACAGCGGACTTCTGTTAATGAAAGAGCGTGTGTTTGTAAAATTCTCATCTTTCCCGTTTTGTCCTTCATTCTTACACAAATGTTTACTGTGATCGTCTATCGGCCGAAGCATCACTTAAAGACTGCGCGTGGGTTAAACAGATTTAGAGATCAGCGTCAAGGGACCTTCAGCTGAGCATTTTCTGCGACTCGCAGCAACATACGTGTCGCCTTATTATAACTATGGAGCAAACTTCATGCATGAAACAAAAGGTTGCGGAGTTTGGACTATAAGACGTAGGAGGGGTCAGTCTGTCACATGATCACAACACAGAGGAGGCCAAGTGTAGTCAATGCTGTCACCATTTACAGTAAAATATTCACTTCAAAATTCTTGTACAACTTCAGCAATACGTAAATATTTCAGTTTTCCTGCTGGAGGATTTTACTCTGTGTGTGAAACTGGTAAACACACTCGAAAAACACTATACGCTGTAGGCAGTAAGCCCAGTTGTTTTTGCTGTCACTGTACTCGCGCAATGACGTCACGCCTTACTACGCGATAGTTGTGCAAAGGTTCGAACCCTAAATATAACAGTTGTAAACCTAAACAGTGCTCTCGATATGAGGAAGCGCCCGATGTGTATGCAACACAGCTAACGTACAGGTAACGCGGGTAGGTTCTTAACTGACCAATTCTACAAGGAAAACTACCATAGTCTACGCCTTCCTTGTAACAGTCTAAGATAGTTTTACAACTCTTATAATGCCTTACCTAAGACAGACTTTGGAATATGTGGCTTTTGAGTTGCATATTGAGAAATTTTTATGCATTTGACTTAAATGCATATTTTATTTATGGCAACGAATAAATGGAGTTGTGTTTGACGGCATTACACGAATATCTCTTTTCCAATAGTAAGATGCAAACTTTGTGAAACATTAAAACCTTTGAAATAGACCTGAGTTGTTTTTATAACTCGTAAATCATTGCAGAGCTTCCTTATTACTATTATGGAATTTATAGCTTTTATGGACACACTTTTATCAAACTTTCTTCCCACTTTAATCAGAGCTTTTATATTCAATAACTCTTATAGCCGACTGTGTCTGCAATCGACTGGTCAGCGCCGCGGCTTCACACCCAAGAGGTCCGGGGTTCAATTTCCATTTGGGGTTTCTAATTTTTCTAACCAGAATCATTCTCTATCTCCCACAGAGTCTGAAAATATGAATACGGAACAAATACCGGTGTGTTTAACGTAAAAAAAGACAATAGTTAACGTGAATAATCCTGTTGTTCAGCGAATAATAACACTATCAGTTATTTGTCAAGTCACAGCCGTCGATATGACCGCGTCTTCCATGGTCTATGCTTTGCTTTGCAAGGTCGTGGGTTCAAAACCGTTGGACCGCCATGGATTTCTTTTTCCGAGGTGAAAATGCTAAGCAGTGGTCCCGTGTCGAACATTTACGGCACGTTAAAGAACCTCAACCTTCACAAAGAGGTTTGGCTAAGCAAGTATAACTTATTTTTTAGTTCTTTGAGCTTCTTAACTTTTTATCTTTTATTCCCTGTAAAGTGAAATGTGACATCGTTGTTCATTTTTTTATATGTTCAGAGTCCAAAGAGAACGGGATCTCAAAGCTTTAAAAGATTTGACTATTGCACAAAGTCTACTGTATTCTGATATTCTCTCTGCACGTACAAGGAAATAAGCAATAAGATAATTTGTACAAATGTTTATCTCAACTAACACGAAGAAGATATAGGAATAAGGGTTTGTAAGAATGGTTATTACAAGAGTAGAGAAAGTCGTGTGAGTGCAACACATCATATTTTTTCCTATAAACTCATAAATGGCCTGGTATCCACTTGACAGAATATACTTTAATGTCGGTACTGCTAATTTTAGGAACCGTGAGCTGTTTCTTGTTTAGGACTCCTAAAACGTTATCCCATAAAAATTCTCCCGTTCTTAAGTTGTGTGCGAAATACAATAAACTTGCAACCAAAACAGAGCTGATTCCTTACAAGCAGCTTAAGAATCAATTAAATATGGTAATTATTTGCATGTGATTTTCAATTGTATTGTTTATTGTTATCTGCAGAATCAGTAAAACATTTGCCATTCTAGTCTTATATAGCAATTTAATAGATGTTTCATTTTAGTCTTAGTTTCTCAATACTTAATCTTTTTCTGTTATATTCAAATTTGTTTAATTATTGTTTATTCAGTTGCCTCACCTATTGGCTTCCTTAGTACACAGCTTGAAATGTCTTATCTTCAATAATGGCGTAATGTATAGGAAAGTTTCTATGTCTTTGTATTCCTTCGTGTGTTCATGTTTCGCATTTGGTCAAGCTTGTATGAATTACATGTAGCTACTGTAGTTGGAGCTTATCCTGCATTTGCATTTACCCCGTTAGACAGTGTAGTACTCGAGAACTTCTAATGAAAGTATCGGTTTTTAACTAAATTCTTCAAAATATTCTAATGCTCACTAATGCTGATAATATCTGTAATAAGGCTTTCAAATAATCACTTATTAATTCACTTGACTTGAAAGTGAAAATATATACTTTCTTTTGGGGAGTTCCTTTCACATCAACAAACATCTATTCGTTCCATATTAGTTTCCATGATACACTGTAGCTTGAGATTACTTTAGTGCTAATGCTCTGCTAAATCTAAACCATATCAGAGAAATATGGTTAAAATCGTTATCAAACTTTGTAAATAATAGCAAAATTTACTTCCGACGGTAACATGTTACCAGTAGAGCCATCTGTGAGAACAACAAGCAATCTTTATTGGCAAGGTGATTTCATTGTTGGTGGCGCCGTGGCCTAGTGGTTACACCGTTCACCTATGACCAAGGAGCTCGGGTTCGATCCCAGAGATCCAATGTGGTACTAATGGTGGACGAAGCGGCGTCTGGGCGGCTTTCTCTGGGTTCTCCGGTTTCCACCAAGTGCTCCATCATCATCTTGCCATTCATACATTTCGCCTGCATTTCATATCATCCTCTTCCTCACTCTCATGCCGGATACTTGGCTGATGACCCGCTTCTATGTTGTACATTCACACTACTTTCCCAATCCACTCTTCCAGGAAGACATTTTTCTGTCTCCTAATTTAGGATAAACCTTTGCAGAAATAGTTTCGTTACATATTTCGTTGTAGGTACAAGATGGGTACATGGTCGATGTGAGTGCCTCAGTTGGTTAGACGCTGGCCTACTGATCCCAAGGTCGCGGGTTCAAATCCGGTCTAGACCGTTTGTGCTTAAAAACGACACCTCCATGTCAGTAGATCTACTGGCATGTAAAAGAAGTACGGAACATAATTCCGGCTGATATAATACTGACAATTGACAGACACAGAGACAGACAGACACAGACAGACAGGCGGGCGGACGGACGGGAGGGTGGCTGGGGAATGCTGGTAGATCTAGTGTTTGTATCATCACTGAGCCTTCATGAAAGAGAGCTGAGTGTTTAACTTCCAGTGTTGTATGTACCTACCAATCAAGAATAGTACGCTTTATCGTGCAATAATTACAGACATAAGACTTCATGTTTTAGTTGCATGCGTTCATTGGTCATGCAACCTTAAGTTAAGGAACGCATGGACTGTAAACATTAGCGTTCTCCATGAATACTTTACTCCAGGACAAGATAGGAATACAATTGACGCATGCAAGCCATGAAACCCACTCTTCAGTTAAAGGTAACGAGTGAAATTACGCTGTTAATTTCAGCTTCACTTACGTTCCTAGATTTTTACTTTCTCTACTACGTATAGTAAGGTAGAGGAAGTTTGTATTCCACCAAAAAAATCGATGTCGAGGTTTCACCGGAAGTACCAGGTGGCCCACTGCACTAGACGACCCTTCGTGCATTAAAAGAGCTGCAGAAATAACAGGGGTAAATCCAGTCAGTGATGTGTGTGAACTTAGTTCTGCTTGTAAGGGAGCGAGCGGCAGAGGAAATGCCCAGGCTTCAACTGGAGTGTGCAGCGCGTGACTTTGGATGACTTTTGAATAACTTGGAAGCCATAACAGATAGACAAAATCTTACTATACAAAAATGTAGATCTTGCTAAATCACATAATTTATCTTCCAATATATTTTTTTGTAGAGTGAACCATTTCGGAGATATTCCTTGCAATTTGTGCCAGTTTCGGAAAACTTAAAGCTTTCGTCAAATGCAACAACCTTACTCATTTTTCAAATGTTAACCGTGCAAAGAGAACGGAATCTCAAAGCTTTAAAAGATATGACTATCGCTCAAAGCCTACTGTATTCTAACATTCCGCTTGCACATACAACGAAATAGACAATAAGATATTTGTACAAATGTTTATCTTAACTAACACGAAGAAATAGGAATAAGAGTTTGTAAGAATGGTTAGTACAAGAGTAGAGAAAGTCAAGTGAGTGCAACACATCAGATTTTTAATTTTAGTTTGTATATCAGCTACGTGTAAGAACCGTCACGTCGAAAGGGAAATAGCGAATGAGTTAATGAAAGTTGAGTGATTAATTGTCAGAGTTATTTTTTATCAGACAGAGAGACAGAGCTGAAGAAAATAAAATTGGATGTTGAGGATACCAGAAGAAAACAGTTGTGAGTTGTAATATCACGAAGGACTGAACACAGTTAACAATAGTGAAAGAGAACTGTATTGTTGTGCGTTCAAATAAAGGTGAATAAAGGGACAGAAAAAGTAATTGGAATGGACTTTTGTAATTTTTTCACAATGTTGTTTAATCCGCTTGAATTCCATTGACTCCTAAGGTACAGCTTTTAAAGATAAATATTAGCAAGTTAGAACAAGATTTCATATAACAGCGGTTGTTAAGGTTGTAAAGCTTTCTACGGCCCAGTTACGTAAAAGTTAATCTGAGTTCAACCACCTGATATTGATCTTCAGTCAAGCTGAACTTAACATTTTGGTTGCATAAACCTCTCTGTGTTCAGCATCTTGATTTAAGATAAAATCTGACATGAATTTTGTCCAGTTAACTTCAATGAGCTTAGATCTGCGGAACTGCACAAGGAAGAATAAATACTACATCATATAAAATAACAAAATGGTAAGGAATGCATTTTGTTAGCTATTTGGATAATAGAAGCATTTTTCCAAATTGTGTTACGTCCAAAAGCAAAATTTTACGCAGAAGTAAATACTGATTGTTTCTGTCCTAGAACTTTTTTGACAAAAAGTAAAATGTGGAGTTCCAGAGGCATGAAGAAGTAAAACCAATTTGCAATTGGTTCTTCAAATTTAAAGGAAATGTGTTGTATTTAAGTGTGGTTTAACACATAGTTGGTGAAATATGCTAGCAAAACCGTTTAATGACACAAATTACAATTCTCAACTTCTTTCCATGCAATTTCTGTCTGAGAAACCGAAAGGTAATTTCCCCCCAGCCCCTTTTTCGTTTTATTCCGCTATATGTTTCTGGTTTTCAATTACATTATCTATCAATACGTTTTATTGGTTCGCATGTTAAATTGACGATCTTGTTTCTTGCTTTCCGCCAGTTTCCCATCGTTTCCTGTCAAATACATCCGAAGCTAAAAAACATGATTGCCGCTACCCGTAAGCAGCGATTTTTAGCTGTCTTATGACGTTGCCTGACATTATATTACGACAAAGTTGAAAGTTAAAGTTAGAGAGGCTCCAGAGGCAGTTCGAGTCGAGTGGGGAAGCTTATTCCCCCACCCGAAGTGTCTTTACCGCAGTACCTAGCCGTTATACGGCTTTGTCGATCTTACATTACCTTTATACAATGTAATTATACTATGATTTCAGATTTAATCTATGTTCTGACCATAGATTAACTTTGAGCTCCAGTCAGTGATGTTTATGCAACCGGGCCTAATGTCCTACCTCCTCTCGAGTCACTGTCATGAAAAGTTTATTTTTATGAATTTTGGTAACGTCACGTTAACATTACATTATTATCATCATCAAGTGCCGTATAATAATAAATATGGTATTAAAATATTAGAATACCAGATTTCCTGCATCTACTAAGTACTTGGATCCAAATGACCTTGTTGGTGGTCAGTCAAACCACACTCACTCGCTCACTCAATACATTGAGTGTTCCTAAAGTCATGGGAAGATACTGTACGTGGTGTTAAGAGCGAGTGCTTCTTCCGTGGGGCCTCCAAGCTGCAGCAATACGTCAAGGCGTCTATTCTACAAGGTAATGGACTTGTTCTGGACGGATATGGACTCACGCATCTTGCAGCACTAGGCACAATTGTTCTTCTGTAGTAGATACTGGCTTCATGGAGCATACACCGACTTCAACAGCTCAATTGAATTCAAATCTGGTGACCTGGAGGGCCAGACCATATTTCTAAATTCACTGAAGTGCTCAACAAATCACCAAAAAGCGGTGATGTGCTACATTGTCTAGTTGAAATATATCCTAATCCTAGAAAAGGATGGAGATGATCTGAAAGAATGTCCAAATAATATGCACGTGTCATAGGTTCCTGCAGCCGGGTATTGGGGTCTAATTCCGACCATAACTGTCACCTCCTGCCTCGATACAATTGTCGACAGCGAGGATCCATAACTTCGTGGGGCATACGCCACACTCTTACGCACCCATGAGCAGAACCACAACTGCAATCGGAATTCATCGAACTGTACCACACCTCACCACTCTTTCATGGTCCATTGCCGATGTTGGAGGTCGTTGAGCTCTGTGTCGAGGTGTCAGCAAGGGGACACGAGTTGGTCGTCGCCTAATGAATCCCAAGTGCTGCATGTTTAGGTGGAATTGGGTCCCTGGCTTCAAAACTTCAACTGGGTGGTGATATGACTCGAAGAATCCTTTGAGTGGGGCGCTTTTGATTCTGCTGAAGCGACATGATGTCCGTTTGTTAATTAACTATGGTGTTCACGGTTAATGCTTGTGGAAACATTCCCTCAGCAATGCACCCTAGACTCTGTTGACCTCGAAAACCACAATTCTCGTGTGATGCTTTGACCCATCTTGCACGTTCAAAGTCTATTTCCTCGTGACGTGTTTATGAAATACCATAGTTTTGTTTGTGGTCTTTTTCCATAGAAAATATAAGCGAAGCACAACATTATCAGTGGTGATTAAAATTGTGCAATTCTTATGGGCCTTGGTGTCACATTTTTCCTTTTTAACGCCTTTTTGTAATTTTTATATAAGTCAAATGTTGTGTATTTATATTGCAATTTCACCTATTTGCTTGCAGCCCCCAAAACAATTTTTCAATGCTTACTATTGTCTGCAATACTAGACAGATTTTTCCCGTTACAATGTTGCATGCAAATAGAAGATTGCTCCATTTTGAAAATGTTAAAATGTACGTAATTTGCAACTGTAATTCATTGTGATCGTCCTTTAAATTGTGGCATTTATTTCATTCTCTGCAGAGCTGACGGTTTGCTCTGGACTGAGAAGTTAAGTAAATTCAAAGTGCAACAATAATAATATCATTTATTTATTATTGAGTGTGCAAGATTTATAAAGCAGAATTTAACCATAATGTTAATTTAAAAAATCTGATGTGTTGCACTCACATGACTTTCTCTACTCTTGCACTAACCATTCTTACAAACTCTTATTCCTATATCTTCCTCGTGTTAGTTACGATAAACATTTCTACAAATCATCTTATTTTTTATTTCCTTGTAGGTGCAAGGGGAATATTACAATACAGTAGGCTTTGTACGATAGTCAAATCTTTAAAGCTTTGAGATCCCGTTATCTTTGCACGCTTAACATATAAAAGAGTGAACAACAATATTCCATTTCATGAAAGTTTTGTTTTCCGAAACTCATACTCATAACGAGAAATATCTCTGAAATGGTTCACCTTAAAAGAAAATTTATTGAGACATAAATTGTGTATTTTAGCAAGATCTACATTTTTTGTATAGTATGATTTGGTCTATCTCTAACGGTTTACCAGTTATGCAAAAGTCGTCCAGAGTAAATACGACTACAGGGGCTATAGCCAGAAAATTCAAAATATATGTTTCATTTGTCATAAAAATATCTCAAACATACGACATTTTAAACAAAATCGTTAGTAATTTTCAAGAAAATCAAAATTTTCGAAAAATTTTCCATGTAAAGGGTAGTTTAGGGTGGGGCTATTTTCTTCAAATCTTCGTGTCACATTCTTGAAAGACGTTAAACTTAAACACCAAATTTGGTTTTTAACCTACTCTTTGTTGCAATAGGACTGACGTTTAAAATTGATAAACCCATGCCATTAGTTTAATCTACATTTTGCAATATGCTTCTATCTATTTTGCTATATCATAAAGGCATTCTACTAACAGAAAGCGTATTACATATTCCTTGAAATTTACTTGATGCAAGAGAGATCACAGCTCATGTCAGACTCAAGTAAAATATAGACTAACAATGCTCCCTTCTCGTTTACATGTTGTAAGCAGATGTAAATGCCAAGCTAGTTAAGCTAAAGTTAATGTCAAGTAATTTAATACTCCAGGTTCACAATAGAATATTGTGTGCGATATCATCCCACAAACGCCCTTATCTGGCTGTAGGGTTTGAAATTTACAAGTAACACAACAATGTTGGGTAAATAGTACTCATTTGCAGATAAGAGGTTCTGAGAAATTTGGTATCTGAAAACTGAGCTTAACGGGCGAGCGGCTGATGAATATTTTACTCGCACATACTATGTACTTTCTTTACTAGTGTAGTAAAAGGTACAGGATACAGAGGGGGACACCTCGCTCACGTCGATCTACACAGGTCTATTGTGGCTACCACCCCCAGGAGGCAGGGATGAAATGAGGGAACCGAAAGGGTGCTATCAGACCCGCAACTAGACAGGCCCACCAGAGTCCTCTGGAGGTCCCTCAGTAAGTAGAGGAAGTATTCTATTCCACCCAAAAATTCAATGTCGACATCTCGCCCGAAATGTATGTTTTGAGGCTCCCTGAATCCAACAAAAAAAAGCATTTTTTCAAAAAAGTGTGGGCGTGGGTGGGTTCGCGTGGGTGTGCGTGTGCGTGCATTCGCGTGTGTCTGTCGATCTTTGGTTTTTAAACGACTTTTGATTTCTGAGTTATGTTGTCCACAGACACACACATACACAGAGTGAGAGAGAGAGAGAGAGAGAGAGAGAGACACAGAGACGGACCTTTTTCTAGAAGTGGTTTTGTTTTTGGATTCAGGCGGTCTCAAAAAATGTGTTTCCATAAAAATGTTTCCATTTGGCAGTAGTATAAGTTCTTCAAAATTTGCACAAATAACAAGAAAGATCTCCGAAATAGTTCACTCTACAAAAAACTGTATTTGGACATAAATTGTGTATTTTAGCAAGATGTACATTTTTTGTATAGTAAGATTTGGTCTATCTCTTCTGTTTATCAGTTATGCAAAAGTCGTCCAGAGTAAATACGACTACAGGGACCATGGCCAGGAAATGCAAGATATATGTACATTTCATTTGTGATAAAAATATCTCAAAGTTATGGCATTTTAATTAAAATCTTTAGAACCATTTTCGAGAAAATAAATATTTTCGCAAAATTTTCCATGTAAAGGGTAGTTTAGAGTGGACGAATTTTCTTCTTCGCATCGTTGAAATACATTAAACTTAAATACCAACTTTGGTTTTTAACCGACTTTTCGCTTTGGAGTTATTCTGTCCACAGGAGAACGCTCAGATGCATACACGCACGCGCACATACACACAGACACACAAACGTGCGCGTGGACCTTTTTCTAAAAATGTTTTTCTTTGGAGTCAGAAGGATTCAGAAGGGCTTGGGCTTATATTTCCGGTAAAATGCAGAAATCGAATTTTTGAAGATAAGTAAATATGTTCATATTTCTTTAAATCTCTTTTGGAGTTTCAGTGGCCCAATGTGGCAAATTTATTTGTGAACAAACCCGTCTCGGCTGAAAGGAGGGTGAAGTAAAATTGCAATTGAAGACTTTTTTTCTTTTGTTTTTGTTTTTGCTCATTGCGAATGGTTAGTGGATAAAGGCCACTTTTATTAAGTGAAGCCCTGAGCACAAAATCCAATTAGAATGCATGTGACATCTATTGGTGTGGGAATGGTACTAAAATGCTTCATAGAGAATGCGTTAGAGGCGCTGCATGTTATCACTTCTTTGAAAAGTGGACAAAGAAAAGTTCCCACTCTCTAGGTAATATCTATATAGTTGTATCTCTACAAGGGCAGTTGTAGAGGTCAGAGTAAGAATCTATTGATGAAGTTCTTATATTTGCTAAATGCTTCTGAAGAATTTGACAAAATAATACTATGAAATGTCCCTAAACGTGGACATTCATTCCTGCCATGCGACACGTCAGAGCTTATTGAAAAATTAAAGAGGGAAAAAACGAGTATCTTCATTTCAGAAGATTGCTATTTTCTATTGTGGAGTGCTACACAGAAATTTGAAATTTTCCTTGTGATTCGAGGTCTGATTTACGATATCAAACTCCAATTGACACCATTTTCACGAAGACTGTCAAAACTGATATCCAACCATTTACAATATCAATTTGTATTTTCTTGTGATAGTATTTCAGTGTCTGAAACACACAACATATTTATATTTCATATTTTTTTCGCTATGAAGAAAGCAATTTTCCAAAGATGAGTTTGAATTTATGAATGCTAGAGCATATACATCTTGGGCCCTATTTCCTCTGTCATTGGACAGCCCTTGAAATTCTCTGCATACAATTTTTGACGTGTGCTGTTTATTCTTTGACTACTGTTAATTGATCTTATTCAGATTTGTGTTTTCTTTTAACTTTCGTCTTCTGATTTACAAAATTCTCTTATGCTTCCATTTTACAAAGTTCATTATTATTTAAAATTACCCCCCCCCCCCCCATTTTATTGCGTTTCGCCTCACTATTTCACCTTCTTATCTCCTTGTCACTTCCATTTCTTTTCCTGACTTAACTCTCGCCTTTGTACAATACCTACTTGAGTGTATCCCTAAATTTTTATTTCCATCCCTCCTACTAACCCTGAATCGGTTAACTTAATCACTTGTTCCTCCTTGTCTCACGGAGTAGGGAAACATTTTACTCTCTTTTTTGGCTTCCTATGTATTAACACTTTTTCACTATCTGATACCCACTTGAGTGAAGTTTTATCTTTCCAAATACGTGCTGGTCTCTGAAGAAAGGAGTACATGCTAATGAAATTAATTTACATTTAGTCACAATTCTATGAAATTCACCATTGTCAATAAATCGGTAATTGGACGATATTACTTAGGAAGGTTAATTCCTCCGGTGTAAGTTCGTATTGTAAAACTTGCGTATATAATGGGAAGAAAATGTAAAAAACCAAACCTGTGTATTAATGTGATGTCATGTGGGGGAATACATAAGATTTGAGTAATGGCAGAGCTCCAAAAACTCTAACGGGTAATATTTCCTTGCCGGCCTTAATTTCTCTTCGTATTCCAGAGACAGAAAAGCCTTTGTATTGCTCCAATTTTAATCATACAGTGTGATTTGCGCTGCATGATATTTGAAATTTGTAGCAATTGTAGGTTGTGTTACTGGCGTGATAGAAAACAAACTTTTCGACTGGAGGTAACAAAAGGGTAGAAATCAGGATTTCTGCACGTGAACTGTTACATTTATATCCGCAGCCATTACCACAACACCTTATAATTAGCAGAACATGGTACATTGGCAGGCTCGACGTGTTTCCTGGAAGGCGGTGAAAAACAACGGAGTATCTCTACAGTATGCTATTACCACCTGATGCCTTTCCTGGACGCTTGCTGTTCTGCCCGTTTATCTGCGCAACTGTGGATGGCACGATAAAAGAATTGAAACGCTGGTGTTACATTCACATGATTATCTCCATCAGTTATTGCTCACCTTTTTACATATGTTCCAGAAATTATTTTGCCACAACTTGCTTCTCAATTTAATATACATTGATCTAATTAATGGTTCCAGAAGCATTTATTTATCTACTTATTTATTTGTTTGTCTCAAAAATTAATTATATTGTGCATGTGGTATTCCTGGTGATGATGATAATGATGTAATAGGGCTATAAGTCCTAAATTTAGTGTTCTCATTTTACAAAATCAACCAACCATTTAAACTAAATTAAATGAAAGTTAACAGGAATTTAAGAAAAGTGCTAAAAATGTTAACTATCATTATTATAAATGCTTAAATACAGACCCTATGACTATAAACCATCCAAGAATCGCGTCTATCGAGAAAAATATATTTAGAGATTTCAGAAAACCGTTAGAACAATATATACAGTGTGGTTTTAACAAGTTAGAATTTCTTTCAAAAAGGGGTAGTGAAAAAAACGTGTTCTTCAGTTGTTTGCACACACGCAAAATGCGTTATTTATTGTTGAAATCTTGAGTATTTCAAATATGCATATTTTTTATCAGCTGACATCTGAATAAGATGAAAATTGCACACCATGCATTATATTTTAACCTATGCCCTACAGTGGAAAACATTAGCTTTTTGGTTATAGAACCATTGTTGCCTTTCAATCATTTCTCGATAGGGAAGTTTAAATTTACTATTTATTAAGTTGGGACGAGAGCCTTATATAGCCAGTTGATCAACGTTTTTCCCTAAATAGCAGAATGCCCCTTTACTAACCTAAAACATATGTGTTCCGTGCATTCTGTGCTCTTTTTCGCTCTTTCTGTCATGTCTAATTATTGCAAAAAGATCAAAAGCTCTACACCCTCGGTGGATTTTAGTTTTTAAAATAGGTGAGGGAAGAGGGATCGGAAACTGGCTTGGTTTCCTTCAAAATCACGTTTCGTGCATTTAAAAGGTGCCGGTCTTGGACGTAGCACTTAAATTATTCACATTTAACAATTAATAGCTTCACTAACATTAAATACAAAATTATATGTATATCAGTAAATCACCCTTTTTAGCAGCACTCGTAGGTGCAAAACAACATTCATACATCCCTTAATTATACATTGTTAAGCGATAATTATATTCATTACCCACATTAATAAGAACTCATTAATTTTGACCTTGCCGACCATATGAAGTATTATTTAAATTAAAACATGTCTATAAAAGGTATTAAAGATGAGCAGAGCCCAAGAAAAAAGGAATTTTATATGGATAAATTGTAATATGATTTTGAAATGAATGGGTAGAGAAAGATTTGATTTTGATTTACATTTGATTTTTTAGAGATAAGAAACATAATTAAATGAAACAGCACTCTATTGCAGGCAATCTGGATGTTTTGGTCTAAAAGAAGACGTGCTGCCATCTAGAGAGGGAACACTTAACTGTTAATGCTTTTTAAACCTGTATCACAACGGGTATAAAGGGAAAAGATCTCATTTTTGGGAATTCCATTTGTGCTTATTCTGCCTTCTCTCGACTTGATCGATCCAGAAGCGACGAAAACCACTCCCACAATGACCATTTTTTCGGTGGAACAAACACAAAAGTTGCTTTTACAGAAGACAAGTTTATCCTTTGCTACATGTGTACATATTTCCACAAATACCTCTGCCTCCGTTCAGCCGACAACGGAGAAATCTTTTCCTTCGTCTTTGCTTAGCCTGTAAGGCATAAGAGGGAAAGTCGTGTGACGTAATAATGTCATGAAATGCAACCTTCCTGTAACCTTCAGGATGAACGGCTGCAAGTGATAATACAAATAGTACCCGGCGGAATTGAGTAAACATCCGCAATAGCCAATAAAAAGATCTGTTAAGTCACATTTTAGGAGCAAAGAGAAAAATTCGTGGTATCTCAAATGTTTGTTATATCTGCTGTCGTGAGAGTTGGAGGTAAACAATGGATAGCTGGAAGAGGGTTGTAAACTAAACTTTGCTAACAGTACATTTTGGGAGGGAGTCTGTCACGTGGTGTTAGAGACAAGAATCTCGCAGCTCTTGGAGGGTGACATCCGTGACGGGAATTAACGGTCTCAAGATTACATTTAATTACTAGCTGCAGTACCAGGCGTTACCCTTGGTTTTACCACTTATCCCTACAACTTTGAGACTTAGGTTCCACTTGTCCAATAATCATGTTTCTTTGGAGACGTTTTAAAATATTACTTAATACAGTTACACAAAGAGTTATTTAAAAGTCTTAGAATACTGCAAGAAATACTACCAAATAAAGACATAAAAGCACCAGAAGGACACTGTACCAAAGCACTACTAAAAACTAGAAATACTGTAACGATTTTTTATATATTTATGCGTGAGACGAACATAAAGGTGATATTTAGCTTTTTCTAATCTTCGTTGGAATGAAAGTCTTCAGGAAGTCTTATTACTCGCAGCCTTGCATCAGTTTGAAAGCTATAAGGTTCCATTAATGTTGACACAAAGAGCAATACGGATCTATTTTAAAGATGAAATAATCAATATTGTTTTAATGAATGTTTTGAACAATTTATCTTATATATTTAAACGAGCAATTCTTGTATATATATTCCGAGCAACTTGGAAACGGTTCTAACGATTTCGATCAAATTTTGTATTCAGATAGGGTTTTGCTTTTTAAGTTCAGCTATATAGGTGTAATTCCCGAAAAAACGCGATTTTACATAAAAAATAACACTTTTTATTCCCACCTCTACGGTGCAATTCTTGTATATACTCACGGTATTTCAGAAATAGCTCCAAATATTTGACTATATTATTGTATACATGCATATTACATTCACAGTGTTTTCTCTACTCACTTTTAGGTAACACATTCACATCTCTTTCTCTACTCACTCTTCTATAAACAATTTTGCATAAAAAATTGGATTTGCACCAAAAAACATTTTTATCCGCACATTTAGAATAAGTCCTACCATGTTCTATATGTTTGACATCTAAATGCTATTAAATTCACAGTGTTTTCGCCTCTCACTTTTAGGTAACACATTCATATCTCTTTCTCTACTCACTCTTCTACAAACATACATTTTTCCATCCACTTGAAATATAAGTGCAACGTATAACATTCACACGGTTTTTCTACTCATTTTTATTTTACTAAACACAATCACATTTCTTTCACTACTCCCGTTTCAGCGAACAATTACGAACAATTTATATGATTGAAACAGAAATGCGTAGTAGATTCACATATCTTTATCAACCAGCTTTTCTTCCTGTAGTATTTGTTATTGTTCAACAGTCGTTTTGCTTAGTGTTGCTCCGATGTTTTAATAAAAAGTAAAGAAATATTTAAACAAAGTAAAGTAATCACAATTGATGTCAGGAGTGCGCCGAAAAGCACGATATGGAACAGTTGATGAAATAAATGTTAACCAAGATGGACATAATGGGAAATGAAATGAATTCCGGAATGCGGCAGAGGAAACAAATATGGAAGCCGAATTGGAAAACTGTAAACTACGGAATAGAAAATATAGGAACAAAGATGGACAAAATGAAAACAAAAATGGAAGGCAAACTGAAAATGTAAACTCTGAAACAGAAAGAAGAAGACGGGAATGTGTAATATGAAGGTAGATCTATTGGAGAATACTAACGAGCGATTGGCCAGAGTAAAGGAAGCCATGGAAGAACTTGACGGAATGATGAAGGACCTTGGCGAATGTGTTAACGCCCTGGAGTCAATCGCAGCAGCAAAGAACTGAGCTCCGTAATGGAACAAATGCTCGACGAAAACCTCAAACTGGGTGGATATCTATGGGGGAGGCCTGCGTTCAGCATTAGACGTTTTACAGTTGAAATGATGGTGTTCATGAAATATTTGTATCTCGGAAATGATTCTTCACAATTGTGACTAAAATTGTTATTTAGTTAACGTTTTGACTTTCAGTTTATCTAAATAAGTATATTCTCCCACAAAAAATAAGATTTCACAAAAACAGAGGCGAAAAATGCGGAGCGAAGTTCGGTTGCCCAGGTACTTAACACTTAAAAGCCTGTACCCTTCTTAAAAACACTTTCACAGTTTTCTCGCTGAATATGGCGGACTTCTTCCCTAACAAACAAAATGGTTAGGCACAGTCAACGATTGTGAAAAGTCAATGTACTTTTCTCATCTCGCCGCACTCGATTGATCTCAATCAATTATTGACGATTTTATAAATATCACAAAATTTCACAATTAATTATTCACTTTTCGATGTATGATTATTATTTCTCGTCGTTATAATATCGATCAAAATCACTTCTTTCTCCTTTGTTGTGTCACACCTGCCTATAATTTAAACATGGTTATTTCAGGGGGCTGGGCTTTCTGTTGTTTCTATATTCACAATTAGAATCATTTCAGAGGACTTGCGCAAAAGCACTGCCTCAATAGCAGAGGAAGAAAAGCGAATAGAGAAAGCCATGAGAATGTATCTCATTCAATTTCTACTTCAAGCATACACAGAATTGTAAGAAATGTTTCCAGAAGAGGGACTAGAGAAAGACATCTGATTGTGTTTTGTAATAAGAAAAGTAAGTAGAGTTAACCATATGAATGTAAGATGTTGGATAGTAAAATAGCATAAAAACCTTCTCCATGAAGAAAACTAATGATTGCTTAATGCATTTATCATTAATATTTTTATTTGAATATTTCACCAATTGGAGTACCATTTAAATAGAAGTGAAGATGATTTAACGAGCGTGGAGTGATTGTGTCATCGGGGTTCGTGTATATAAGACACAGAAGCAAACAATTGCGAGTTGTAATTCTGTAGACCCTGTTAACGTCAGCAGAAGTGAACTGTATATTTGGCAACAGTTTTGGAAGAAAACAGTGATAGAAAAGTAAGTTACTTTCTCTACTGGTAAGTAGGGGAAGTATTGTATTCCACCCAAAAATTCGATGTCGAGATTTCACCGGAAATATATTTTTTGAGACCCCCTGAATCCAAAAAAAGCTTTTTTAGAAAAAGGTCCGTGTGTGAGTGTATGTGTGTGTATGTCTGTGTGTGCATAACTCAAAAACGAAAAGTCGGTTAAAAATCAAAGTTGGTAGGTATTTAAGTTTAATGTCTTTCAAGAATGCGACAAGAAGAGTTTGAAGAAAATAGCCCCACCCTAAAGTACCCTTTACATGGAAAATGTTTCGAAAATTTTGATTTTCTTGAAAATAGCTCTAACCATTTTGATTAAAATGCCATATGTTTGAGATATTTTGATGACAAATAAAATGTATATCTTGAATTTTCTGGCTATAGCCCCTGTAGTCGTATTTACTCTGGAAGACTTTTGCATAACTGGTAAACCGTTAGAGATAGACCAAATCATACTGTACAAAAAATGTAGATCTTGGTAAAATACACAATTTATGTCTCAATAAATTTTCTTGTAGGGTGAACCATTTCGAAGATATTCCTTGTTGTGTGTGAGTTTCGAAAAACTTGGAACTTTCGTGAAATGGAACATCGTTGTTCATTTTTTTATATGTTAAGTGTGCAAAGAGAACGGAATCTCAAAGCTTTAAAAGATTTGACTATCGCACAAAGGCTACTGTATTCTAATATTCACCTTGCACCTTCAAGGAAATAAGCAATAAGATAATTTCTACAAATGTTTATTTTAGCTAACAGAAAGAAGATATAGGAATAAGAGTTTGTAAGAATGGTTAGTAGGAAAGTCATGTGAGTGCATCACATCAGATTTTTAAATAATAATTCTAAACATGACAAGAAAAGAAGAACAAATGGGAGTCCTAGGAGTGAGGAGTGGAAATATATCTAGAATGGGTAAATGCTCGTATTGGACCTCGCCAAGGAAACAGAGCAGAAACATGGTCGTGTTTGCAGTAAAGTATCGGAAGGAAAAATAACAAAAAAGACATGGATAAATGACAGACGGAATGGTCAAACAATACAAAAGGAAGTATGTGTATAACATTCTGCCCATCTATAAAACAAAGACTCAACAGAAAACTCCAATAACAGCAGCAGTAACGGCAATGATACCAGGAAATGGAGTTCTATAACAGTACTTCAAGGGTTTCTAGACAATTGAAAACCTACGTTATTCTTGCCATGGGCAGCCAAAGTGTAGAGAGTTGAATTTACGAATAGAATAATACTTAAAATGAATGTTTATTTGTTTCTCCCTTATGGGCTGCTATATCATTCACCCGAGTGCGACGAAAATTGCCAAATTATGCTTTTTACTTTCTCTACCAGGATGTTTTGAAGCCCCGTGAATCCAAAAAAGCAGTTTTCGAAAAAGGTCCTGTGTGTGTGTGTGTGTGTGTGTGTGTGTGTGTGTGTGTGTGTGTGTGTGTCTGTGTGAGTGTCTGTGTGTCAGTCTGTGGACAGCATTACTCAAAAACGGAGAGTCGGTTAAAAACCAAAGTTGGTATCTAAGTTTAATCTCTTTCAAGGATGCGAAACCAAGATTTTGAAGAAAATTTTTTCACCCTAAACTACCCCTTACTTGGAAAGTTTTTCTAAAATTTTGATTTTGTTGTAAATGGCTCCAACGATTTTGACTAAAATGTCATATATCTGAGATATTTTTATGACAATTGAAATGTACCTATATCTTGAATTTTCTGGCTATAGCCGTTGTAGTCATATTTACTCTGGATGACTTTTCCGTAGCTGGAAAACTGTAAGAGACAGGCCAAATTTTAGAATAAACAAAATGTTGATCTTGCTAAAATACGCAATTCATCTCTAATTTTTTTTTTTTTTTTTTTTTTTTTTTTTTGTAGAGTGAACCATTTCCAAGATATGCCTTGTTATTGGTGTGAGTTTTGGAGAACATACCTTTGTCAAATGGAACACCGTTATTCATTTTTTATATGTTAACCGTGCAAAAAGAACAGAGTTTGAAGGTTTTGAAAGATTTGACTATCGCTCAAAGCCTACTGTATTCCCATATTCTCCTTGCTCCTACAAGGAAATAAGCAAAGGAAGTAAGCAATAAGATAACTTCTGCAAATATCTCAACTAACACGAAGAAGATAAAGCAATTAAAGTTTGTAAGAATGGTTAGTACAAGAGTAGAGAAAGTCATGTGAGTGCAACACACAGTTTTTTTAGAGAAAGTTTTTGTACTATCCATTTTAATATGTATGCAACGTATTACATTCACATGGTTTTCTTACCTCACTTTAGCTTTACGTTACAAATTCAGACGTATTTCTCTTCTCACTCTTCTACAAACGATTCATACACTTTTCTGGTTTTCTCTACTCATTTTTCTTCCTGTAGTATTTATGGTTGTTCAACAGTGCTTTTGCATTGTGCTTCCCGATGTTTTGATTTATTTATGGGGTTTATTTTTTGTTTCTTATAGTATCCTAGTAGTTTTCAATGTTTGAGTGCGTTAAGTAATATTTTTGAAATGTCTCCAAAGAAACACAAGGTTACTGGACAAACCGTAACCTAAGTCCGAAAGTTTTAGGGGTAAATCCGCAAGCCACGGACAACGCTGGTTTGAGTTTTCGACTTTTTCTCACTTGGGAGTTTTTGCCTGCCTTGAGTGTTTCTCTGGCGGCGCTGTGGTCGAGGGGTTAGACCGTTGGCCTAACACCTAGGTGGCCCGTGTACGATCCCAGGGACCCGCAAATGATATTTGTGGTGGACAAAGCTGAATGTGGGCGGGTTCTCCGGTTTTCCCCGCTGCTCATTCTACCATTTGCTCCATAATCGGCTTGCAAATTATCCATTTTGCCTACATTAATTCATATCATCCTCTTCCTCACTCTCACACCAGGTGCTTGGTTGGCCACCCGCTTCCAGGTCTTCACTCTGTCCGGTCCATAGGTTCCTGTGCTCCGCGACAGACGTCTGTCTCTAGGCACTGGCTTGTAAGTCTTAGGGGTGTAAGTCCCACATAAGGGGAGGGTAATCAGGTAAAGAAGAAGAAGATGAGTATTTCTTGTGCAATAATTAATTTTCTTGTGCTAAAATATGTTTTAATATGTAAACGTCTTTTCTTTTTAATTGTGCTGTTTCCGATTGTTGTAGTTGAATATATTAATTCACTATTAATGTTTATAAGCGATGCAATATGGGAAACGATGATACCGGTTAATGTCCGAAACAGGGAATTCACAGCCTGTACACAATGGAAAAACAAATCTTTACCAAAGTTTAAAGCGAACGTAATCTCATATCGCTGCCGGTATAAGAGAAGAAAATAACGTTTTCTCATGAGAAAGACCCAGGTGTTCGCTATGGAAAGGTTAAGGTCTCTCTACCAAAAATCGCAGGTATTCAGCAAATGCAGGTAGCGGCGGAGGGGTGAGACGCCCGATATTGCGCCTTGCGACTGGGATCTCTTCTTAAAATTTTCGGTTCCATTAATGCCGTCACCACTGACATAGTGCAGGTAACAGTTGAAAATCTGATGTGCTGCACTCATATGATTTTCTCTATTCTTGAAATGCTTGTAAGAGGAAAGTCTTAATCAATCTAAAGGTATTAATTGAGGGATAAAGATGTACCAAATATACTAATAATTTTATACATCTATGTATTTTAATTCTGATATTTGCATACATTATCTTATTGCTAATTATAGGAATATAGTAGGCTTTAAAGGAACACCGAAGTGAAATTTTAGCCTGTTTGGTCCCAAAATCAATTTGTGGATTTTTATTGCAAAAGATGCACATATCTTAAATAACATATCTGCGGAGTTTTAACGCCTAGGGAGCGGGAAACACATCGCCATTTTCAAAATGGTGCATCTCTGACTTTTAAATTTGCATGCCCCATCTTCCATTTCTACTTTAAACTCATTTTTCCCGGAAACTGTTTGTTACTTTCTCATATTCGAAATCCATCTTCTCCCACAAAAACCTAACTAGAGATCTAAAAATGTTTTCTAATTTAGTTCAGAATATGGGTAATAAAATTTCTGTTTGGAATTTTGATATTGTTTATGCCTTTTTTCTTAAAAAAAGGTTAATATAATGCAACAAGAAATTCAGTTTTAAAAACCCAACTCTGTTGTTCATCATCTGTTGAAGGAAATAGATTTTGATTACCTATACCCAATAAAATTGATAGAAATTAATTAATAGATGAGGAATGGATTTAGATATTAGAACGAAATTTCGTACACACATTTCTTTAGTTGCTAGTAATGCATGTGAAAATAATTAAGTCTGTGACTTCAATACTTTACTAAATCACCTTTTTGCATTTTGGTGTACCCTTAAGCAATGCCCAAATCTTTTAAGAGCTGTATGTGATGACTTTGAGATTCCGCTTTCTTTACATGGCAAGCGCATAAAAAAGTCGATAAAGGATCCCAATTTAAGTACTGGAACACACACACATACACCTAGTAACAAATTGCTTGTTTTAATGAAACCTACATTTTGTGTAGTAGAATAAAATTTTCCCCATTTCATACAGTTCTACAAGTTCTTATCCCTTCATTTTATTTCATCTTCTTTGCAATTGGGTCATTCAGAGTTACAGTTGTTGGCGATAGGCGAGTTTGGCTCTGCTGTGTGAGAACTTCGTGAAACTGCTACTGCTGCTCTCGACGGATGGGTGGCATTGCAGTCGCTTGTGCTGTGGCTGCTGGCGAATCCTAGTGTCGAGATGAAGAACCTCCAACACTACTCGCCCGGGTTCCAACGTGCCTATAGACCATTCTCACTTCATTCCTTCCTACTGGTGTCAGATATACAATGGTCCCAGCAGTTGGCTCAGTTTGGAATCCCCTCCACAAATATCCCGCATCTACCTCTATAACATCTTAATCAAAATAGTTAGAGCTGTTTTTGAAAAATATTCATGCAGTGGTTGTTCCAAGGGGGAATTTTTTTAAAGATGTTCGTGTCGCATCCTCGGAGGTTGCCAACTGGAATACCATGGTTGAAATTTTGTGACTTTCCTCACTGCTTACGGTAGATACCGGGTATTTTAAGATTTATATTTACTCCAATAACCCAGCCAGCTCGCAGATTAAACTTTTTTTGGTTTTCTTCCAAATTGCATAGTATTCCTTACTTTGCATTTATGTTCAAACTCTAATCCTCGCTTTTGTCATTTATTTCTTTTACCTTGTTCTTGGGCATTGCTCTTTCCTTCCGTCTTGTCCTGGAAGTGCTTATTTCTGGATGATAAATGCACCTATATTACAGTCCTCTAGGTATTTTTCCTCACTCTGACATGTATTCTGATATCGTGACTCTATTACTTCATACAAAGCATAATAACGGCACGTCTCTCTTTACGGTGCACACTTTTTGTCTATTTTCCACACTTTTTCTATACCATATCACTCATACAATGGAAATAAAGGCAAATGTACCTTTTAGATTTTCCATTACAAGGAATACCAGTTCTTAAAGACAGTTTCACAACATATCTATGTTGCATTCGCGTGACTTACAGATTACGGGAATACACTAGGCTTTGAGTGATAATCTTTTAAAGCTCGTTATTATAAAATGACTGAAATTCCATTCTCTTTGTACATCCGGGACATAAAAACTTATAGCGACTTCCCATTTGAGAAAATTACAGGCATTAGAAAATTCAGAGACATAACAAGGAATATCTCGTAAATGGATTCCCCCTCCCCCACAGAAAGTATGACGTAAATTTCGTGTTTTAACGAGTTACATTTTTCTCTAGTAAGATCACATCCTTGCAAACTGATGAGCTTAAAAACCTACCTAGTTTCATATTTAATACACTTTTCTTTATTAAGTTATGCTATTCGGACACACACACACACACACACACACACACACACACACACACACACACACACACATACACACATACACACACACGGAGCTTTTACTGAAATACTTTTTTGTTCAAGGGACGTTAAAGCGTGTATTTCCAGTGAAATTTCAGTATCGATTTTTTGGGTGGAATGAGCTTGTCCGTACATTACTATAATACGAAGGAAGAATTTGATATAGAATTACAATACGTCAAGCAAGTAGCTATTGAAAACTTCCTTAAACCTCGACTCATAAAACTCGTACTTAAATACAAGAATAAGAAAAATAAAAATGCAGAGTACTTTAAAGAATACTAACACTAAGGTGACATAATAGTATATAAAAGCTTCACCTACCACCCAACTAGGTGGTTGAGAAGACGTACAAAACTTATCGCATTCAATTTGCACCTCTAAATGTTTTCTATTTAATATATATACTAAATACACAATACAGTAGACAAATTTAAAAACGATCAGAAATTTACCGGATATATTTCCAAGATTCTAATTATATTTATATTGGTAGAATAAACAAAAATAGTAAAACAACACAAAAATCTGCTGTAGTTTATCACTTTTGGACATTTAATCAGGAGACGGGAAGTGAAATGATACTATTGAAGAGCATTCAACAATTAGAACTGGATATATGAGAAAATACTAAGATAGATGACTCCGTGGTCACGTGTTAGATTCCCATTCGCCCGTTGGGTACTAACATCTCATCCCTTCCGAGCGGGGCCTGACGTACGGTATCCGAAATAATGTCATCAGTGTAGATTGCCTCCTCTATGTAATCAATAAATCAATCAATCACCCCCAGAAAAGAGATTTTATCCAGATAACTCAACCTAACGCAGATTTGAATCTGTTTAAGCCAACGCATCCGCGAAAATTAAAAATATCCAGTTTTCCTCTGATTGCCTTTAACTTTTTGCCATACATTCAGAACATAAAATATACAGTCCACAAAAAAACATTTATAGGTAAAGCAAACCGTTGTCAAAATATTAAGCCTTTTATTCATAATTAGTTGATTTTTGATATGGTAATATCGTTTACATCTCTCCTAAGTGTGGAGTAAAATACTTATGAGACATATAAGAAGGTGAAATCTTCCCGCAGGAGCCTCTGGATCCTCGGCTGGAGGCTGAATTCAGGAAAGATCTTAATATTCTAGAAGTTTCTCCTAATGAGAAAGAAGTTGTACGAACTTTTTGGCTACATTTTCCATTAAACTTTTGGGACTTGGGGCGCTGGAGTTAGTGACGAATCTTTCTCTTTCCGTACCTTTTATCCGCGCGAACACATACGCACAGGACAGAAGCTTACGAATCTGCTCACGTAACTTTCTCTGGCATCCACCCACCTTGAATGTGGACATCATTTTCTTGAAAAAGGCACTAACGATTTTGATCAAAATCCCATAAGTTTAAGGTATTCTTTTGATAAATGAAATCTATGTTTTTAATTTTCTGGCTATAAGCCCTGTAGTCATGTTTACTCTGGATGACTTTTGCATAACTGGTAAACCGTAAGAAATAGACCAAATTTTACTGTACATATCTCGCTAAAACACTATGGAGTGGAGTGTGGAGTTTAAGGGCCCGTCGACAGCTGGGTCATTTGGGCCAAAACACTATGTCCGAATAATTTTTTCGTAGAGTGAACCGCTTCGGAGATAATCCTTGGCATTTGTGTGAGTTTTGGAATGTTTAAAATTTCGTCAACTGGACGTTTACTGTATATCTTAGACGGACAAAGAGAACAGGATCTCAAAGTTTTAAAAGATTTGACTAGCTATCGCTCAAAGCCTACTGTATTCTAATATTCCCCTTACAGTTTTTTGACAAATATTATTTTTACGTCATCTAAGATGCGTGGGTTTGTTTATTAAACTTTCTCTTTTAATACCTTCCAGAGGTAAACATCGTGGTGGGTTAAATCAGGGGAAGGGGACAACGTCAAAAGAGAAACTTTAAAAAACGAATTTACAAACTTTAGATTAACTTCAAAATAACATTCTTCAAGAAATTTCTGTCATTTCTGAGGGGAAACTGTAGTGTATTGGGCAATTTCCCAAGCAGGTGCTGGAAATGCTTGAACAAGGGAGGGATGCTTTCTAACACCCCCTTGCTTTATATAATATATGCGTGTAATTTAGTTTTAAGTACTTATGTTTGTTAGAAATAATTGAAGCAACAAACCACATTATTTTGTGCTTCACTCACTGCGTCGACACACCACTCCCGCAGTTGCTTGTGACATATAATTGTACGATATATTATACTCTGTACTTAGAGTACATATGAGCAACGTGCTCAAAGGCATCTGCCATAAATAAATGAATAAAGAAGTAAACAAATATATAAGTAAAAAAATAAAAAAATAAATTAAAAAAGAAACAAGTAAACAGACCACCAAGTAAATCAGTAAAGAAATCCATAAGTAAGGAAATAAATTAATAAATACCTCACAAATATGTAGAAATCTTCGAAAAGTAGAACTTATTTCAAATAACTCTTACCATTACGTAGTTCTAAGACATCCGTTTCTATTAGTTTGAATGTTAATTCATTCTTAAATGTTCCAATTGTCATTTTTCGGTATATCATGAAAAAAAAAGCTTGTGAATTTTAAGGACTGGAAATGACGCCCACTTTTCAACAGGTGATAATCGATTCCTTTATAGATTTATAACGTTATTAGAAGCTAGTGTCTTCAGTTTGTTATTCTGTGGGCACAATGCTTCAATAAGATTTGTTCATGGACATAGAGTACTTAAATAATTTTCTTACCCACGGTTGATAAAAGTATCTGTGTGCAGGTGTAATCTAAGAGAGAAAAATACCTTCCACTCCTATCACTGATAGGGAACGCTAAATTCACAATTTGATTAATTTTTCTACTGTTGCAGTGACTGGTATTTTGGAAACCCCTACTGCAGAGTGAGCAATTTCATAGCCAACGTATCAGTGGCGGCCAGTGTCTTCACTCTCACAGGCATTTCCTTCGATCGGTGAGTAACCAAATATATTATTTTCTTCAACACAGTAATGCCCAACTTTGTCTCTTAATCACCTCGTCAAATGCCTCCACTCACTTTTCGCCGAGTATGACATGATACTCAAGAACAAACCTCCCTAATGCTTGGTTACCTTACGGAAGGCGAGATTCTTCTCGTACAAAATGAAGGACGTAGGGTAAAGCCACAATATGACGTCAGACAATAAGAGGCTAAATTGAACATCGCTGTTTCAGCATATTTTAAAAGAATCAGAGGCATTACAAAGGTAAATTCCAATATAGAACTCAACAACCGTATTATTATTGTTATTGAGGTATTTCTATTGCTATATTGTGTTGAAAACAAAGAGCACACTTTAAGGACTCCATTATACGGCAATAGTGAAGATAAAATCGAATATAATCGACAGTTTAAAAGCAATTGAAAATAACTGATAGCTTTTCTGGCTAGATTCTTTTTCGTGCTTTTTCGGCCTATGGGTTAATATAAGAAGCTTTTATTAACCTCAAATGACCGGAATTGTATCAGTAAGTGTGGTATTAATACAATTTCAGTTGAACTAACACTCCACGCTCCATTTATTGCTGTATTTACCTAGAACACATTTTGCTAAGGCCTTCCTAGCATCGTCGAGTGTTGGATTTTGGTTTAGAGGGCTCTGGTGACGGTTGAGGTGCCTCTCTCGGAGACCTGATGAACCTGAAGTTCTAGTTCTCATAAAATGCGGTGTAAACATTGACGTGTTTTCCCTCATATTTGTTTCTGAGGACTTTTTTACCATGTGGATAATGTTCTGAACATAAATGTCTTGTCATGTTCATGGTTCTCCTTGCAAAAATGGCACGCCCCTGCATATTTGTCTATTACTTTACTTCTGATATCACTAAAATAGAAAACTAACAAAGAAATATAAATGGAATATGTAGTATGGACTGGCTAGAGAGAGCAATAAAGGATATAAAAGAAAATTTGTACTTATAAGGTGGGATATATATACCCGATGTAAGAAATCTGGAGACAAGCTCCTTTGTATGTCCTTATTTTGCATTAAAGTGGATAATGTTGCTCTATCTTAGAAATCCACTGTTTACTTCCGACGCTAAGCCTTGTCAAAACAGAACTCGTAATTGCGGATATCTGAAAAAGACAACAAAACACAGAAGAGATGAAAAATGCCTTTGTTCTTTGATAAAACTCACTGAGCAGCTCGAATTGTGACGTTTCCTGTAGAAAGGGTAAAGGAAAAATGCTAGAGGCTAAGAAACCGAGCTGGGGCAGATGAAAGACAGAAAAAACAGCAATAAAAGCTATATGGACACAGTGACATACAATCCAGCGGGATTAAAAGCATCAAAGTCTGTTTTCCCTTTGGCGTGTGTTCGTTTTGCTTCAATGTCAGCATTTTATTCTACATTTGTTATGTTGTTATAAATAACATTCTGCTACTTCCGAGGGTAAACACTGTATGCTTTTTGTTCCTTTATTTAGTTTGTGCTCGTGTATACTAAAGCTCATTAGATCGGCGTTTGTTGCAGGAAAATTTATGCAAGTTAACTTCGCAAAACAAATTGAAGCCTTAAAGCCAGAAGAAAATGAGTTTTTGTTATCATCAAGTGAGAGTCAACACGTAACTCTTCAATATTGTTTGTATAAGTGTTTGTGTGTGCGCGCGCGCGTTATATTAATGGCACCCATTACAGAAGTGACACTCATTTCCTACGAGATTTTCACTTGCGTGTGCTGGAGTACCCAATTTAACCGGAACGTTCGTCTGAAATTGTTACAAATATATAGAAATTTAAAACACTTTCACACATACATATTTCAATCCTAATAACATATTTGGCAGCACTAAAAACAAGAAATTTGCAAATCTAGAATATTACAAATATCTATAATGACAATCATTTTGCAAACTCAATAATCGACAATGCCTACAAACTGAAGATGAATATCTTGTGACATCAGTAACAATTAAATATGTGTAACCCTTCGCCTCTATTTAATTTAAATGAAATTAACCCTAAAGGAAATTGAGCACGCTCACAGAGGAGTAAGAAAGGCTCATTTAACCGAATGAAAAACTAACGACAATCGAGAAAACTTACCGAGCAAGGACTTTAATTCAGGAATCACAGTACCAACTAACTTAGCTGAAAGCAGTTTTTGTCCAGATAAGCTGGGCAAAACCCTAGTGTGAAAAGTGTATCCTAGTGACGTCACGCAACACCCAGAGAAAGCTGGACCGAGCCAATAAAAAGAAAGAAAGAAACACTCAAACTCAAAGAATAGAAGCGGATAATGTGATAATTCGATTTCGAATTTCTGTACAGGAGAAATACCTAGACATATACATTCAATTATGCTGACAAAATTGTATTCATTTTCTGTTTTATTATTTCAGAAAGTATACATTACACATAAATTAAAACTAATTATGTGATCTATCTATTTATATCTTTCTTGTGTGTTATATTCTTTGATTCCGTCTTCAACATTTTGGGCCTCGATGAATCTGCTGTCAGCTACTGCAGTTGTGGATTATGAAATCTTTATCACAGGTTATGTATTGTTAGGGTAAGCATAAACAACATCAGCTAAGTTGTCAAATAAATTTAATGGAGTCTAGTAACTGAGCTATGTGAAGCTAGTTACGAGTTATGACTTGCTAACTTCTAGGAATACTTTCTCGTTTTTAATTTTCAAACTGTCATGCAATTTCCCGAGTTCCAGGTGTCGGACTCTTGAACTAATGGATTTCTCGTTGACAATTTCGCTCAAACTTCCAATTTGGTTACCTACCCTAACTTACAACTAATTGCCTTTTCCTCAACACATACCTTTACTTAAAAATCTGATGTGTTGCACTCACACAACTTTCTCTACTCTTGTACTAACCATTCTTACAAACTCTTATCCATATATCTTCTTTGTGTTAGTTGATATAAACATTTGTACAACCTGTCTTGTTTTTTATTTCCTTGTAGGTTCAAGGGGAATATTAGAATACAGTAGACTTTGAGCGATAGTCAAATATTTTAAAGCTTTGAGATTCCGTTTTCTTTGACACTTAATATATAAAAAAATGAGCAAAGATGTTCCATTTCACGAAAGTTCTAAGTTTTCTGAAACTGACACAAATAAGAAGAGTATCTCCGGAATGGTTCACTTTACAAAAAAATTTATTTAGATATAAATTGTGTGTTTTAGCGAAACCTACAGTTTTTGTACAGTAAGATTTGGTCTATTTCTTACGGTTTACGAGTTTACATTTCCTTTGTAATATAAACATCTTAAACATATGGCATTTTAATCAATATGGTTAGAGCAATTTTCAAGAAAATTAAAATTTTCCATGTAAAGGGTAGTTTAGGGTGGGGCTATTTTCTTCAAAATCTTCATGTCGCATCCTTGAAAGACATTAAATTTAAATACCAACTTTGGTATTTAGCCGACTTTTCTTTTCTGAGTTATGCTGTCCAATATTTACTACCCCTATTTATTTATCTCATTATAGTTTCTTTATGAAATTATTAATCGTAGCTGTCAGCAATTCGATATCAATGAGATATTTGGTATATAAAATCTGTTATTGACATTTTTTAAGGTTTTAGAGACGCGGTTAATACTTTGCCATGCTTTAAACTCTTTACCTGCATGGTTTTTATATATTCGTATAAATGTTTTATTGTGTAAATGCATTGTAAATGTATTATGTTGGTTTAGGCTCATTGCTGTTTCTGTGTTTTACCTTTGTTATGTTGTAAACCTTTTAAATCACTTTCTGTTGTTTCCTGTATGTATTTAACTTCGTTTTTGTTGGTTTGTTTAATGTTTACTCTGTTACTAGATTCTAAAACTCATTAAAGTCATGTTTGATGTAGTAAAATTCATATAAATTAGCGGCATAAAACAAGGTAAAAGCTTATAGGCATAGCGGGAACAAAAGCACAAATTTTTGTAATGATCAAGCAAGCAGCAACACATTGTAGTTTGAATATTGTTTTTAATTCCCTTTCTCTCTCTCTCTGTGTATGTGCGTGTTTGTGTGTGTGTGTGTGTGTGTGTGTGTGTGTGTGTGTGTGTGTGTGTGTGTGTGTGTGTGTGTGTGTGTGGGTGTTTTGTATCGGCTTGCGTAAACTTCATTGAACAAGTTTCACATAAAACAGACACTGACAAATATAATATTACAACCACTTTCTGCTGGTAGAAGGCGCTAGAAGTAAAAGTATATTATTTATTCGTGGGAAAGCTATATCTGGGACTCTTAAATATTTTTTGTACAGTGAACCCTTTCGGATATATTCATTGTAAATCGTCTGAGTTGCGGAGAACTTATACTTCTGCCAAATGGAACATCGTTATTCATTTTTCATACCAGGTGAGTCAGCTGCCCCTTATTCTCGAGTTTTATGCAATCCGCATTTTATAGTCCAACATGAAAACATCGACCCCATTACCAGGTTCTACCCGCGTATTTAACATGGATGTTAAACACTCGATGAAATTAGTACTAATATAGATGTTATCACATCGCTTTTTGATATATTCGTAATTAGACAGCTGACGTTTGCACTTCTGCAAATGTTCACTGGGACAGCGAATATTACATCTTAAACAGAATGTTTAGCTTACATGTTACTAGGTAGCTCAGTTGGAACGAGCGCAAGACTCCGAAGTAATCTGTCTGCTGTGAAGGTGGTTCCAATCACCTGCAGGTACTAATTTTTTTTTTTTACCGTGCAATCCTCAAAATTTACAAACTATTATTCTGAAAACTGTTATTATATTTATTTTTATTGTTTTATTTATGTTTTATGACATTGTTTGATGTTTCTTTATTGGTGAACTACAATTATGTAGTTGTTTAAACACACCTATAGGTAGGTGCAATTGAAATAAGGATCATTCATACACATTTGAACACAGAAAGCAAGGGAATTACATTGTCTGAGTTTAACATGGAAGTTAAACTCAATTTTGCACACAATGAATTACTGTGCTATTAAAAATACAGACAACAAAAACGATTTAAATTATAATGTCCTAAACTCTCAGGGACTTCATAATTAGATTATTGTGAATTCGGTTTCCAAGTGTTGATGAACATAAAAAAAAATATTTACAATGCTGAGACTCGAACCTGTGTCATTGGGGGTTAAGCGCAGAGGACCCCTCACAATCCTATTCAGCTATTTCGAGACTCCCTGAAACCACGTACCACGTCCAATAGTAGGACTTGTGTGCCTGGCGCTATGCCATTGCCACCTCGCAAGTTTTCGGGCTTGATTTAGCCTTTTAAGACAGTTTTAATAATTTATAGGGCGATTTAATATTATTACTTAAATGGCAAAAGCTGTTATGCGTATTAATTGAGATGCACGAGGCGTAGTTCACGCAAAAATGTAAATAAACTGTTGTTTAATAATATGTCCGTTTTGACTGTACGGGTCCATGATGGATGAGGCGTGTCTAAATTTTTCCTAATTTTTGGCAGCCAATCCCTGCTCTAAGTACAAGAATCCACCATTTTCTTTTTAGCTGACGTTGTTAGTGTACTCATATGATAGGTTCATTTTTTCCGAGGCGTTTACTGAATTACGTTGCTATGTATACTCTAATAAAAGGTTTGTAAAATCGGCTGGAAACCGGAATTCGCTCCCAGTAAATGAGTCGTATGTTTTTGAGGTGTACTTTAGCGAGGAGTACGTTCTATCCCTTAATCCGCTATTGCTCTCAATTTTGCGCATACCTCTCTTTAAGAACGTCAAGCAATACATTTTAGTAAGCGCAAAGCTGGACTAAGGCGTACATGCCGTTAGATGGGTGGCCTACCTGCCAAAAAAATAAGGCGCGGCTGACTCGCCTGGTATGTTAAGCGTGCAAAGAGAACACAATCTGAAAGCTTTAAAATATTTCACTATCGCTCAAAGTCTATTGCATTCCTATATTTTCCTTCTACGTAAAAGAAGATAAACAGTAAGCTTTCTACAATTGTTTATCTCAACCAATACGAAGAAGATATAGGAATAAGAGTTGTAAGAATGGTTAGTATAACGGTAGAGAAAGTCACGTGAGTGCAACACATTAGATTTTTGTTTTCTTTTTGTGTTCGAATGGACAATAATGACTGATAATCATGTTCCTTTGTGGAAAACCTTCCTTTGAAAGCATTAATACTGTCTTCGAAGGTGCTTTAAAATGGGTTAACATAGAAACAAGTGCGAAGCAGGAGTTGTGAATGGAAGCACTCAAATTGGATCCACCTGTAATCTGGTAGAGAGCTAGCTGTCTTTGCGTCAGCTACTGTTACGTAGCACATTGCATAGCTAGTGTGAAAACCCGGCCGCTGTTCCAAACTGTTATTTCTGAGAGCCAATCGACTGTGAAACTGCCGCCTTGTAGGCATGTACATAAACCTGCTTTCCTTCGGGACATCAATCGACTTGCTATTCTATGTGATACACTTGCCAGATGCAGAAATCACTTAAAGTAGACCTAATGTGGCATCAATTTATTACTGTTGGAGCGGCTCTTTCAGCACATTAAATATAACTTAACTGACATTGTTACGGCTTTTGTCATTCAAAACTGTGACCAACACCTTACGACTATATCCCGACATTACGCATACCAATATGGCAAGATTCTAAAATCGGCACCTTTTTCCACTAATTGCAATACTTAATACGACAAAGAAGGTTTGCTGTGAAAAAATAGCATCAAATTCCATACAAACACGGCGTATACATTTGAAAGTATTATTACTCGAAAACTCAAACCAATAACTATAAACATTTCTGGAAAACTTGAAGAAAATGACAAGCGTGACTCACATAAATTGTATGCTTAAGGAGATTTACATTGTTTGCATAATGAAATAACTTTCCCCCTCCTGCAGTATACCTTCTTTACATCAGTGTCATACCATCCTGTTTTGCGTAATTTTTTAAAGCAAGCGTCAGCTCCAAGGGGAAGACTGTAACGCAATACACGTGTGGTGAAGAAGTTGCCTACCCAGCACGGCGTTGAATCTGACGTGTACTAATACTGCAATGGTATACCGAGCTCTGTCACCGGCTGCACTCAGTCCCGTTAGGTCCCGGAAGGACCACTTGAGGAGCTAATTGATGGAGAAGTAGCGGTCCCAGGTGGTAAAGACCGCATAACTGGCCGAGAAGGCTCGGGGTGCTGACCACGTCCCACCCTCTAGTACTACACCCCACTCATGGCACCTGTAGTGGGCAGATAATTACAATTATAGTAAAGTTTCATACGACAATTTATTCTCAAACATGTTAAAACATTAAAATATTTCTAAACTATTTTAATGTGCTACGCTTACGTCTAAATAGGTGTATTGATCTCATCTTCCCAGTGAGACAGCCAACAGGGCTGTATGTGCGCAGACGCGAAACTATTGATTTCTGATCTGGACCACACCATGGTGTTTGCTAAACTTTCCCGCGGTATAAGTTGCATCTCACTGTCACTCCCGTACGAGAATTTTACTTTTTCTACACTCGCGCTACTTGTTCTTCTATTGAATGCACAGTAATAAACGATATTTGTGCTTTTTTCTGATTGGTGGAAACCTGTACTTTAATGAAGAGGGACGCCTTAAGGAGGTTCATATCAATCATCTAACCTAAATAGTGTTCTTACTTACATTTCAGGGGAATCATAACACCCATTGTTAATAAATTAATATTGTCTTACGTCAGCAATGTAATATCGACCAAACAAAACGACTTTAGAGAGATTGACAAATGTCATTCACCTCTGCGGAAGTACTAGCTAATTAAATTGTAGGTTCCTAGCTAGACAAATGACGTATGCAGGATTTCATTAGATACTTATAAATGAACATTTATTACATGGCACTCTAACGATATATGCACTTTTGAACTAAGCACTATATTTGAAATTAATTTCCGTTGCAGATATATCTGTCTCTACAAACTTCATTTTATATTTCTGGCTTGTCTCCAATATAGAAGGGAAGAGAAGGCTTCAAATAGGTTTCTAGCATCTGAAAATGAGGAACGTTTCTATAGGACCATTGAAATATAGAGAATTTAGATAAATATTTATAAATAGCACAAGGTTATATTCAATGTGTTAAGCTTTCTTGAGTAAATATGGCAGGCACAAACTTTAATGTGCTGATACCCGACAGCTAATATTCTGTTTCCTGTAGAAATAACCACCAAGAAAGGGTGAAGAATGACCCGTTCAGTCAAACAGCCTTGTGTGGTCTATGTGCAACACACTTTAGAGCAAGTATCCGCGCCATCTGTCCGGCACCGCCACACGGTGTGAAAACTTTAAAAAGACTTTTAACATGAAAAGGGGCAGAAAGTAAAGGAAACGAGCGAAAGGAAACCGTCGTGCATTTGTTCTTGACGAATGACCTTCAGTAAAAATCCAGTGAGCTAATCTACTCTTAATAAACAGGTCAGCAAATAGTTTATGCTACGATAACAAACAGTTCTGCTTCCCTATGTTATATTTCTAAGAAGACACAGATTACAGTTAGTTACGTCTGCTAGCATCTGAAGCAGTCCATTATCTGTCCATATACAACAGCCATCATGAGAAATTGTTTCTAATGCTGCTGCATTTAGTAAACAAATAGCTTTAATTTTGCACAGGAAGTTCTGTTTAATATTGCCTCCACGCTTATGCAAATATTATCATGAACGTATGTATGTTGTGTCTCGTGGTAGTCCAAATACTAGATATTAAACTAAATTGCAGACATTAAAGCAGATATTCCGCTAGGATATAACCACACAAGTTGGGGATATATTAAAACAATAGTCAAACAATTAATATTCATTGCGCAATATCTGCTTATAGTCTGTATGTTTTAGTCTACTGTTATTAATGTTGGTTCACTTATGGCCATAAAAAAGGAGTAGCAAAACATACGTATAAGAAAAAAATGAGTTAGGTCAATATAGGGATTTAGAATAATACATAGAAGAAGTAACACATTTCGTTCTTTAATTATTCTATTCGAAATGCCCCAATTTTACCACCAACTTAAACATAAGGTTCTGAAAGTTCAATTGCCTGTCACTAGATGCGCAGATGATCATGTTTCATTCGTAATTGTTAGTTTTATTGTCTGCTTTTTTAAATTTTGCTCTAGTCATTGCACTGGATTGTGAGTTTAATTAAAACTACTCAAAGGGCATACCAGTGAGAATTTGGACATAAATGGTTAGTTTTAACAAGATCTACATTTCTTTCGTATTGTAAGACTTGATCTATCTCTTACGGTTTATGAGTTAGGCAAAGTCATCAAGGGTAAATAGGGATACATGAGCTATAGCCAGAAAATCAAAAATATGCGTTTTATTTCCTATAAAGTATCTTAAACATACTGAATTTTTATTAAAATCGTCAGAACCATTTTCGAGAAAATTTTCGGAAAATGTGCAATGTAAAGGATAGTTTAAGGTGGACTAACTTTGTTCAAAATATTTGTGTTGTGTCCTTGAAAGATATTAAACTTAACACAACACACACACACGAACCTTTTCTAAGAATGCTTTGTTTTATCAGGGGACCTCGAAACATACTTCCTGTGAAATTTTTACATCAAATTATTGGGTCGAATAGACTACTTTTCCTACTCACTATACGTAATAGAGAAAGTAATCAGAAAGTATATGGAATACGATTTATCTACACGTAGTCGTATATCTACGGGCTTGTTGAAAACTGACGACAGGAAATGAAAGCGATTCAGGAATCACATTGACTTGCAAGGTCTATATTACTATTATTAAAAACGCTCGTATTTCTGTCACAACCTTATGACTTCTGATCCATTCTTAACCTTAATCAAAATGCAGCATTTACAGCCGTTTTAAGTGGCACAGTGAGCAGGCCTGGGCTAATAAATTACCTAAGCCTTCAAGCTATAAACTTCCAAGGGGTTATTAAAAATAACTGTGAACAAAAGGCGGGATTTCCTTCTAGATTATTGGCAACACTTGCACGGTTTATTGTTGGTGCAGAAGTGTGTTGATGCAATCTAGAAAGAATAGTAGATATATACAATGTCGAGAAACACCTGCCTACAAGCAATTTCTGAAAGTGCCCGGCTTTCGTTTATTGTTTCTCATTTTCTCTCGAGCCTTTGTAGTAATGCGTAACCGCACTAAAACTTCGAAACAAAGAAAGTGCAGGATTTCCTAAAACAAATGTGTTACTCAGGGTAATGTAATTAAAATTCGTTTCCTGCGCTGTAAACAATTATTTTTGTTAGTGTGATGAAGTATTTAGCTGCAAACAAGCTTCATTCCGGGCAGGAAACACAAGATGTTGGAAATTTCCTCTTATTTTAGGAGAAATGTTCGCTAATTGTAAACTACAAGGAGAGTTAGGTTAGATATTCCGTATCTCATACTCCAACAAGAAAACAGACCTATGGCTAGGGTGGTGGTGGGTATAGGGATGATCCAAATGGGGTTTAGACTATTGGTGGTCTGTTCCGACTCCAAACTAAAGTTATACTGAGAAAACATTTTAGCAGGTCTTCCCCGACATTGGGTCTTCTTAATCTTTAATTTATTTTGTCCATTAATTTGAATATTCCCAGGTGTTTTGGGATATCTTCACTTCTCTATTTTGTTCAGTATACTAAGGTCTGCTACAACCCTTAAAATGTTCTTTCCCGAACCTTCCAGCCACTTAAAAGAATCTTTATTTGGAATCCAACAGCACAGAGCTGCTAAAACTTTATAAAAACCTTAGTGAAGTCAGTTCCACATCCTGGTGCTTCAGAATGTAGGCCTAAACGTAAAATAAATAATTACTCAAACTGAAAATAAATTGAAGGTCTGACAGATGCAACTAATAATGATATATATATATATATATATATATATATATATATATATATATATATATATATATATATATATATATATATATATAATAGTCAAGGTGATAAAATATTATATATAATTAGATGACCTGATCAACTTCGTATCGCATAAAATTGATTTGACTGTAACACTTCATAAGTGATTATGAACCTTAATCAACCTTCCAACCTAGGATTAGGTTATCACTAATCCTAACCAAACTGAACCACAGGGCTCCATCCTGGGTCACAGTTTGCAAACTCACATTTCGTGTTCAGAACAATGTCACTACTAAAGGCTCCCTGTTTATACAGAAGGACCAGCACCAGAGGTCGTTTAACCTTCTTCCACTACATTAGTTCTTCCACAACATATTTTATCCCTTCTTTTTGCTTCTCCAAGAAGTTAACGGAGCTTCACCGTACCCAACCACTGGCGCATGCGTATTTGGAAGTGATTTAAAAGTTGTCATAAGGCTCATTTGAGCGCTATATGGGTTACAGATTGCAGTGCACTTTTGTAACAGATGATTGTGTTTTGTCGAAAGGGCCAGTTAACGTCACTCGGCAGGAGCGATGAGTAATGTTTTATCTTGGGCGTGGTACAGAAATAAGGCAATTCTGAATCTGATACTTTAATTCAGTCATTATACTTTATATACTTGTATGAAAAGTCACAATTACTCATTTTAGCGAGATATCTAAACTTTTTAGCGAGCTCGAGATTGCAGTCGCAAGATTTAGCGAGTTTTCATACACTACACAAACTGTCTTCTTTTTCTCTCCTATATCAATAATATTTTCTAGGTTTATGTAATATATTTAACTTTTCAAAGAATCATTAACAGAATTACTTCTTCGCAATAAAATCTTGGTCCGGGAGTGTTTAAAACACTTAATAATCCTATTAGTATAGCGCAACATAAATTCCGCATTGCATTTGTTAAATTCGTGATACTAAATGCTTTGTTGAGCTTACTTGTGACGTCATTCCGTGTCGTCATATTTTAAAAATTATCACAGTCTGAAAGTCGTTAAGGGAACCATTATAATTTGTCTCTTTTAACATTTTTTATCAGATACATACCTATATAACACAACTCTCATTTACATGAATACAACTAAAAAGATCTGATGTTTGCACTCACATGACTTTCTCTACTCTTGTACTAACCATTTTTACAAACTCTTATTACTATATCTTATTCGTGTTAGTTGAGATAAACATTTGTACAAATTATCTTATTGCTTATTTCCTAGTAGGTACAAGAGGAATACTAGAATACAGTAGGCTTTGTGCGATAGTCGAATATTTTAAAACTTGGAGATCCTGTTCTCTTTAACGCTTAACATCTCAAAAAATGAACAATGATGTTCCATTTCACGAAAGTTTTAAGTTATCCAAAACTGACACAAATAGCAAGGAATATCTCCGAAATAGTTCACTCTACAAAAAAATTTATTCAGACATAAATTGTGTGTTTTAGCAAGATCTGCGTTTTTGTATAGTAAGACTTTGTCTATCTCTTTCGGTTTACGAGTTATTCAAAAGTCATCCAGAGTAAACATGACTACATAGGCTATTGCCAGAAAATTCAAAATATGCATTTCATTTGACATACAAATATCTTAAACATATGGCATTTTAATCAAAATCGTTAGAGCCATGTTCAAGAAAATCAAAATTTTCGAAAACTTTTCTATGTAAAGGGTAGTTTTGGGTGGGGCTGTTTTTATCGAAGTCTTCGTGTTGCATCCTTGAAAAACTCAAACTTAAATACCAACTTTGGTTTTTAACCAACTTTTCGTTTTTGAGTTATGCTGTCCACACACACACACACACACACACACACACACACACACACACACACACACACACACACACACGGACCGTTTTCTAAAAATGCTTTTTTGGATTCAAGGGGTCTCAAAGCATATATTTGCGGTGAAATGTCGACATCGAATTTTTGGGTGGAATACAATATTTCCTTCTACTTACCAGTAGAAAAAGTAATATACTGTTTACTATAATTATTATGACTATCTTCCTGGTGATAAAACAATGATTCTAGACAGAGTCAAACATACGTTAAACTGAAGTCAAGTTCACATTTAAATTGTTCACTATAGGTGATCCATATACAAATACTGTCTCAAGTTTGTTGTTTTATAGTAATTCTCTATTATATTACGCCTCGTTTTTCATTTATGAATAATTTATGCAGTAAACCGTCGTTCTAAGGATCGGGGAAGGTCATCGAGTCCCGGACCCTAGTAGAGGACATTACTATTAGCTTACTATCCCAAAGATGAAATTACTACCCCACTTGTTCGGTTAACAAACAACACCGTTTTATTTCTGTGGAGCTGTATATTTAGATATTTTTGGAACTTTTAAATGGTTTAAATTTACGATGTGATCTCATTGTCACGTAATAACTTAGTTTAGTTTAACTTTCTACTGTCATCTCAATTGTGTCTTTCTTCGTGAAGTAGAAGTGTAATGAATTAGGCACGAGTGGTCTCTTTTTCGATCCACTCAACTCGCTAGGGCGTCGAACATAAGACCTCTCTAATCTCGTGCACTCGCTGCTCCTTACAGCAGTCGTCAAATACTCACTCGGAGTACAGCACTTCTATCGCAATAAGTCACTCACCTCCCAACTGACCAAAAATGATTGTTAGATATCGGACGTTCACCTTTCTTATCCGGGTAACTGGCCCCATCTATTCCCATTCCACAGAGCTGGGCAGGGTTTATTGTTTTCTAATCGACTTATTCCTATTTACCAATTTGCAGTTATAATTCACCTGGCAACCTAGTTTTTCTTCGTTAATTACGCGCCTTTAAGTTACTCGGCGAGTTCTACGAATTGGCCAACGGAATCCAGCCCTACGCTAATGACCTACCTAACCAGCTGGTAACCACGTACTAACTCTCCTATCTCACGAAATTTATATATTGTAACGTTATATTAGCATATTCTGTAATACTAATGTGACAAAATGACAAAGGTCCAGCCCAGTTATTTTCTTTTCCTCGCCTTGTTTTCTTCCAAAACGTTTGCACAAATACAAAGTTCTCCTTTACTGATGTTAATACAGTCTTTCGTGGTATTACAACTCCCAACTATTTTCTTCTTGTAACATTGAGCCACACCTTTAACTGTCTTTCTTGACTTTCTCTGTCTCTGAAACACTAACTCCGAAGGTACATTCACTCAACACCCATAAGTGCTTCGCTATCTTCCTTCACGATGCGAAGACACGTGCAGCTGACACACACACACACATACACTCAAACTTTCTCAAGCTTCTACAAATATGCCGGCTGCCGGACGTTCTCGAATGATCTGGAAAACCCACTTGTCACGTATTCCCAACAGTCGCGCGGGGCAGCCTGACCTTGAGCGCCTTTGTTCTGCGCACCGTCAGTGCTGTTAGGCACTATTATTTAGTCAACCTATAATTTTGATAGCAAGAAAAGAGCTATTTAAAGGCTGAACACACAATATGAATATCTTACTTTTAAACACATCGGCTAAAATGTTGCTGTGATATACTCTGACAGTTTTTTCTGATGATTTTTCAATCTATCTCACCCACGATACTAGTATGTTTGTGTTAGGAATAATTTCTACTTAAGCAAGCAGAGGTTTTTTAGAATATGGGGCACGAGTACTCAAATATTTGTTCATGGTAACAAGTTACGCGGTTGGAATGAAAGGAAGGAAAAATCAAGACCTGCAAACTTTCAAACAGATCCGTTAGAGAAGCATAGCATGGAGAATTAACACTGTATAAGGCTGTGTTTGACAAAAAAATGTGTACTTTTTCTTATCGTATGTTCTGGTCTACTTTTTATGTTTTCTTGAAATTAAACATTTCTTAAGATTTATTTTACCCCACCTCTGTAGTGTGGGGTAATGTGCCAGCTTCACATTCAAAATATCCCGGGTTCGAATCTCGGTTAGGATACGTTATTCGGATAAGGCTGTTCCCCGAACTGTTCTCTTGTTGTGAAATACAACAATAGTTCAGTTTGAAGAAACTCTCCTTGCAAGTATATGTAGACCTCTTACACAGTATTTTTGTAAATGCTTGTTTCCCTATCTACTTCATTTCAATCGACATATGCATTTTCAGGACTTGTCTTTTTCGTTATTTTCTTTTATTTGTAAGTGGAATGTGCAATACAGTAGGCTTTAAGCGATAGTGAAATGTTTTAAGAGCTGGTTCCTATTGGCTGCCTTTGAATTTTTGTTCCCTTTGTAAGGCCAAGAGATAAAAAAGCGAATATCATACTCGTATTTGAGATAAGTATAAATATTTAAAAATTCGAATGAATAAGGAATATCTCAGAAATCGTTTATTCAAAAGAAAAAAACAAGTATGTGTCAAATTGTCTGTTTTAAAGTGATGCGCAGTTTTTATTTAGTAAGCTTTTTGTCTCTTTCTTACTGTTTAGCATTTATGCAAAAATCACCCAGAAATTTCAAGGTAGGACACACACACACACACGCACACACAGACACACACACACACACAGACACACACGGACCTTTTTGCAAAAATAATTTTATTTTTTGGATTCAGGGGGGTCTCAAAACATATATTTCCGGTGAAATCTCGACATCAAATTTTTGGGTGCAATACAATACTTCCTCTACTTACCAGTAGAGAAAGTAAAAACAGAAAAGCTGTGAATTCCAAAGTCACACGAGTTGTAAATTGTGGTAAAGATATATATGACTGGAATTACATATAAATCGAGAATAAAAAACCTTTTTTTAAATTATATAAAATAATTGAGACACTCGTAAATGCAAAAAAATGTGTAAGTTGCCGACGGACAGCATCTTAAAACACCCTGCTGCAGATTTAAATCTCAGGAGCTATGCATTCAAATGTTTTATCCTGTTTTCTCGCTGTTAACATCTACAGCATTTTTATTCGTGTAAAATGTTCCTTGCATAGGATTTATCCTCAGACTGCCTAAGCTGATTTTTTTTTTTTCAAACATAAAAGTTATAGTTTTGAGGCAGAAATCTGCGTAACTCAAAGCATTTTGAAGACTATAGTGGACAAGACACAAAGAATCCTGCAACAGTTCCGAAAGGCAGATATGTTTTGAACCTAGACTTAAAATATTAGAGGAATATTTTAAAATGTTTGCGCGGGGAACATTTTAATGATGTAAGGAAAAAGAATTGATCATAATTTCTAATGGAGAAAATTTAGGTCATAACATTTTGGCATTTATGTACAAATTTAAAAGTTCTTACGTTATTACTCCAGAATTTGAAATTTTCAGTCATATTTATAGCGATAACACCGAGGGTTGTGTTTTGTCGCTCAGTCTTAGAAGAAATAAAGTGACATTAAAAGTAAATATCAAAAATATTAACATTTTCATCTGAAAAATTTATAATATGAAGTTACGAAATCAGAAGATGAACTTAAGAAATGAGATACTTACTGGGAGAATTACAAATAATAGAATTACAGAAGAATGAAATTGGAAATCGACGATGTGGGAGAATAAAAAATATCTAAGGCAGATTGGCTACTCTGTTGGTTTGAGTGAAGAAAATTAATGAGGTAATCGAATCAATAGAAGATGGAAGATTGCAAATAAATCAGTGAAAGTAGGATGCGATTCACTAGGAAAGGTACAAAGAAAAACAAAGGAGTTAAGATAACCGTCTAACTTTAGAGCTAGTTATAGAAAACGGATTAAAGCCGATGAAGAATTAAAATAGAGAAGAAAGAATTGCACTTTCTGCAATTTCTCGCTGCAATCTGCTCGCTAATATCAATGCGGGAATCAGAAGTTCAATTAAAGCCATTATCGGAAGGTAGAAAAACAAAGAAATTGTAATTGGCGTTTTCCAACTTGGGTCTGTGCACAGCTGATTGAGTGTTTGCGGACGTGGAAATTGGATAACTGTCATGAACTTTTTAGTTTTCTCCATCAGCTCAAAAAGAGATTTCGTGAGTTCTAGTTCAGCAAGTTGAGATGGTATACTTCCCCGAAATGTAAATGGTTATGAACCTAAAAGATATCTAGGAACATTTTCTTCTTCTTCTTCTTCTGCTTCTTCTTCTTCTTCTTCTTCTTCTTCTTCTTCTTCTTCTTCTTCTTCTTCTTCTTCAAGGTTAGGCTATGAAGCTCGTTCCGACGCAGACATCTTTCCATCTGGTTTTTGGTCGTCTTTTTGGACGTATTATCGATTCTTTCTATGAGGTGAAACCGTTGATATTTGTTGTGCATCTTTTCCTCTAACTTGTATATATTTTATTCTTCTCGTATTGGAGTATTAACATTTTTTGGTGTTCAATTTTCAAGTTTTAGTTTCTCTGTAAGGTATTGCAAATAGGGGAGTATTGCATTCCGTAGAGTTTTCAATGGAAATGTTTGCTTTGTGACTCCCTGAATCCAAAAAAGCATTTTAGAAAAATATCCGCCCAGGCGTGTGTGTTGTGTGTGTGTGTGTGTGTGTGTGTGTGTGTGTGTGTGTGTGTGTGTGTGTGTGTGTGTGTGTGTGTGAAGTTGGTGTTTAAGTTTAATATCTTTCAAGAATGGGTCACGAAGATTTTGAAAAAAATTCCTGCAGCTTGAACTACCCTTTATATAGAAAATTTTCCCAAAATTTTGATTTTCTCGTAAATGGCGTTAACTATTTTGATTAAAATACCGTATATTTGTGATTTTTTATAGGAAATGAAACGTATATTTTGAATTATCGGGCTATAGACCATGTAGTCCTGTTTACTCTAGATGGGTTTTGCATAACTGGTAAACTGTAAGAGATAGATCAAATCTTACTGTACAGAAAATGTAGGTCTTGCTAAAACACACAGTTTATGGGGAAATAAACTTTTGTAGGGTGAACTATTTTGGAGATATTCCTTGTTATTTGTGTGAGTTTTGGAGAACTTAAAACTTCTGTCAAATGGAACATTGTTATTCATTTTTAATGTGTTAACAGTGCAAAGAGAACGGGGTCACAAAGCTTTAAAAGATTTGACTATCGCTCAAAGCCCACTGTATTATAATATTCTCGTTGCACCTACAAGGAAATAAGCAATAAGATAATTTCTGCAAATATGTATTTCGACTAACACGAAGAAGATATACCAATAAGAGTTTGTAAGAATGGTTAGTACGAGAGTAGAGAAAGTCATGTGAGTGCAGCACATCAGATTTTTAATATATCAAGAGAAGCTCAAAAGACCGCCTCCGTAGCGCAGTTGGTAGCGCTCTGGCGCGGAGGACCCGGGTTCGATTCCCGGTACCAACATGGGGATGTTATTCCCTCTGGGAGGTCTGGCACGGGGTGCACTCAGCCTCGTTAGGTCCCGGGGTGCCAATTGAGGAGATACTTGATGGAGAAGTAGCGGCCCCAGGGCTAGAAGACCGCATAACTGGCCGGGATGGCTCGGGGCGCTGACCACGTCCCACCCTCCAGTACTGCACCCCACCAATGATGCCTGTAGTGGGCAGAGGTGGGGGACGCAGCGGCTGGGCGGTAGGCCTTGGCCCATTGTGGACTGTCGCGCCGGGGTTTAGTTTAGAGAGGCTCAAAAAGTATATTTTCACTAGTACCAAAGGAACAAACAAGAACAAAGAAAAGAAGTGCTAATCAACCGATAACTGATTGGTAAGGAAGTACGGAAAACAAAACATTAACAGTGCAGGTGGAAATCCGGGTTATGGTGTGACAGAGAGGGAAATGGAACTGCAGTAAAAATGGTATATGTTAGAAACATATGAGTACTTTGGGTGAGATGAAACAATGCACTTTTGGGGCCCACTTTACCAGATTGGGCTTACGCCAAGTGATACGTTGCTTAGTTTAAAGTGTGAGATGTATCAAGGGAAGTGAACGGAAGGTCCAGCCTTTTAACCGTATTAGATTTGAGCTGTTTCGGCTGCGGTCTGAACCCAATGGAAATACAAAATATGTCGAGTACAGCGTTCTACTTTCATTTCGTTTTCAACCATTTAGTAATGGAAACACAATCGTCGAAATTAAAACGTTCCGGTGTGTAAAACAAATCTCTGAGGCAACCATCAACTATCATAAAATAGTCTTATACCAAGTGAGTCAGCTGCCCCTTATTCTCGAGTTTTATGCAATCCGCATTTTATACCCCAACATGAAAACATCGACCCCATTACTAGGTTCTACCCGCGTATTTAACATGGCTGTTAAACACTCGATGAAATTAGTACTAATATAGATGTTATCACATCGCTTTTTAATATATTCGTAATTAGACAGCTGACGTTTGCACTTCTGCAAATGTTCACTGGAACCAGCGAATATTACATCTTAAACGGAATGTTTAGCTCACACGTTACTAGGTAGCTCAGTTGGAACGGGCGCAAGACTCCGAAGTAATCTGTCTGTTGTGAAGATGGTTCGAATCACCTGCATGTACTAATTTTTTTCACCGTGCAATCCTCACAATTTGCAAACTATTATTCTGAAAACTGTTATTATATTCATTTTTATTGTTTTATTTATGTTTTATGGCATTGTTTGATGTTTCTTTATTGGTGAACTACAATTATGTAGTTGTTTAAACACACCTATAGGTAAGTGCAATTGAAATAAGGATCATCCATACACATTTGAACACAGAAAGCAAGGAAATTACATTGTCAGAGTTTAACATGGAAGTTAAACTCAATTTTGCACACAATGAATTACTGTGCCATTAAAAATGCAGACAACCAAAAACGATTTAAATTATAATGTCCTAAACCCTCAGGGACCACATAATTAGATTATTGTGAATTCGGTTTCCAAGTTTTGATGAACATAAAAAAATGTTTATAATGCTGAGACTCGAACCTGTGTTATTGGGGCTTAGCGCAGAGGATTCGTCACAATCCTATTCAGCTATTTCGAGACTTCCTGAAAGCACGTACCACGTCCAATAGTAGGAGTTGTATGCCTGGCGTTATGCCATTGCCACCTCGCAAGTTTGCAGGTTTGATTTAGCCTTTTAAGACAGTTCTAATCATTTACAGGGCGATTTAATATTATTACTTAAATGGCAAAAACTGTTATGCATATTAATTGAGATGTACGAGGCGTAGTTCATGCAAAAATGTAAATAAACTGTTGTTTGATAATATGTCCGTTTTGACTGTATGGGTCCTTGATGGATGAGGCGTGTCTAAATTTTTCCTAATTTTTGGCAACCAGTCCCTGCTCTAAGTACAAGAATCTACCATTTTCCTGATTTTTCCAGCCAATCCCTGCTCTAAGTACAAGAATCCACCATTTTCTTTTTAGCTGACGTTGTTAGTATACTCATATGATAGGTCCAATTTTTCCGAGGCGTTTACTGAATTACGTTGCTATGTATACTGTAATAAAAAGTTTGTAAAATCGGCTGGGAACCGGAATTCGCTCTCAGTAAACGAGTCGTATGTTTTTGAGGTGTACTTTAGCGAGGAGTATGTTCTGTCCCTTAAAGCACTGTTGCTCTCAATTTTGCGCATTCCTCTCTTTAAGAACATCAAGCAATACATTTCAGTAAGCGCAAAACTGGACTAAGGCGCCCATGCTGTTAGATGGGTGGCCTACCTTCCAAAAAAATAAGGTGCGGCTGACTCACCTGGTATTTACATGACCATTACTAAACTTTCCTGAAAAAAATCTCATGTGTTTTACTCACATGACTTTCTCTACTCTTCTACTAACCATTCTTACAAACTCTTATTCCTATAACTCGTTTAAGAGTGGGAAACCTGTTAAATTGCGTTTATCGCACAGTAAACTAATATGTAATTCGTGTAATTGATGTAATTCTACTCATCAGACTGATTTATTCGCTCTGCTACACCAAGAGCGCACCTGATTGGTTTCCTGGCCGGGTAGGTATAAGCCGCGAGGGCTATTTGTGAGTTTATCCATATAACTTGATTGAGCAGGGGTTTATCTGTCTTGGTACACACGTCCGGGAAGTGGTAACTTCTCCCATGCCCTAGCATGACTCGACCATGTCCACATTTATTAATTATAACTCTGATAGCGATCCTTTAATGGACCTTTTTATGTTCAAACTGGTTTTCATCGAATCGGACAATTTTAATTAAAGGACAGGTGTTGCATCAATCAGAAAATTCCCATGCAGCAATGGCAAAGCGCAATATCGATTAATTCTCGAAACGCAACACGCACGAGTTTAGAAAACACTAAAATGTCGGACACTACTGACAGTGAGATGCAACTTTCTCCACCTAAGTAAGAAGGAACTTACACAAAACACACAAATTAACCTCGATACAGCATCAACTCCCAAGCACAGTCCCGCAAATCAATTTCACTAATTGTACAATAAATAAGTTATGCATGAAATGAAGTTTCATCCGAAAACCAATATATTCAATTTACCTTCTATTTTTCAATCTTAGGTAGCTTTCCAAGGTTATCGTTTTAAACATGCAGCTGTGGTGTGCTGGAAACTAATCGATCGTTTGACGCCTGCGCAGAACTATAAAATTAGGTACATGGTCGAGCATAATTGTCACTTCGTTCGTTTCCTAATGTATACTCGCGTCTTAATTACTATAGTCTCGTTGCATAATAATATTCTTATTTTGTTCTTAGTTGTCAATCTTTCGGAATTTTATTTGACTATTCTACTCATACGTGAGTTAGTTGAAATCAATCATGTGTATAGCAAGTTCGAATTTCAACCAATGACAGCTTTCCTTCGTGAAAAAATTATCGCATTTTAACTATCATCTCCTGCTTTTCTTATATTGTGACCAGGTTAAAGAACCTAGCTGCTAACGCATGCGCAACGTAATCTGACGTAATAGAACCGCTGTCCAAATATCAAATATGGCTGACTCTCACTTCGGTAATGTGTTTAATGCTATGCTTGAAATCAGTTTGACAATTTGTGTATTAAACGAAATTATAAATTAACAGGAGTTATTCCAACTTCTCTGACATTGCCAATATTTTAACAAATTGGAGCATGAATATAAGAACATAGAAGGCCGTGCTCATTAAACGTTGGTGTATCTATACCTTAATTCATGAAATAGTCTTAATAAATGGTACTTCTGATAGTCAAATTCTCTAGATAAATTGTGGCATTACTAATGGGAAATATTCTATTGTTAACAAATTTCAAAAAAATTAACGCCAACAAATGTAGTTTTACGTGGAATAGAAGCATATTTGGTGCACATCACCGAGATAGCCATATTAGGGGAAGAGCTTACTTTCAAAATGGCGCTTGTTTGCTGAGGTTATGTTTACTATGAACACTTGTAAACTGTTCTACGACACAGCAAAGAATCCTGGACCTCCGTGGTGGAAAACAAGCTGGTTTAGAATAATTATATTTCAAGGTAAAATATGTTTTGTAATAAAAACGTGTCGAAAACTCACATTTACACCGAAATTAAGCACAAGATTTAGAACTGTTAGCTGATTTTGCCTCGCACTACTAGTGTCCTCTGTTGTGGTTTAGATTAGATTAGATGGCGTTTAGCGAGTTCACAAGTAGCCATGGAGGCTGGTGAACAATGAACATATCAATTGAAATGTACAATTATATCAATAAGTACACGTATTATGGCTTGCATAATGGATATTTACAGATATAAATTGAACTTTGTTTGAAACTTTCACTGGGTTTTTCGTGCCACGCCCTATTGTTTGTTTTTAATGTAATTATAACTTAGTTATAATATAATTATCAATGACTGACATCTTTTGTCAGATTGTTCTACACATATACATTTAGATAGCTTTCACACAGGCATCAAATCTAATGCTATATAAGCATTAACAGGTTAATTTGTGATTCAGATTATTATCTTATACAGAATTAAATGAGCTAGAAACTTCTTAAAAAGTGGCCATATTAGGAAGGGAACCTATATATGGGTCAATTACCTTGTTCTATATTCAAGAGCTTGGATCGTCAGAGCAAGCTGGTAATGTAGATTGGGACAAACATTGTAAATATAATTATCAGTTTGTTTCGTTTTTGAAACACATATGGTAACTTAAAAACATAAGTATTATTCTTGTAGGAAAAACACTTTTAAAAACCATATGGGCAGTTGTCAATTCATAGAAACGTATCTGGTGTGCTACTTGTTGATAATATTTGAGATTAAATAGCTTGTCAATGAACTTTGTTTTTGCAATAATTGGAAGCAGTTCTGGTCCTGCCGCTAGTAATACGGTCCTTAGGTACTTAGTTTGCACTGCCATTTTGCAGAACTCAAATATATATGAATAAAATCACCCATTGCTGTGCACTGTGTAATTCCCAAATCTATAATATTTTAATATGCAACAGAGGCTCTGGGGGGAAGTGAGCCGGCGGGCTTATATCGTAAACGACTGCACATTTGCTTTGCAAATGGGTTGATAGAATTACAATGCTAAAAAAACAAATCATAAATCCACCCACCAAAATTGAATGTAAAAGATTCTAAAACAGTTAACATGCTGATAATAAAAATATCAAAAGGTAGAACCCTGCTAAATTTTTTAAACGAACTCAGTTTCAGAATTCAACGACGTAACCTGGCGTTTTTTGATATTACAAAATTACATTTCTATACTCTGCGTGTTGCAGGTTGTATATAAATTCGTTCTGACGAATAAAATTAATAACAGTTTCTCTTCACTGTGTGAAAACTTTCGTTTACCACTCTAGTCCAATCGTCAAAGTAAACAAATCAATACCGCAACTGTAACCTCACTTCAGATCGTCCAATCTCGACTAAACTGAACTGAAAAAAACGATTGTCAACGTAATTTTCGGTGCCTAGATTTCTGGTGGAAAACTAGTGACAAACGAATAAGATAAGATCAGTTCAGTTCTCGGCCGGAAGAAAGCACTTCCATAATAAACAAGGTACCCGTTCATGATCACGTGACTATCAACTAACAAAGTTTAAGTTCTTGTTCAGTTCAGTTCGATTTTAAGATCGGAGGAAAGCAAGGCTTTAGCCACAGCGTCTATGCAGTGTCGATTGATATCGAACAGATTGCGCAGGTGTTTGCTCTATCGAAAGTTTGTTTTAGTTTCGACAGATGGCAGCCTGAAGTGTTTCGAATTCCCCCGATTCCGGCAGAAGGAAGCCTTTTTTGAGAATACTACCAATTCAAGCCTGGAATCGATACGAATGTCTAACGTCTTTGTCGGCCAGTGTAACTGCGACCTACAGACCCTTTCAGGTCTTTCCTGCCTAAGTCTCATCCGTTCCTACATTAGCACAAGATTCAGTTTGGATTGACACATAAAGTGTCTGCTGATCATTCGTTTATTTATATTATGTAATCATAGGTTACAAATTTGTATATTAGAAATATGTACATATTTCGAAGTAAGTGCAAATGGATTTACCTTCATAATCTTCTTTAATAGCCGCTTGTTATGCTTAAAATGTAAGACATTGTTCCATATATTGTGACAAAATAAAACTCCAAAACTACGAAGATTTGCACAAAAATCCCCTCATTCCCAGACTGCCCTTCGCATGGAGCATTTTTCGATTATTTTTAAAATCTCAAAAATGGCTAACAGTTTTGATTAAAATATATGTTTAAGATATGTTTATGACAAATGAAATCTATATCTTAATTTTTTATGAATATCCTCTGAAATCCTCTTCTTCGCACTGTGCATAGCTGGTAAAGCTAAGAGATAGACAACGTTTTACTAAATAAAACATGCAGTTAAAAAAGACAATTCATGTCAAATACATTATTTTGTAGAGTTAAGCATTTGTGAGATATTTTTAATCAGTTTGAATGCTCAAATGCCATGCTTTTCTTAAATGAGAAGTCGTTATTCGGTTTGTTCCTCCTGATCCACGCACATGGAACGAAATTTCAAAGCCCTTACATAGCGACTAGCTATTGAAAGAGCTAACAATCACTGAAGCCTGCATAGTCTCCTGTTCATATTGTATCTACTAGGAAATATGTGACAAAAATATTAATATAATTTCATTTCTAGCTTCGTTCTGACCATCGTTTTCCTTAATATATCCTTTTCTTGCCTATAAAGCAAGAACTCAGGATATTAATTTTTCCCACCACGTCCAAATGTGTATACGTCTTTACTGGGATCCCAAATTGCAAATGCTTTCATAAAGTAATTAAACTCATGCGATGCAAATTCGTAACGTTATACATTAATGAGTTGCTTAAAACTTTTCTGTAACAGATTTACTTTACATGAGATGCGTTTCATTTACTTGTGATGACGATTGCAAACGTTTTGAACTCACTAACACCTCAATATCTGGGGACAAAGACGTACATAATCTAAGTAACGCATTTAAAGGTCTCTGAGCTTTATTAAACTCTTTTTGGAAAACAGCAGCATACTTTGGGTAAAACACGATAGTTGTCTATGGATATCAACGTATGGTTTCTAAATGCACTAATTAATTTTGCAAACCAAACGATGGTTATAATGAACGAAAACTGAAAGAATTGGTCAGTAGACAGATTTCATTTCCAATATATTTTAGAAACTTTGGATTTAAATATAGCAGATAGTTCCTGGAGGATTTCTGAGTAGCCAACTCATGAATTGAATATGACCAATGCAGTGTCCAAGGTCAACGCTAGCGCTAGCCAAAAGCATATTTCAGTACGCCTCTTTGAAGAAATGTTTAAACTCAACTTTAAAAAATAAAATGTACCATATAATTTCTGGAGCCATTTCGTACTTTTCACCGAGTTAAATCCAAATCCGCAGTATTACAGAACGTGCTATTTCGGGCTTCTACTTTATTGTTTTCCATCCAATATTTCAATGTCAAAATTTCACTGGAAATATATGTTTTCAAGTCGCCTAATCCAAAAGAGGCATTTTTAAATAAGGTCTGTATGTCTGTCTGTGCATCTGTGTATGTCTCTGTGAACAAGCATAACTCAAACACGAAAAGTCACTTAAAACCAAAAGGTGGTATTTAACTTTAATGTATTTCAATGCTGCGACACGAAGATTTTCTAAGAATTTTTTCCACCCTAAACTATCCTTTCCATAGATCATTTTTAGAAAATTTGGGTTTTCTCAAAAATTACTAAAGATTTTGATTAAAGTGTCATATGTATATCATACTTTTATGGGAATTAAAATTAGTTTTTCCAATTAGTAAACAGAGAAGTCACATTTACTCTTTATGATCTTGGCATAACTGATAAACCGTGAGAGAGAGAGAATCTTTCTATACAAATATATATAACATATTTTAAAACTTCTTATGTCATTAGAACACATTATTTATGTCCAAATGCATTTTTATGGCATGAACAATTTTAAAGATATTCCTTGTTATTTGTGAGTTTTGCAATAGTTTTAGTTTTATCAAATGGAAGGTCGTTAATGAGATTTTTAACTCTTGGCCGTGCAACGACAATGCCATGGAAATTGCTGTCCATGCGTGGGACTTGTCACCGATGTGCCGTTCAATTTTGTAAATTGCAGGATAGATGGCAGCACAAGAGGACATTTCTATGTTAAAGAGTAAAATGTAGTAATCTTATTGTAAGTGAAAGTAAAATATATTCATAATGACATAATGTTCACAAAATTATAATGTGTACACACTATATCAAGATATATACTAAGGATTTTCAGTAATAATAAATAATGTGTAAATATTTTATCATGATAGGGATGTAAAGGCTGTGGTTTAAGTAACGAGTGCGACGTTTTATGGTACAAGGAAATTGCATTATACGGACTTATCTTCACTGTAATAAGCTTGGGAGAGAAAAAGTGACCCCTAGTCGAGAAGGAGGCATAACTATCTGGGAGGGCTCAAGACACTGGCCACGTACTTCCCTCCAGTACTGCACCCCACCTATGACGCCAGCAGTGGGCAGAGGTGAGGGACGCAGCGGTTGGGCAGCAAGCCTTGGCCCTTCATGGAGTGTTGCGCTGAGGTTTACTTACATAGAATATGAGAGTACAATACAATGTTTGAACGATAGTAAAATCTTTTAAAGCTTTCAAATTCCGTTCTCTTTGCTCGGCTAACATATAGAAAAATGAATAATGATGTTCCATTTGACAGAAGATCTCTTAAAATCTCAAACAAATAAGAAATAATATCTCTGACATGATTCATTCTACAAAACATTTTAGACATACATTTTGTGATTTAGCAAGATCTGGTAAGACTTTGTCTATCTCTTACGATTTACCAGTTATACAGAAGTGCTCCAAGGTAAATAGGACTACATAGGCTATAGCCAGAAAATTCAAGAAATACGTACATCTCATTTGCCATAAAAATATCTTAAAACTTCTGCCATTTAGTCAAAATCTTAGAGCTATTTTTCAGAAAATCAAAATTTTCCATGTAAAGGGTATTTTAGTGTGGATGCATTTTCTTCAAAATCTTCCTGTCACATCCTTGAAAATTGAAATATCAGCTTTTGTTTTTAACAGATATTACGTTTTTGAGTTATACTGTCCCACCCTAAACTACCCTTTACATGGAAAAATTTTCGAAAATTTTTATTTTCTTGAAAATGGCTCTAACGATTTTGATTAAAGTGTCATATGTTTGAGATATTTTTATGACAAATGAAATGTATATCTTGAATTTTCTGGCTATAGCTCCTGTAGTCGTATTTATTCTGGACGACTTTTGCACACCTGGTAAAGCGTTAGAGATAGACCAAATCATACTATACAAAAAATGCTGATCTTGCTAAAATACACAATTTATGGCTCAATAAATTTTCTTGTAGGGTGAACCATTTCGGAGATATGCCTTCTTATGTGTGTGAGTTTCGGAAAACTTACAACTTTCGTGAAATGGATCATGGTTGTTCTTTTTTATATATATATATTAAGTGTGTATCGGTCTTTACTAGGATTCCAAATTGCAATACATCCTTAAAGTAATTAAATTGTTCGGGTAAAAATTCGCAACGTTATACATTACTGAGTTGCATAAAACTTTTCTGTAACAGATGAATGCTTCCCTTAATGCTTCTCCCATTGGTTTGACTTTGACTTTCGTTTCAGAGGCTTTGAACACTTTTTTCTATTATTAGTGGCAAAGTCTGTCCTTGTCTGCAATCAACTTGTTATATAGCCTCGACTAAGGAAATAATCCGGCGTTGGAGTGACTTCTCCGGAACTGCCTTTGGAAATTCATTAAAGAACACAATGACCAAAAGCGCGCAAATGAGAAATGTTTGATTTTGCTGCTTCGTTCTGCAATTTCATTGTTATTGTTTATTTCTGTAAATCACTAACCTCAAAAATCTGATGTGTTGCAATCACATGACTTTCTCTACACTTATTTGCGCTATCTTCTTCACCTTACTAGAGATAAACATTTGAAGAAATTAATCTAATTAATCAACTGCTTTAAAGCTGGTCACTAAATGATGGCTTTGTTCTCTTTGTACTTCCAACACATAAAAAATTAATAACAACGCCCCATTTGAGAAAAAATATAAGTATTGAAAAACGCGCACAAATAACAAAGAATATATCCGAAATGGTACACTCCACAAGAAATTGATCTGAACATAAATTGTGTGTTTTAATGAGATCTAATTTTTGTATAGTAAGATTTTGTCCATCTCGTACGCTTTACCAGTTATACAAAAGTCGTTAAGGGTAAACACGGCTACTTAGGCTATAGATGGACAATTCAAAATATACATTTCATTTCTCATAAAAAATATCTCAAACATCTGACATTTTAATCAAAATCATTATAGTTAGTTTTAAGGAAATCAAAACTTTTCAAAAATTCCAAATTTAAAGGGTAGTAGAGGATTTTTTTTTAAATCGTGGTGCCTTTGAAATATATTAAACTTAAATACCAACGTTGGTTTTTACTTTTACTGGTAAGTAGGGGAAGTATTGTATTCCACCCAAAAATTCAATGTCGAGATTTCGCCAGAAATAGACGTTTTGAGACATTTTTAGAAAAATGTTCGTGTGTGTGTGTATGTGTGTAAGTCTGTGTATCTGTCAGTGTGTGGACAACATGACTCATAAACGAAAATTCAGATAAAAACCAAAGTTGGTATTGAAGTTAATGTCTTATAAAGATGCGACACGAAGAATATGAAGAAATAGACCCGCCCTAAGCTATGGCTGTAACAATTTTGATTAAAATATATTATCTTTAAGACATATTTATGACAAATGAAATGTATATCTTGAATTTTCTGGCTATAGCACCTGTAGTCGTATTTAATCTGGACGACGTTTGCATAACTGATAAACCATTAGAGATAGACCAAAGCTTACTGTACAAAACATGTAGATCTTGTTAAAATACACAATTTATGTCAAAATAAATTTTTTCGTAGGGTGAACCATTTCGGAGATATTCCTTGTTTTGTGTGTCAGTTTTGGATAACTTAGAACTTTCGTGTAATGGAATATCGTTGTTCACTTTTTATATGTTAAGTGTGCAAAGAGAACTGCATCTGAAGGCTTTAAAAGATTTGACTATCGCACAAAGCCTACTATACTCTAACATTCCCCTTGCACCTACAAGGAAATAAGCAATAAGATAATTGTGTACAAATGTTTATCTTGTCTAACACAAAGAAGATATAGGAATAAGAGATTGTAAGAATGGTTAGTACAAGAGTAGAGAAAGTCATGTGAGTGCAACACATCAGATTTTTAACCCACTTGTCGTTCTTGAGCTATGCTCTTCACAGGCAGACCACCTTCAGATACACGCGCACACAAACCATTTTGGAGATATTCGTTTTTATTAGTAGTTTTGCAGTACTTATAGTTTTCTTAGATGGAAGATCGTTATTCACTTTTTTATCTCTTGGCCGTGCAAACACTATGCCACGTGTGTGACTTCTCATCGATGTGCCGTTAGGATATCTGCCCTGTTTGCAAAACAAGGCAATCCCCTTTCCAGGAAATGTTATAGATCAGCATGGCATTGAGTAGAATTCCCGCCACCGACCACGCCTATTTTCAAGTATAGCCGCTGCCCCAATCTGCTGTAGCACGACCAACTTCAAACTAAACATTTTCGGTGCTGGTACTTCCCTATCCTCATTCACAGTGGCCACCTGTTGGTTTCATTTGGTACAGTTTGGCACAGGCTTTCGAATGCACGTATATACAGGCTGCACAGTGATGCCACTGCCATCTGGCTGAGCATTTAAAACTATTGCATTTTGTAAACAGCGGGATAGATGGCAGCACAGGAGGATATTTTTACGTTAAGGAGTAATATGCAGCAATGTTATTGTTGGTGAAAGTAAAATATATTCATAACGACACGTTGTTTAGATAATCATAATATGTACGTTATATATCAACGTGTATACTAAGGATACTCAGTAATAATAAATAGTGTATAAACATTTTATCACGACAGGGATGTAAATACTCTGGTTTAAGATACCACCCTAACGTTGGTGCCCGCGAGAAACAGCCACGTGAAACGGTTTGGTGGGATCATTGTCAACTGCCATAATTATGGCGGCAAAGACATTTTGGAGCCAGTGACAAGAAAGGAAAACTGCGTGGAGATTACCTTTACATTATTCGTGTCCAGGGAATAGTTCAAAGTGTAGTTTATTTTGTTATTTAACGACGCTGTCAATTGCCAAGATCACATTAGCGTCGCCGGTGTGCCGGAATTTTGTCCCGCAGGAGTTCTTTTACATGCCAGTACATCTACTGACATGGAGCTGTCGTTTTTAAGCACTATTAAAAACCATCGGTCTGGGCCGGGTTTGAACCCGCGACCTTGGGATCAGTAGGCCAGCGTCTAACCAACTGAGCCACCCAGACCGACTCAGTGTAGTGACTACATAAGTGCTGTACATAGTGCGTTATTATTGTATGTCCGTGTGCATCCGGACGGATAATTTGTGAAGTGCAATGACACGTGGTTCATATGAGTGTAAATAGTACCCCTGTGTAAATGGTTTTCATCATTCTTGTAAACATAGTGTAAGTGTTAGCTTGTAAAAAAAAAAAAAAAAGCGCGCGAAACATAGCGTACCCACGCTAAGTGCAGGCTCCCAAAAGCCTTTGCGACTGGCAGCGGGAGGAACAAGAAGGGGAATGGCGTCTGCCACCCCTGACCCGTCGGCCGCCGAGAGCGGAGTGACATCCAACGCAGCCGGGACTGCCACTACACTCGCCCCGCCCACTACAACCCCACTGGCAGCAGCCGCCAACAGCCACTGAACAAGGACAACGCAGATGACAGAGGAGGAGCTTAAGGCATTGGAGATTGAAAAATTGCAGAAAGAAGTAGATGATCTAAAGGGAGAGATCGTCTACTACCAGAATGTGCTGGCAAACATGGATGGAGAGTCCCAGCAATTCTCAAAGTTCGCGCAGGACCTAGGGTTTTGCTACAAAGAGCATGCCCTCAAGAAGCGAAGACTTATCATCCTCAGTGAGGGGTGGCGGCAGGTTCCTACAAGGAACAAAATGAGAAGAGAAAGCGACTCCGATAGTGAGCGTCCTAACCAGCAGCGCCGAAAACGCCTACCAAAACAGAAAACGCCGCCACACCCACTCACCACGAGCAACACCTACGCGCCGCTGAGGGCACAACATGAAGCAGAATCCTACGACGACGAGATGTCTGAGGATCCACAACCGCAACGCCCAATAGCCTCCACCTCCAAGACTAACTTCCCTAAACTACCCCCCACCAAAGCCCCCACTCAAACACAGAAGAGACGCACCACACCGACCACCATACCCACCCCCACTCCCACCCAACAATACAACAGCACCAGACAGCCAAAAACCCCCAAGGTTCATAATCCCTGACGTCCAGCAAACAGTAAAGGTCCTCCGCATCCTGCGCAGCTCCCTTCCTGCTGGCACATACAAACTGCAGACAACGAAGGACCGCCTCAAGCTGTTCCTTCAACGGAAGCAAGACGCGATCCCGACAAGGACGCCGGAGTAGAGAACTACAGTTTTACTCCACGTGGGGAGCAACCTCTTCGCTATGTGATCAAACGTCTTTATGCTGATTTGGAGGAAGATTATGTAAAAGAGGATCTGGTACAAAGAGGGTACACCGGCGTCCAAGTTCGACAGATGACATCACGCGGCAGGCCTCTGCCGAATTTTCAGGTAAATCTTGACAGGACCACCGAAAACCAAAAACTTTTACAGGAACGAGAGGTGTGCCATACGATGGTCACCGTCGAGGTCCTAAAAACAAATCAAAACAGCACTCAATGCTACAACTGTCAGCAGTTGGGGCACAATTTCAGGAACTGCAACATGACCTCCCGGTGTGTCCTTTGCGGTGACCTCCACCGTTTGGCTGATTGCCCAAAAAAGGCCAAGTAGGACGTTGTATCCCACTGTGCAAATTGTGGAGAAACGCATCCTGCCAGCTACAGGGAGTGTGAGACGTTTCGTAACGAACGTCACCGCCGTCATCTGGCATCCATAGCTAGGAGTTCTCCCAGTGCTCAGCCAGGGCCAAGATCCATCATACACCCGGCCCTGGTTCAAATAGGTATCTCCTATGCGGGAACTACCGGAGAGCAGAAGGCACCAGTGCCACCACAGAATGGCCCCCCTCCGCAATCCCAACAGGTGCCCACGGGTGACCTGAGTGGGTTAAAAGACATACTAAACATTTTTAAGGACATAAATTTACCATCATTATTGATGAAGGTGCAGCCTTTCCTGGCCAAATTCAAGAGCTGCAACAGCACTTGGGACAAAATAGAGACCATCATATGTCTCCTCTCAGCCCTTTTAGAATAAATCACCTATATAAGGGGAAGCATAACTTTAACTCGCGCACTCCTGTGGAATGCAGATGGCATCCACAGGAAGCAACACGAACTTGAAAACTACCTGCTGCGTTACAAAATTGACGTCGCATTCATCTGCGAAACAAAATTAAAGCACGAACATACTTTTAAGCTCCAGGGGTATCAAGTCTTTCGAAACGACAGAATTGGCAGACAGGGGGGAGGAACTGCTATTTTGCTTAGAAATACTATTGCTCATGCTTCTGTTACGCTACCTGTAATGGCAGCGTTCGAGTGCATGGCTCTTAAAACATGTGTTAATAGTCAAATGGTGATGCTGGTAGCTCTTTGTCGGCCCCCTAACTCCCCAGATTTCATACGAGACCTCCAAAACATCTTCGCTTTAGAGGAGCATGTTATAATTGCAGGAAATTTCAATGCCCGGCACCCCTGGTGGTATTCACACCGGGCAAACGCGGCGGGAAATCTCCTGGTCGAACTTATAACCGACAATGATGATATTGAAGTACATCTCCCCCCAGAACCCACCTTTTGGCATTGATCAGGGCACTTTGACCCTGAGATTTTGGACATCGTACTCACAAAAAATACGACACTGTTAAATAACTTTACTGTGTATAACAGACTGCACTCCGACCATCTTCCTGTGCATGTCGACATACAGAGTGGCATTCCAGCCGGTGCCCCTGGACCTCGAAGGAGGGCTGAGACAGACTGGAATAAGCTCACCATTGAAATGCATGGGATGGCACAACCCAGGCTGTCATACTATAGCGAGGCAGACATAGATGTCGCCATTGAAAACTTTACTGCCTCGCTACACACAGCCAAGAGAAATGCTACCACATACACCACAAGACCACCCGGTTTTTGCACGTACCCCGAGGTAGAGCAACTCATTGCGCGGAGACGACGCTTGACAAAACTGTGGCGATACACCCGTCAGCCTGAATATAAAGTGCTAGCAAAATGGCTACACATCATCATTTGGTGCCAAATTAAAATCAACAAAACTGAACAGTGGGAAAACAAACTGCTGAGTACCACCCATTCGGACTCTTCTTTGTGGAAACTACTTAAGGCTTTCAAAGTTTCCACGAGCGTCATCTCCGCAACTGAGGCGCTGCACATTCACAGCGGCCTGCACTTCTCCGAGGAGGAGAAAGCCGAGGTCTTCGCTGACTGTCTTGAAGACAGATTCAGTGAAAACCCAGTTACCAACCGTGTTTTAGAACGGGAGGCACAGACATGGGTACAAACCTGGGTGGCGCAGAAGCAAGAGCAACAGCTATCCCTAATAACACCGCAGGAAGTTTACAAGCTCATTAGGAGATTACCTAATGGGAAAGCTGCTGGCCCAGGCAAAGTGACTAATGAGGAACTTAAGCATCTCCCGAGAAAACCTCTGGTGCAACCAACGAATATATTTAACGCCTGTTTGCAGCAAGGCTATTTCCCCTCCACTGGAAACGAGGCAAGGTTATCATGCTCCCAAAGAAAGGGAAAAGCACCAGACAACCGCAAAACTACCGCCCCATTAGTCTCTTGTTTACTATTGGCAAATTGCTCGAAAAATGCATCCTTTGTCGACTACAAAAGAAAGTCTCGGCAACACATGATCCCTCAAAATTGCAGTTTGGGTTTAGAAAAGGACATTCCACCGAATTACAGCTCCTCAGGTTAACTGATGACGTAACAGAACAATTTAATAATGGGGCTTCAACGTTGGCACTATTTCTGGGCGTAGAAGCCGCATTTGACCGGTGCTGGCACAATGGCCTCATTTACAAAATACACCACAATTTCCCGGCTCTTCAAAATTATCTATACTTGCTGCACAATTATCTAGAAAAACGGCAGTTTTACGTCCCAGTGGGTCGCTCCTGCTCACGGGAGCGAGTGATGCGGGCTGGCGTCCCACAAGGGGCAATAATGTCCCCTTTTCTGTATATATTATTCACCAATGACTTCCCTGTGGGCGCCAAATGCAAGTTCGCCATGTATGCTGACGACACTGCAATATACAACCACCATAGAAATCCACGTTTCGGCCTTGCAGAAATGCAACATTATGTGAACAACTTCCTCTCATGGCAACATGACTGGAAAATCGAAATTAATCCCGACAAATGCCAGCTGAGTCATTTCTGCAAGCGGCATCACACTGGTAATGAACCTAATGGTAGGTGGTCAAATGTTGCACTGCCGTCAGCAGGTTAAATACTTAGGTGTCACCTTGGACCACACAATGTGTTGGTCCACCCACATAAAAAAAGCATCAATAAAGGCAGACAGTGGCTAAAGCTGTGCGCCCCCATCTTCCGTAGTAAACAGTTGCGGCTGAAGTTAAAACTGATGCTATATAGGTCATTTATTCTATCGGTGGTCTTGTAGTCATGTATGGCCTGGGCTAATGCCTCCAAAACTGCCCTGAAAAAACTGCAAACCCTCCAAAACCTCTCCCTCAGAAAAATCCTCTCTGCTCCACTCCTCACCACTAACCAAACTCTTCACCTCGAAACCCGTATCCCGTTCATCCCGGAGGCAATAGACAAAAGAGCAATAGTGGCGTGGACGCACATTAGGAACCACAAAAATGACGTGATCACCAACATTGGCAAAGGCGAGCCGAAGCACCGCAAACATACCAGGATAAAAATGTTCTAGAAGCGGCTCGGCTCGTCGACAAATGCGCGTCCACGCAGCCTCGTTTCTAGACCACATACATGTTCCGGCAGAGGCCCTGGCCTCGAAAAACATTCAGCAGCTGCCACCGCGGGACAGTGTATATAGTGTAAATAGTGCAATGCGCGAGCTGGGACGCATATTTCTGGTGTGCCCATTGAAGATGTGTGTGTGCCTGTATGTGTGTGCATGAGTGTCTGCGTGGGTGAATGCGTGTGTGTAAATAGTGCAAATATGTACATGTGTATATAACACAAAGAAGAAATAGAACCCTAAAGAAAAACAATTATAAACCATTCTCGGTGACCTAACGATGGTCACCGTATGGATTTTATGTACATAAAAAATGATGTAAATAGGAACAAAGTTAATCACATATATAAATGTAAATTATAGCCTGTAAGCCGAGCCCAATGTACCGGCACCAGGCCAATACTTTCTTAATAAGATAAACTTGAAAAAAAACTTCACACTAAAAGATGTTAGAACTAGTAAATAATGAAGAGAAAACTCACTAGTTCAATAGAAACCCTACTAGGGTGTTCTGTGATAGAAACGTCTTCTATTGCCACAAAATGTTGATACATGCGGAGCCAGTGCACATATATTATACATCCTTCCGCCAGGAATTGTCACAACCTTGTCTTTTGACAAATTCGAACACTATTTCACAACGTCTAGGGACTCTAGAAGAAGGGGTTTCTTCTGAACCTAGGTAAGTTTGGATCAGCACAAACCTGTTGTAGAACTGTCAACTTTTGGTGGCTCAATTTTAAAAAAGTAATTGTAAACCGTTACACAATTGCGTTTTTTACAAAATCGTCACAATCTTTCGTGGCATATTTCACACACTTCTTTTTTTCCGGGTGTAACCACTTTTCCCGTTTCAGGTTTTTCTTTATGAACATTGTTTATACTGGTTTTCGAAACACAGGTGAACTCAGAAGTTAAGTTCACTACTTCTTTGATTTGAACTTCTCATATAACTTATAATATACGTTCAACACTATTGTTTTTCGGCACTAGTCAATGGATTGCCGGCGTTATGCTTGACATACATCGACAAAGACGCAAGAGCAAATTCACTGCGGTCGTCCGCCATGATCCAAAATAGAAACTGCTGGCTGTAAATAATACACTGGAATTGTACCTCTGTTTATCAGCGTTAATTAACCTCTTAGGTATTTGTATAGAATATTACATCATTCAAGGATAAATCCATTCTATAATTTAGAATACCAACAGGGGACTACTTTCCTGCTCGCATTGCTACCGTGTTGTACCAGGAAGCACTGGTCATATAAGTTTGACGCGGATAAACCTAAGAGTGAATTAGAACATCTGCAGACAAAAGGGGTGTAGAATAACTAATTGGCTAATTTACTTAAAACTCCTCTTATTGCCACGATAGCAGTAGTTTTTACTCCATTATATTAATTGGGAATTGCAACCGGTAACTTCCCGTTGTTCCACGAAGTTACAAAATGAAAAGCTTATTATATTACTGTCAGATGTTAGGCGACTTTACACAAGGAAATATCCGATTTGTTGCACTCACATGACTTTCTCTACCCTTACGCTAACCATTCTTACAAACTCTAATTTCTATATCTTCTTCGTATTAGTTGAGATTTACATTTACAGAAATTATCTTAATGTTTATCTTCTTGTAGGTACAAGGAGAATATGGAAATATAGAAAGACTTTGAGGCGTAGTCAATTCTTTTAAATCTTTCAATTCCCGTTCTTTTTGCACGGTTTACATATAAAAATGAATGACGATGTTCCATTCGACAGAAGTATATGTAGGTTCTCCAAAACTCACACAAATAACAAGGAATATCTCCGAAATGGTTCACTCTACAAAAGAAAAGTCTGATGTGTTACACTCACATGACTTTCTCTACTCTTGTACTAACCATTCTTATAAACTCTTATTCCTATATCTTCTTCGTGTTAGTTGAGATAAACATTTGTACAAATTATCTTATTGGTTATTTCCTTGAAGGTACAAGGGGAATATTAGAATACAGTAGGCTTTGTGCGATAGTCAGATCGTTTAAATCTTTGAGATTCCGTTCTCTTTGCACACTTAACATATAAAAAAAATGAACAACGATGATCCATTTCACGTAAGTTTTAGGTTTTCCGAAACTCACACACATAACAAAGAATATCTCCGAAATGGTTCACCCTACAAGAAAATTCATTGAGACATAAATTGTGTATTTTAGCAAGATCTACATTTTCTGTACAGTATGATTTGATCTATTTCCAACGGTTTACCAGTTATGCAAAAGTCGTCCAGAGTAAATACGACTACAGGGCCTATAGCCAGAAAATTCAAGATATAGATTTCATTTGTCTTGAAAATATCTCAAATATATGAACATTTTAATAAAAATCGGTAGAGCCATTTTCAAGAAAATCAAAATTTTCGAAAAATGTTCCATGTAAAAGGTTGTTTAGGATGCCCTTCAAAATCGTTTCGTTTTTGAGTTATGCTGTCCACAGTGTGACATACACACAGCCAGACACACATACACACGTATCTTTTTTTTTTTCCTTTTTTTTTTATTCAGGGGCTTCAAAATATATATTTCCTATGAAATCCCGACATTGAATTTTTAGGTGGAATAATATACTTCCTGTACTTACTATACGTAGCAGAGAAAGTAAAAAGGAACTCTTGGAAACAAAAATGGGTTTTTTCAATGTATAGATGCCTCGAGGGAATACGGAAGATTTTGGGTAATATTAAAATCTTTTAATGCTGGTCGCTATATGAAGGCTTTGAGATTCCGTTCCCTTTGCACTGCGAACAGATAAAGAAATGAATAACGACCTTCCATTTGAAAAAAATTTAAATATTACAAAACTCACACAAATAACTTTAAATATCTGCGAAATGGTTTACTCCACAAAAAGGGCATTTGGAAGTGCCTTTCGTGCTTTAACGAGACCTACATTTTTGTATAATAAACGAGACTTCCTGGGCTACGGCAAGAAAATTAAAAATATGTATTTCATTTACCATAAAAATATCTTAAAATATGTGGCATTTTAATCAAATCGTTAGAGTCGTTTCCAAAAAAATAAAAATTTTCGAAAAGTCCATGTAAAGGATAGTTTAGGATGAAGGAATTTTATTTAAAATTTTCGTGTCGTATACTGAAAATATATTAAACTTAAATACCAACTCTGGTTTTAAACGACTTTTCATTTTTGGATTATGTTGTTCTAAGACAGATACACACAGGCACACACACACACGTACGGGCCTTTGTCTAAAACTGATTTTTTCTTTTGTTTGGAATAAGGGGGCCTCAAGACATATATTTCTGGTGAAATCACGATATAGAATTTTTGGGTGGAATACTATAGGTACTTGCTACTTAATATACATAGTAGAGAAAGTGAAAAGAGCCCGAAAACCTGCGGGGTTGTATAGAACTGTGCTGACACGTGATAGCTAGTAGCAACGGTTACGTCATAGACAGTTGAACCAGAGACAGTTGAACTGCACCTTTGAAGCACCGCGAGGCTGCTGTTGAATGAACCCTGGATGTTCCAGTTCGCTGAAAGCTTTGCATTAATTTCGAATGCCCGTTTTTGTGGGCTAGAATGGGGGTTGTAAAACTGAAGTGGTTCAGAGAAGCGAAGGTGGATCTCGTAAAAATGACTGAATTCCAGAGTCCTGCGCTGGGTCGTGTATCTAATTTATCCCGAGAGGGCCTCGAACGCTTGCCAGGCACAATACTCCCCCTCCCCTCTCATCACCGGGTACTGTATAAATTAATAGACACTAGTATGCAGTGAATAATCGGTCTTTCACACATGCTGTGTAGGATAAAGTTGGATATATAGATGTGATGTACTCACCTGGCTTTCTCTACTCTTATACAAACTACTCTTTCAAGCACTTATTCTTATACTTTCTTCATGTTAATCAAGATAAACGTTTGTACAAACTTCCAAATCTAGAGTGCTTTTCAGTCACTTTATTTTTACTTTCTCTACTACGTTTAGTAGGGGAAGTATTGTATTCCACCCCAAAAATTCGATGTCGAGATTGCACCGTAAATATATGTTTTGAGGGCCCCTGAATCCAAAAGAAAGTATTTTCAGACAACGGTGTGTGTCTGTCTGCCTGTCTGTCAATCTGTGGACAGCATAACTCAAAAACGAAAAGTCGGATAAGAACCAAATTTTGTATTTAACTTTAATGTCTTTCAAGGATGCGACATGAAGATTTTGAAGAAAATAGTCCTACTCTAAACAACCCTTTACATGGAAACTTTTTCGAAAATTTTAATTTTCTTGAAAATGGCTCTCACGATTTTGATTAAAATGTTATATGTTTAAGATATTTTTATGAGGAATGAAATGTATATTTTGAATTTTCTGGCTATAGTCTGTGTAGTCTTGTGTACTCTGGCTGAGTTGAATAAGTCATAAACCGTAAGAGATAGACAAAATCTTACTGTACAAGAAATGTACATCTCGCTAAAACATACAATTTATGTCTGAATAAAACTTTTCGTACAGTGAAGCATTTCGTGGATACTCATTATTTGTGACAGTTTCGAAAGACAAAACTTTGGTGAAATGAAACATCGTTTGTTCATTTTTTCTACAGGACAATACGTTTCACTTTTGTTTTACCAGAGGTATGACGTCGGTGAAGGTACCTTTGTTCAAAGCGACGCCCAGAGAAAATTAGCTGCGAGTGAACATTCGGTCGAAGTTTACTTTGGTTTGTTTTGGGAGCGGTATTGTTCCTCTACCATTACACGCTTTGTCGTTAAAAGATCAGGTTATCCAGCAATTACAGCCCCTTGGAATTGCACTGCTACAATTGTATGTGCGCTGTAATGTTATCCCCACGACTAAATATCACGTTTCTGTAATATAACGTATATATTTTCATTGACAATCCACATCGAAATACACACATGCGCACACGCGCACACGCATGCGCGCGCACCTTTTCCTGTAAATGCTATAGTAGAAGAGAAAGTAAGAAAGAGTAATGTCACGGTGGCAGAGGTGGGGCTAAATTTGCAAGTACCTACATAAATAGCTGTTTCGTTATGAGCGTCAAAAATCACTATGAAAAGCGGTGACTAATAGGTCAGAGTTTTACAGTTATGGGAGCGTGTTGTTGCAAATGGGGCATTCCCTTAAAGTCAAATGATCTCATATTGTCCTTAAACTGTATTGCCTCTCTTGAATTATGGAAAGGCAGGTTTATATTAGCATATGTCATTACCATGACACTGAAGGGCTTGTGTAATGACAGGAGGGTATAAAGGGATAGCAGGTATCGGTACCTTTCATGCCTGCTAGTAATATCCCAGATAATGCAATCAATTACCTCTGCATTACCCCAAAGGATGACCTGCGAATTTGAGAACATTTCCTCTCCGTTTGCCAGTTTGAATTGTCACATAACGATCGAGCTTAGAGGCACTTTATAAATATCTGCCTCCCATCGTCATTATGTCTCTCTCATTCTCTCTCACACCTACCAACTGTTCCATTTCAGGTGAAACTACAATATCTAATTTTGAAAACAGAAACTCAAAATCTCAGAATAAGTGTGCTTAAAAACAACATTCATTGACACGTAAAAAAATACCGTTCATAAAAAAAAAGTAAAAATAATTTTAATTTTTTTCTAAGATGGAGATTAATAACTAAGTGGGTAATAATGTAAACTTTGTCATAAGTAATATCAATATATCTAGAGAGTTTGGCTATTGCAAGTTGCATTTATTAAGACCATTTCACGAATTAAAAAATGATATAGCTTATGAAATTTTACTTAAATGCTGCATTGTAATTTCTAACCTCTTAAAAGAAAAATTAAAGTAGCATACATCAGCGTCCATTGGCACGGCCTAGAAAATTAACATTTTAATGTTCCAATTTTTTAAGATCTTGGCAATGTCAGATTCTAAACATATTTCCTATTCTAGTCTGCGTTCTGCGGTTTCCCTCTTCGAATATTGTATCTGTTTCAGCGTTAGATGGTTCATCGAAAGAGAGTCAGCCAAATTTGACATTCAAACCTACGGGCTCTGTTGTGTCAGATTACGTAAGCTGTTGCGTATCTGTAGGTGTGCCGCCAGATTTATCACAACGTAAGAAAAGGAGACGAGGTGATAATTAAAACTCAGAAGAAATGATCGTGTAATTTGATACTTTTGCGAGTGAAGGCTGTCATTGGTTAAAATTGTTATGCACATGATTGGTTGATTTCAACCACGTCACGTATGAGTGGAACAGTCTGGAAAAAGGAATGCTAGACGGCTACATTAAAAAAGGGTGAAAACAGGAATAAACTGCATGTCATTGAAATGGCAGCCATTAGATGGCTTTGTTCTGTGCTATCTGTTATGTAACACTCATTATCAGTATGAAATATACATTGTGAAGCTAATCCGGGAAGATTTATGAAAATCGTTGGGAACATTGAACACTGATCTTTGAGCAGGCTGATTACTTGTGAATTTATTACTCGTAAATAGGTTACACAACCTGACATGTGCGACTAGGCAATACTTTATGCCGACACAGAGGATATACGTCAATGAACGCTAAGCCATTGGATTATATCAGAGAATAATAGTATCATAAATATGAAAAGGTGCCGAATACTACGAACATCAATATTTGTATCTATTGTATCAGTTTATTTATGATTCGCAGAAATGAAGAGTAGCCCAAGCATTCGAGATCTGATAAGTAACTTACAGTTCGTGCTTAGTCGATTACTTTTTACAATACTTGAAAACCCCATAAAAAGCAATAATAAATCAAAATCGCTTTTCCATATTTTAACATTAACAAAAAATGAATTCTCTATGTGAACAAATGAAGAGCTACATATAAATTATATGGGCAAAGCCTTCTTATCTACTCTCTTGTTAATGAATTTTGCAATAGATTCTTGACTTGAAGTAGCACATGTCTTGGTTTCTAGGTTATGTGCACAGAACACCTAGTAGGTTATTCGAAACTAAATGAGCTTATTCATACCATAATTTTCAATTGCATTGTAGGGCAATGTTTCAATAATACTGATCTACCGTTGGGAATTCATAGTAACTGCGTCGTCGGCATCGTCTTCATAAAAATATGGACAGCGTGGACTAAAGGAACAGTATCATAAGACCCAAGTTGAAATTGAGCCCCAAATTCTCGATGTGCAGCATGGCAACAAAATGGCGACGTTGAGGATTAAAACAGAGGCTCAAATTGCCCGTTCCCGCGCGCTATCCTGTATATGTCATGAAATCTATTTCATAAGAGGTAGAATTGGAACTGAAAAATGTAATGCCACAGCTGGGATTTGAACTACAGGCCCTCCGCTTACCATGCGGGTGCTCTAACCAATTAAGCTACTGTGACAACTGCCAGAATGGCATTAAATTCTCCAACCAATTCGTACTTCTCCCAGTAGACCATAAAGGTTTGAGCACCCGGCTGGTAAGCGGAAGGTCTTTGGTTCAAATTCCAACTGCGGCAATGACTTTTTCAGTTCCAATTCAACCTCTCAAACATTGTCCACACACGGTTTGTGTGTTTAAAAACACCAACAGTAAGTTTGTTGGCACAAATAAATAAAACTATATTTTATATTTACATGATTCTCTTTGCCCATTCTTAAACTATTCTTAAAATATCTTATTCTTCTATAAGTAGTTTCTTGTAGCTACAGTGTAAATAGCGAAATACAGCTAGCTTAAGCGACAGTCAAATCATTTAGGAACTGCTTACTATATGATGGCTTTGATATTTCATTATCTTTGCATGGCCAAGAGAAAAAGCAAGACAATTGCAACTTTGTTTGATAAAAGCGTATTTCAAAATTCAAACTAATAACAAGGAATATCTCGGAAGTGGTTAACGAAAGTTATTCACAAATATCTACAAATATCTATGTCGCTTAACATGAAGTAGTGAGCGGAATATAGTAGGTTATTGAAGAAAGTCATCTGAGTGTAATAACACAAATGGTTTACGCTTTTTACATTTAATTAAACTTACTGCTTAGTTTTAAATAGTTTGTATCGAACTCTGTGGTTAGAGGAATCAATGCTAATTACATAATTTCAGCATAAGGAATATTTGCGGGTTCTTATACCCAGACTTGTTACTTCTTAATGGTAACATAATTAAACCAGCTCCAGGAAACTTAGTGGGAGATTAAAGACTCCTCAATCCCGATGCCAATTAGCATTTTCAAAACTGAAAGTAAAATGTTTTCAGGCTAAAATGAATAACTGTGCTTTGGATGAAATTGCCCCGTTTGAAGTGTATCTGTATTAAAATCTCTGTTATTTTTACTCTTTGGAATTGCTTTAATTTAGTTAGCAAGATCAAAGAGGGGAGTTTTCCAGAGAGTTTACGCAGAATATATCTACGCTTAGTTAATTTATAAGTTTCGAGAAATAATGCTGAAATTCCTAAGTTACAAAACATCTTATAAAACTATCCCTTTGATCAGTTAATTTGTTAAGTTTGAGTAATAGTGGCTCTAAATATTCGCTTAATATTCCCTAAAAGTTGATGCCAGTGGCATCTATTCAAATGACAAACCTGAAAATGCACGACGCTATAAAAACTTCCGATATTTCACATTTACATGACTTAATTTGGTATCTTCTACAAGTTATTCTTACGAAAACGGATGTGATATAAATAATTCTCGTTAATTGAGACAATAATTTGCAGGAATACATTCATTACATTTTTCCTTGAACATAGAATAGAATTGGAGAATAGTAAATCTATAGTTAAATATTTAAGAGGTGGAATTAGGACTGAAAAATCCTATGCCATAGCCGGGATTTGAACTACGGATCTACCGCTTCACGCGCGGCTGCTTTAACCACTAAAATACCATGGCCAACTTGCCAGTATGATATTAAATTTGCCAACCGATTCGTACTTCCCCGGCAGACCACAAGGGAATCTCATATCCGAGATAAACACCCAAGGGCGACTTACAAATTGTAAGTTATACGACATTATACAAATGTCCTGGTAAATAAAGAGGGATTTATAGGCTGTTCGCAGGAAATCCCAGCTGCACATTGTATTTGCCATCATAAATGCATGGTATTTTAGTCAAAAGTTTTAGTCACTTAGAAAATTTTAAAATGTACCGTCTAAATGGAAGATTAGAGTGCAAAGATTTTGTTTAAAAAATTGAGATTGCATCGTTGGATGAATGTAACTTCATGTTTAACCAAGATACCGGCCATGAAAGCCTCAGATTATACTTGAATACCAGGTGCAGTATTTATTCAACTATTCGTTTTTACTTTCTCTACTAGTGAGTATGGGAAGCACTGTATTCGAACCAAAATTTTCACATAGAGGTTAAACCGGCAATATGCGCGTGGGCGCGTGTGGTTGGGTGTGAGTGGGGTTACTTGTTTTCTTGCACGTGCAACGAGAACATGGAATACAGTACGCTTTGAGCGATAGTCAAATCCTTTAAAGCTTTCAAATTCCGTTCTCTTTGCACGGTTAACATATAAAAATTGAATAGTGATTTTACGTTTGACAGAAGCTTAAGTTCTACAAAACTTACTCAAATAAAGGGGAATATCTCCGAAATGGTTCACTCTACAAGAAAATTTATTCAGACATAAATTGTGTGTTTTAGCAAGATCTACATTTTTTGTATCGTAATATTTTGTCTATCTTTTACGGTTTACCAGTTACTCAAAAATCATCCAGAGTAAACAGGACTTCATGGGCTATAGCCAGAAAATTCAAGATATACATTTTATTTGTCATAAAAATATCTCAAACATATAGCATTTTAATCAAAATTGTGAGAGCCATTTTCAAGAAAATCAGAATTTTCGAAAGCTTTTCCATGTGAAGGGTAGTTTAGGGTGGGGCTATTTTCTTCAAAATCTTCATGTCGCAGCCTTGAAGGATATTAAACTTAGATACCAACTTTGGTTTTTAACCCACTTTTGGTTTTTGAGTTATGTTGTTCACAGACACACAGACACAGACATTTTGCTAAAAATACTGTTTTTGGATTCAGGGGGTCTCAAAACATATATTTCCGGTGAAATCTTGACATCGAATTTTTAGATGCAATACAACACTTCCTTTTACTTACCAGTAGAGAAAGGAAACACGAAATGCATATATTGATGGTATTTTGTAAGACAAGAAAGTTTGACCAGCTGTCACTGTGCTTGAGCGAATAGACGTTTTCACATCAAAATAAGGTCTGTTATTGGCTAAGCTGTAACCCCAAAACTTGAAAGATTGTATGGGGGGGGGGGTTGAGTAAATAATGAAGCCAGACTTTTGGCTGATATTTCTCATGTCTTTGTACGAATATTAAGAGTTTTTTTATCGTTTATTAAGTTTCATCAGGCTGTGTTAATTACAATTTTAGTGGTTCAAAGGGATCAGTGGAGGCAGAAGAGCAACATCACAGTTATTTAAAGTGTTGAAAGATGAATCATTGTTAATTAACCCTGCCTCTCAGCTACTCGTAAATAATCTTAAACTCTGTGTTACAACAGGGTTGGGAACATCTTGACGTTGTGTGGCATCTGTTATGTAACAGTTTGTCTGCATAAGCAGTGAGGAATAAGGGAAGGCAGCTTGTCTGGTTTAGCAATAGAACAACGTCCATTTCCAAAGCCCTGCTGTTCCATCTCATTCGGAACTAACTTCGTCCTTTCATTTCTATGCAGGAGAAGCTGACAGTTGCATTCTCTGACGTCACAGTGAAACTACGGTTAGAAGTTTGACAATGGCTAATGTGAATTAAAAGCAAGTACTTTCATATTACCTAATCAGTTTATTATCTCTCTTCATTGTGTATTGAATGAGAGCGCATTCATTTTCATATCTGTCTCGAGTATAATATACTTGTCTCAACAATTAACTTAGTCATATTAATAGAAATTTATATAGCTCTAGCATTAAAACACCTTATTAAGACGACATGAATTGTGCAAAGTTACCCTATTTCTGGCACCAAAAGGGGTTTTCGAGAATATTCTAGAAGTGCCTGGCGTATTTGTAAAGTTCGAGAAAGGTCCTTGTCATGTCATCCTCGCTGTATAAAGAGGCGAGGCATCGAGAGCTTGGAATCAGTGAGTTTTTAGTTTGTGTGTGTGTGTCAGCTGCGTGTGTGCGGTCGCGTCGAATGGAAGATAGTAAGGCAGTTAATGAGTCAGAAGCAGGTCAGCTGTTTGAGAGACAGAGAAAGTGAAGAAGACAGAAAGGAGTGAGTCTAGGTTACGAGAAGAAATCAGTTGTGAGTTGTAATAACGCAAAAGACTGAGGACTGTGTTAACCCCAGTATAAGAAAACTGTGTTGTTGTGTAAAAGGTTAGAAGAAATTAAAGTGAGGAAAAGATAATTGGACTAGAGCTTTGCCAGAGTATTATTGAACGTGGAAGCTAAGATTTTACGTAGCCAGTTTAATCATTAGGTCTGACGATTTTACTTTGTTTTTGTAAAACTACAGAGACTTTTAAAACTCTCTGAATACTTACGACAATATTTGGTGATAATCAAAAAGGCCAAAAAAGAATGATTCCGGATTGGAAAATCCAAACTCGTAAGACGTCGGATGATTATAAATAAATGTATTATACATAAATCCGTTTATTACTAGAATCCCAGTAACTTCATACAATTTGTACTTAGAGTAAGTTTTTCCGCTTATAGCTTATAAAATATTCAGATAGACAAGGTGTGGCATTCCAATCAACAATTCCTAAGCGAAATTTCAATGGAAATATGTGATTTGAGACTCTGAATTAAAAAAAAAAGTATTTTTAGAAAATGTGTGTGTTTTGTTTGTGTGTGTACGTGTGTAAAATAACAAAAAATCTGATGTATTGCACTCACATGACTTTCTCTACTCTTGTACTGACCATTCTTATAAACTCTTATTCCTATATCTTCTTCGTGTTAGTTGAGATAAACATTCGTACAAATTATCTTATTGTTCATTTCCTTGTAAGTGTATGAGGAATATTGGAATACAGTAGGCTTTCAGCGATAGTCAAATCTTTTAAACCTTTGAGATCCCATTCTTTTTGCACGCTTAACATATAAAAAATGAACAACGATGTTCCACTTCACGAAAGTTTTAATTTTTTTGGAAACTGACACAAATAACAAGGAATATCTCCGAAATGGTTCAATCTACAAAAATATTTATTTGCACTTAAATTGTGTGTTTTAGCGAGACCTACATTTTTTGTACAGTAAGATCTCTTACGGTTTACGAGTTATTCAAAAAGTCATCCAGAGTAAGCACGACTACATAGGCTATAGCCAGAGAATTGAAAATATACATTTCATTTGTCATACAAATATCTTAAACATGTATTTTAATCAAAATCGTTAGAGCTATTTTCAAGAAAATCAAAACTTTCGAAAAATTTTCGGTGTAAAGGGTAGTTTAGGGTGCGGCTATTTTCTTCAAAATCATCGTGTCGCATCCTTGAAGGCATTCAATTTAAATACTAACTTTGGTTTTTAACCGACGTTTTGTTTTTGAATTATGTTGTCCACACACACACGCACGCACACACACATACACGCACACACACATACGCACGCACACACACATACGCGCACACACACATGGAACTTTTTCTAAAAATGCTTTTTTTGGATTCAGGGGGTCTCAAAACATACTTACCAGTAGAGAAAGTAAAAAACTGACCCAAGTCTTTCATATCTATTCAACCTGCAGATTATACTGTTATTTTAAAAGTAAGTCTTATTTATTTTGAACGTATATCCTCAGAACATTGTTGCAATGGAAGCGTAATGAGCCTGCAAGGACCAGCGTTTTAAACCCCATGCCAGCTGAGGTATGCGGGAACTATCTATCGCTTGATAACTTCACTAGGGCGGCGCAACCCATTAATGCAGGTTTAAGACTTCATTGGTGTTTTATCTTCATCAATAAACATGGCTCAAGGTGTTATGCTTGCTACACAGATTAGTAAGTGGTTTTATTTATGCCGACATTGAATTACTAAAGTATTTAACATTTGTTGATGTGACTTTACAACTCCATTATGAATCTAGGAGTGTGCTCATAACCTATCCCTTGTCAGAGATCCGCCATGTTCTTTCAGCTCATTTTGCATGTGGATACGTTATGATAAATGCTCATTCACCAGAAGTTTTGGGAGCGTGTGTGTAGAATTTATACTCTACACAAAGGTTTATAAACTGTGTACAAACTTGTATTTATATCGCAAATACCTTTAGCCCCTTAAATCACATATTCACTGAGATGCTAAGCCCCTTCTGTCTATGCCCAGTTAGTGAAGTTTAGAGCAGGGCCGACAACATGAGCACTCGAAGTGTGAAATGCTTTACCCCTACAATCACCTCTCCCCGTTTCCTTCTGTCTGACAGGGAAACAATTAGGGGACATGTAAAATGTCTTTTGAGACGTAATCAAATGCATACTTTTGAACTTAAGAGTTGGCTAGAAAAGCACAGTGAGTGAACAAAGTAGATGGCTCATATTGGTATTGTGTGAGAACCCACTCTCTCATCAAATTAGTGATGTGCTAGCTCTAGCCAAACCTTAAGTATTATGTCCAATAATCTTCTTGTAAAAAGGCACAACATGGGAAATGTTTTCAGCAATGATGTGCACAAATCGAAGTCAAATTTTCCAGAACTGCGTAATATGTTGCTCTGAATTCAAATTTCAGTTCATCTTGGGTCACCAAAAGTTCATATGTAAATGGATCTTTAACATCAGTGGTTTCGTCTATCTATAGCAAGGGAAAATGAACAAAAAATACTTGTTCTCCCAGTCCCGATTAAATTTTCGTCGTTCACTCATGCTGCATGTGCAGCCACCACTGTTCTGTTTACACTGCCACGCGACTATAGCCAGAAATAACTGGTTTAGCTGGCTCTGCCTGGCTGTTGAAAAAGTAGTGGGGACGAGAGGGATGGTAAATTCACACCCTGGGTGCGTTGCTTCCCAGCCCTAGTGTAGACTACCTATATGATCAAGATTAGACCCCAGGACCATCTGTTTCTTAGTGGATTGGATAAATTCAAAAAAATAGGGAAAAGTGATTCATCTGGTATATACAATAATTATAAAAGAGTATAAACAGAAAAGCTTACAAGAAAATTTAACAACATGAAAGATACTAAAACCTGTGAAAGGTTGAATTTCTAAAAGTCTGAGACTCCAAGGTGGTAATATGCCTGAAGTGATAACGGGAAACAGCCCAAGAAGGTTCGTCCGCAAGCGCATGTGCTCTCAAGTGTAAAGCGCAGAATTTCACAGCGAGACGCCGGGATATAACGTACGGAATAGTGAAACCATTGGGGTATGAAAACAGGCGCTAGAAATAAATGGTGGGTTACAAAGCTTTCTAAATGGGGAAATGGAATTCTCAACTATGTTCCTGACAGTAACCTCCAGTCACTATTAACCCACATAATTAGAGATAAAGTTCACGTCACCTAGAAAATGGTCCTGTCACACACACAATTTTTTTTGTATTTTTTTTTCTAAACTTGAATCACAAAACACAGTTATCTAACTTATTAACAGAATTTACAACCCGTTGTGTGTTTGAAACACTCAGCAGTTCTGTAGTATCGTAACCTTGACACAAACAGTGTTCACTATTGACACCTCGCTTTGACAGCCTCATTCACTCTCTCATAACTGTCTCATACAGAACTATCTATGCATCCGACTCGCTCATATAGGCGAGAATTAAGTGCTACAACTTCTCTGGAAATACAAATTTTCTCAAAGCTTCTCTTACTGTTTAGAACCGGTCTTAATTCGATCCACTCAGAGTCTTCTAATTACAGAAGTAAACGATAATGGAGGAATGAAATATTGACAATTAAACAATCAACCAATTTTACTTTTATTTATGTAATCATGCACTATAGAGTTACACCGTATTACACCCATATTCAGCGCAAAAATACAAATTCTGTGGTTGTCTCAACAGAAAGAAGGTTTGTAGAGCTGGTCAAAAACACAATTGATATCACATACATTTCCTTTGTGGAGTCTGAGATACTCCTTTTTATTTTTTGGAATTTCTAATAGTAATTTTTTTTCTCAAATGGAAGGTTATTCCTTTTATATACCCTCTCTATGCAAAAAAGAACGACTGCCTCCATAGCGCAGGGCCCTGGTTCGATTTCCGGCACTGGCATGGGGATTTTTCATCCTCTTGGTGGTCTGGCACGGGTTGCACTCACCCTAGTTAAGTTCACGAGGGGCTACTCGATAAAGGAGTAGTGACTCCAGGTCGCAAAGGCCGTATAACGGGCCGGGAGGGTGCTGACCACGTTCCACCCTCCTGTTCTTCATGACACGCAGCGGCCGAGCGGTAAGCCCTTCCCCGCAAAGGGCTGTTGCGCTAGGAATTATAACTCTTATGTAAAGAGAATGAAATTTCACAGCCATCACATAGTGACCAGGTCTTTAAAAATTTCACTATCACTTACGCCTAGCGTAGGTAGCGTTTACCTACAACGAAGTACGTAATTAAACAATTTCTACAAATGTTTATCTCGATTAATGTAAAGTAGATAGTAGAATTCAGGTTCTTATGAGTAATATGTGTCTGAGTGAGGCGAGAAGGTTATGTGAATGCACACAACGTTTTCCATCTAGTTAGAATTAAAAGAAGTAAATATTAACACAAGGAGATGGAGACCATTGAAGCGACAGTCAAATGTCTCACAGTCAGCTGTTTTATATTGACATTACAGCTTTATACCACCGCCAGGAACAAGTGAATCTGACAGCATGTCATCGTAATGGTTCTTGCCACAAAAACATTTGAAATACATTGTGTGTACCGTTGCTGTGACGTCATCCTTCATCTCTTATGGCTTACCCGTCATACATTATTATGACATTCCGTCCTAGCCAAAGCGACTTCAGGGGATTTCCAGAGAATTCAAGTTGCACATAATTTCCAATTAAATATCTTCAGTGTGTGCTATTTAACCAAAATACTTGAAATAAATTTTAGGAAAGTAAGAAATAACGAGAAGCTTACCACCTAAAATAGGGATCGCCAAATCTCCCGTCTTCAACCCTCCCTCCTTCATCCAACACGCGTTCAAACGTAAAAAAGCAGTGGTCCCTATAATTCTTGTGTTTGTGTTTTTAACATGTGAGGCCCGTATTCGGGATATCGTGGGTTTTGTCGGGGTTTCCCTGATCGCTAGGTGAATAATGGAAAGGATAATTATATCCAACGACTTTCCCGCCCTTCCATTTGGTTCCAATAATCATTTCATTCGTCCTTCATGCCGTTAGTCCTTTCAGGGTCACAAGTGTCAACGGAGGCGTTAAAGTGCAGCTTGGCAGGGACGATATGTGCACTGGAAGTCTTTTGGTCCCTGTTGTTTGCAAGGCTGTTCTCAGCTTACCAACAGATTAATGACGACCACATGATTTTGGCTCGGGTACGCATTGGTCACTGCAATTTTACGCATGGTTACCTTTATTATCCACCTTTGTTATGACGAACGAATATTTCTCCATCGGTTCCTCCTACATTAAATTTTAATTCATTGGAGAAGATAGCTTAGTTCATATTTCTTCAGTCCAATTAATTTGTTTGTGAGGCTATTCCAGACGTTGTTTGTTCACTTTTGATGTCAAAAGGGGTTTATTTCGAGGCTTTTTAACAGGTAATTCCATCTCTTGAAACCCTGTTGCTTATTGTTCTAAGGAAAAGCACCACTCCAGAAGCCTCCCCTCATTATCTTTTCTTCTCCAAAGAAGTCTTAAGTTGTTTCTCAGGCCAATTCACTTCAGAATCTTGTTGTTAGCAGCAGTAAAAACCTTGCTCTGCGTGTAAAACCTTTATGAAAACAAACATTTTTAACACAATAATAAAGAGTTAACTTCATTTTCTCTTAGAAATTCGTATTCCCATGTTTTGCTGTTTTGATTAACAGAACCTTATCTTTCTGTGAACGCCAGATGCCCACGAGCACTGCCTACGTCACAAAATTGTAGTTGGGATAACATCGCTGGACTAGAGTACAAAGATGTCGGGAATTCATTGAAACCTTCAGTTGGCAAAACAGTACGAATCGAAGACTATGATAGCGAAATTGCAAAGGCGTATAGATTTCAACTGAATACCCATTCCCTTCTGCCTTGCTTTCATAGTAATTCCCCTGAATCTGTACGCTATGCTAAACTCGCCAACAATGGATATTTTGCCAACGCCCACAGCTGCTAATTGAAATTCAGCTAACCTGTCCACAGCACTGATCATCTGTCTTTACGGGTAATTAGCTCTCAGTACACGATCGTAGGCGTTAAAGTAAGCAGAACTGATTTGAAATACGGGACACGACAGTGTTGGATGCCTTTGGTGTTACTCGAGTGACACGAACTGTTTAAGTGAACAAAAGAATTCCTAGGCTACCGTGGGTCTCCATTATTGAACGTCATCAAAGCACATGCATTTTTCATCTAGGTCATGATGCTTGCATTTTAATCTCTTCCCTCTTCCCTAGCTGTTTACTCGGTATACAGGCTGTTTCATAAGTAAGGAATAATGTAAAAACTGGCTAACAACGAAAATGTTTCGGGCTCAAAAATATCTAATTCCTATAAATTTTCACCTGGAAATTTATAAATAAGCATAAAAATGACCGATTACTTCTTGTTTGGGCGATAAAGTAGCAAGTCAGTTTTTAGAGTTTACAATGCGTATTTTGGCAAGTACCAGTAAGTGTTAGAAAATAACTGAACATTACTTTCCAAATACTTTGTCATCATGTCATCATGGGAGAAATGTCTTCCACAAAGAAATTTCTTCAGATGAAAATCGGACTACAGAGAGGATGGTCAAATTTTTCCCAACCAAACGTTGCGACCAGATCCTGAGTTTAGGCTGTGTGTGGCCGGGCATTGTCACTCATTTTTCCCCATAAGCCTCACATAATTCACACAATTGGGGATGAATGTTTACTCACTGATCATTTGTCGTATTCAAAAAACGAATAACTGATCTGGCTTCGTAGTCGGCGGGTCGCTCGATTGTGTTGAACATATCGAAACGCTCAGACAACAGCTGCGTCTGGTTCCCTAATAAATTGGGAGAGAGGTCGAGTATGCTCAAAATCTCGACTACAGCGCTGCAGCGGCAAAATATTTAAACGGTATTTACTTTAAAAACACGCCTCGTACAATTTCTAGTTGGGAAACATTTTGATTTTGAAATAGGCACAATATCATCTGAACAAATACTAAGCTCTTTGGCTGTTTGTAGATCATAAACATTCACATTTTTGCTGTGAGTGAGCAATTAATGTTGTTCCTCTCGTAATTAGCACATTTCCGGTGTTTTCAATGTCTTAAGTTGTAAACTTTATTTTTATGGCAAATGAAATTTATATTTTTAAATTTCTGGGCATAGTCCACGTTGTCCTATTTACTCTTGATTACTTTTGTAACTGGTGAACCTAAGAGATAAATGTCTCACTATACAAAAATCTCGTTAAAATACACCATTTATTTGAATGTTTGTGAACTGAATCATTTCGGATACATTCCTTGTTATTTATCAGTTTTGGAATTCTTATACACCGTTCTAAAATGGGAGGTTGTTATTCATTTTTTGTAGTCTTGGTCATGCAACGAGAACGTATTTTCAAAGTCACCATATAGTGACCACTCTTAAAACATTTGAATATCGTTTAAAGACTAGTGTATTCCCCTTGCCTCTACAAGAAAATTACCAGTATGATAATTTCTACAAATGTTTGTTATTAATATGAAGTAGATAGAGTAATAAGCGTTTATAACAACAGTTTGTGCAAGAGTAGAGAAAGTCATGTGAGTGCAACCCATTAGAGTTTCAGGAGTTTGGCATCTTCTACAGAAAGGTATTTTTGATTTCTCCTTTTGTATGCAACGAAACCCTCGTTCGCTCAGCTGTGTGAAGGGCAAAGTAGCGGTATTTTCTACTATAAATCTACAAGAGGGAATTGTTCACTAATCTTACTAACATACCTTTTCAAAGGTCCTGCAGAGTTAATTTAACAGTTAATTTGAACAATGAAGTTCTCGCGTTTGTTGTGAATATTACAGCTTAGCTGATGAGGACAAACAGATCTTTCTCGTGCATTGCACAACTGCACACAAATAACGGAATTTCTCCAAAACACTGCACTTTACACCATTTATAACCCTTTTCACTAATTGTTTATTTGTGATGCCTATTTTAGTACAATCAGGTGTCGTTTCTTTTTTCCATCTTTAATTTCACTGGAACTAGAATTTCGATCCCTTTGGTTCTTCAAAATAAACTTATCCATTAGCTCTTAAAAAGCACAGGCAGTGCACTCTTGACAAGAATGAGTGAACCACGCAGACCAGATCTAAAGTGATTTCTACTAGCTGGGCGGGAAAGAGACATATCGTGTTTCTGTTATAGATTGTTATTATTAATTATTTTTGTTGTTTAACGTCGCTGTCAATTGCCAGGATCACATCAGCGTCGCCGGTGTGCCGGAATTTTGTCCCGCAGGGGTTCTTTTACATGCCAGTAAATCTACTGACATGGAGCTGTCGTTTTTAAGCACACTTAAAAACCATTGGCCTGGGCCGGATTTGAACCCGCGACCTTGGGAACAGTAGGCCAGCGTCTAACCAACTGAGCCACCCAGACCGACTTTATAGATTGTTGTCCCATTTTGGTGACTGCTGTTTTAAATTTCGTCGCATTTGAGGAGCTGATACGCAAAAGCGAACTTGTTGCAGAAGTTATCTTTCATGTCGGAATACTAAGTAAGCGTTTAGATGCCATTACACACCATGGCTTTTTCTCTCAGAGGGTTAAAGCACTTAACACTGACAATTAAATGCTCAAGAGCACACAATCGAAAGACTTGTACGTAAAGAAAAAAACACGTGTGCAACAAAAATAGTTGCAACATTGCCGTGGAAGCGAAACAAGAGAGAATTCTTTATCAGTAGGGCTAGGAAGTTCATGCATATGCATGTTTTTTCATAGGGATTAAAAATGTATGCTTCTACATTATCTGCACGAATTACGGAATTTTCAGTTATTTGGACATGATTTTATGGTGCATATAACTGCATATTTTCTTAATTTTTGATAAATGCATATTATTTCAATACTATAGCCCCTGTATTGCATATTTTAATGATTTTTATGCTTTTTTTATTTTTTCATCTGAATAATATTTTTCATATTGGTAGCATTTCTGAGACAATGGTTCTTTCCCATTGGTAGATAGATTTGTGTCTAGTACGAAGATAATTTTTGTTAAATCTCCTAAAAGAGTTAAGTTGTTTAGATCAACAGCACCTCATATCAGACTTCTTCCTGCACCAGTGTTAATCGATGGGGAACATGGATTGATGCAGTTTTATATTATACTGAGCACATAGAAATAGTCGAAGAGGTTATTAATTCATTGGACTCGAAAGATGCTTCATTAATAGCAACTGTGCAAAATATTCTGTCAGGCACTGGGTTAAAAGAGGATCTTGGTGTCATATCTGCCCATTTTTCTTTCTTACCAACAGCCATAACGGCATTGGAAGCTGTAGGATCTCCTTTGCATGAATCACTGTCTTTGAAAAAAAAAAAAATATATATATATATATATCTAAGTTTGGTTCCTGGTAGCATAGGACAAAAAGTGAAACAGAAAGTGAATTATGTAATGTCAAAAAATTCTGGTTATAAACAGATGTGCGGTATTCGAGACATCCTCGAAAGAAAACCATCTGTCACACCAAGAGACTTGACTCTCTCTCTGTGAAGCAGTTAGCATCATTTAAATATGCCCCGATAACATCTTGTGACGTGGAGAGAAGTTTTTCACGTTACAAAAGTGTTTTGCGAGACAACAGACGATGTTTTACAGTTGAAAATTTGTGCAAAGTGTTGGTTGTGAACTGCAATTTAGCAGTTAATACTAGCAGTGGGACTACTTCTGCTTCAACCTCTAAGGAATAAGGTAACTTTATTATTTATACTAACTCGTCTTGTCTACTGCAAAGGGACATTGTTTTAATTAAATAGTACATATTTCTTGGCATATTTTCAAGTTTTTAAGAGCATATTTGCATGCATATTTCAGTATTTTTTAGGGCATGAACTTCCGAGCCCTAGTTATCAGCTATGGCTGATGTTCTCTCCAACTCTTCTATGAGACTCGCAGCGCATGCGCTGTGTAGAGAGGAAGTTAGTCTGCCGTTAGTTACCGCTCTGGCCGTTTTTCCGTCTGCGTGTGGTCGTACTGCAGGACAATGTCGTCAAGATCTTGTTGAGGCATGTAGGGAGACATTGTTATGCAGGATTGTGGCGAGTCTTCAACACGGCATATAGGTAACACGTGGCTCGGCTGGGGAGTGTTAGCGAAGAGTAGATGCAAGTAGTACTAGACACTGATTGACGACAGACGGTGCGCGATTTAACCCTGAATATGTTATTTGTCCTTGAAAAACAAAAATATTACCATACTATTTAATGCTAAGATTTCTGCATCGTTTTGAACACATAAGTCAGTATAACAAGGATAAAACAAACTTTTTTCCTATGATCATAAAGATGTCGGCGTGATATTTAAAAAATGCTTGTAATTATTGTACAGCTAATAGATAGAAATGTTGAAAACACTCAGATTAAAAATACAACAGACGTTTTACCCGCTACACGCACACTTTATCTTGAGCCCTGAATCTAATTATATGAGCGCTACAGCCAAAAAGAACAATTGCGGAAACTACAACCAACTGCGTTCTATAATTTAATTTAATGTGGGACTGCGCAAAGGGCATAAAAGTTCCTGCTGTGGTCTTCGACAGCAATGCCATCTAAAAGCTCAAGATAAAGTGTGTAAGTAATGGGAATGACTTTTCTTTCGGTGTTTGAATTATTACAGGAAGTGCACTATAGGATCAGGTTTTATTTCCACATCTTCCTTTACAACTATGGCATTACAGTCTGAGCAGTTCACTTCAGAAGAGTACGTTTGTAGTTGCGACGGAATTTGTAGCCGGAGAATATGAACAGCACAAGACAAATACAAGCTACACCCCAGCACTTGAATGCATTCTGGAACAGAAATAATAGTAACAATTAACTATCTTTCAGTGTAATTTCTAAGAAAATCTTACGTTTAGTATAGCAAGTTTTTGGAGAAATCCTTATAAAGAGCTCATTAAGGGCCGGATCAGTGTAACCTGTTTCTGAGAGGTTGCCTTACCTTGTACTATACACTTTATGTTGAAGGAGAGAGGGTGGGTAAAGATGTTAATAACAGTCGCAGTGCTTGCACAGGTTATATCAATATAATGCCTATATTATGCTGTACATGGCGACTGCTAATGCTTTTATTTCCTTATAGAGCACTACCTTTTACGTGTATTTAAACTACTGTTCATGCGGGGGTTGTCAAACGTGAACGTTCTTCGTCTCTCACTTAAGCAAAAATTAGAGGAGTTACAGTTACAGACATGAGACGGTCAATGTCAATGCGTGCAAGACAGTTCCCTCTCTCTCTGTCATCGCGTCGAAGTGAAGACGTTTAAATGACCGTTGAGTGCTTGTATCGCCAGAGTTAATGTATAAGAGACAGAAATAGTGATGAACGACAGTGAAAATACTGAGTCAAATTTACTAGAAGAAAACTGTTGTGAATTGTAATATCCCGAAAGAGTAAAGCCTGTGTTTACGTCAGTAGGAGAGAACTGTGTATTTTTGCAAATTTTTGGAGGAAAATAAAGTGAGTAAAGCAATGAGACTGGACTTTTATCGTTTAGCCACAATATTTTAATGATAAAGGGAATGTGTATTTTGAAATTTTTACGAAATTTTTGAGCTTTTCTTGGTTCTGAATGATCTTTGTATAGTTGCTAAACCATCAGAGAAAGATAAAATTATACTACACAAAAATATAGATGTCGCTAAAACACACAATTCCGGTCATATAATTTTTAACGAGATAAGCATTTTCACGATGTTTCTTTTTATTGGTTAGATTTTTCAAACGCTCTTGTTTTCCTCAAATAGAAAGTTCTTATTCGTTTGTAGGCCCTGATTATGAAAAGAGACTGGTATTTCGAAGCTATCACGTAGGGACTAACTCTTAAAAGATTTGGCTATCGTTTCAGGCTACTGTATTCGCACATGCCTATTTTATCTCTGAGGAAATATGTAATAAAGCTGTTTCTATAGAGGTTTAAGTCGATCATTTCGCAGTAGGTAGAAAAAGTGTATGTTGCACTCACATGACTTTCTATACTCTTGTACCAACCATCCTTACAAACTCTTATTCCTATATCTTCTTCGTGTTAGTTGAGATAAACATTTGTACAAATTATCTTATTGCTTATTTCCTTATAGGTACAAGGAGAATATAGGAATACAGTAGGCTTTGAGCGATAGTCAAATCTGTTGAAGCTTTCAAATTCCGTTCTCTTTGCACGATTAACATATAACAATAAAATCAATAACGATGTTCCATTTGACAGAAGTATAGGTTCTCCAAAATTCACACAAATAAAAAGGAATATCTCCGAAATGGCTCACTCTACAAATAATTCATTTTGACATAAATTATGTGTTTTAGGAAGATCTACATTTTTGTGGAGTAACATATGGTCTACCAATTATGGAACACTCGTGTAGAGTAAATAGGACTGCATAGGCTACAGCCAGAAAGCTCAATATATAATTTGCCATAAAAATATTTCAAACATATGGCATTTGTATCAAAATTATTAGAGTTATTTTAAAGAAACACAAAATTTTCGAAACATTTTCCATGTAAAGGTTAGTTTAGGGTGGAGAAATTTTCTTAAAATCTTCGTGTCGCATCCTTGAAAGATATTAAACTTAAATACCAACTTTGGTTTTTAACCGACTTTTTGTGCTGAGCTATGCTGTCCACACACACACACGCACACACACACACACACACACACACACACACACACACACATACACACGGGGAGAGAGAGAGACCTTTATTTAAAAATGTTTTCTTTTTTGGATTCAGAGGGAGTCTCAAAAAATATATTTGCTGTGAAATCTCGACGTGGAATTTATGGGTAAAATACAATACTTCCTCTGCTTTATTATACGTAATAGACAAAGTAAAAATAGCGTTTTGAACAATAGTTCGTACAAGTGAGTAGAGAAGATAATGTGAGTGCACACATAAGGTATTTTGCTCTGCAGAAGCAAATTTGGAAATATTTATCGTGAAGCGCTTCGAATGGTAGAGCATGAAATTGGGTGGCTGGTATTTCTTAGAAATTATTTTTAAAATGCGCTGGAGTATAATAATTATTAAAACAAAAGATAAATTACTAACGTTCAATCAATGGTGGTGCGTGGCTTCCGTGTCTTTTGCTTAAAAAATCAATTTTCTACTTTACGATCTTCAATAGAATTGACAAGCCCTTCAAAAGCCGGTCCAATACCTGCTGTTCATTCATCTCCATCAAATACAGGCAGGCAGCTATGGCTTGCTTGACTTTGATGTGAATGAGCTTGAAAGGGAGGGAAGCATGGAGGGAGGAATACATGAAGGGCACGAGAGCTTGAAAGAGCATTCATTTATACCGTGTTCCATGTTTAAACTTTCCCTGCCTTACTGCGACTGCAAAAGCACAGAAACTCTGAAGTCAAATACATTGAAATTAATGCGATGATCCTCTATGCTATTGGAATAGTATATTGCTTTCAATTTTAGTTAAAATTAAATTGTAATATCCGCATTGCTAGTCAGCAATGAACGGACGTTCAGAATGACTATGTGCGCGTTTCATCTAGAATGGGCAGAAGAGTATGTTTGTATTCTACCGTGTGGAAAGGAAGTCATTACATTAATTTAAACCAGTGACATGTACTTGGTATCTTACGTTTTTGTCTCTAACCATTTCCTTTGGAAATATTCTAGTTTTGTCGAAAACTAGCTGGCAATACTGCAGATTGTGTGTGTCACTTTCACTAGTTCAGTACACAAAAAACACGCTTCAATTCTGCTACCACGCTTCTCGTGAACATAAATAAATACAATACCATCTCCTTCCATGTTTACTGTGCAAGTGTAGGTCAATCACAACCGTTATCTCCCAAAACAATACTCCACCCTGCATGTAACCTACCTGTTTACGCCCATAAACCAGTTCGACTCCCCGAAACTCAGCGCTACGTTGTCGAGTTACTTCAATTCTGAAAGAGCTGCTCGGAGTACACTACGCATATCTTCGTGCATTGTTGTGGAATTATGCATCCAATTTGGAATAAGAACAATAGCGCGGAATTAAACACGTGTTCTTAACGGTGCACCTTTTATGTAAAACTAGTTGAAATACGCTACGTTTTGCCTTCTTTGACGATTTTATCGCTATAACTTTTACACTTAGGTTGGAACCCAAAATAAACAATATAAATAAATAAAAACACCCGCAAAAGACTATACAAAAACACTGTTAAACCACCCCAATACCACAGGACCAAAAATAAATAGAGAAAGCTGTGTGAATGTAAGACGATGGATTTCTATGTCAATCATATAGAAAATTGTATGAATTCTTTGTAGAAGAGGGAGTTGAGAAAGAAATGCGATTGTGTTTCGTAAAAGAAAAGTGTGTAGACAAAGTCCTGTGAATGTAATATGTTGCATTTATATTTGAAACATAGAAAATGGTATGAATTGTTGTTGAAGAAGAATAGAGAAAGAAATGTAATTGTGGTTCGTAAAAGAAAAGTAAGTAGAGAAAACCATGAGAATGTAATATGTGGCACTTCTATTTCAATTATATAAAATTGTATACTGAAGAGCGAGTAGGGAAGGATATGCGAATTTAACACATAAACGAAAAGCGCATAGAGAAAACCATGTGACTGAAAGTGATACAGGATACTGTATCGCATATAAACATTCTCTGTAAAAAAAATACATATACCAGGTGGCCGACTGCAGCCAGCGCCAGCGTAAGTAGATAACCCTTCGTGCGTACAGGAGTGAGTTTATTCCCTGGAAAATAAAGATCCTGTAAGTAGAATGAGACTTTTTCGGTTGTTATTGTCTATTATCACGAAGTACACACGCTGGTCCAATTGCCTCTCACCTCACGTCCCGCTAAGAAGCAGCAACGCCACTTGCCTCTCTTCCGCCGTGAACTTCTTCAATTGTTTTAACGCACGAAGGGTTATTTACTTACGGTGGAGCCGGCTGTAGTGGGCCACCTGGTACGTGTCGGATTTCGAGGGGATCGGTCAAGTGGTTTAGGGGCGCACAGAGGTAAATATACAAACATTCATCTATAGATAGGTAGACAGATAATCTTAACCACCAATGATTGCGGTATCAAGTTTAGACTCCATGAGCGTAATGAATCTAATAAAAGTTGAAAACGTAGGTTTAATTTTCTACAAATTGTAGTCAGTTTTAACAATTTCGATGAATGTAATTCAAACCCATATAACAGTTCAGCTGCGAACGTGAAGTGGTTGGCGAACTGTTTAGTATGTACGTGCATATGTTAAAAGACCGCAGTTATCCGCATCTTAACATTCAATGCAGGTCTGGACCATGAATATTGGACCAATGCGATGTCGACCTATCGATTGAAGTGCACTGCAGTACAAGAATTATAAGGAGCTGGTGGACCACTTGAAAGCAGAGTGGTAACCACTGAAGACAACAAACAGTTTAACCCCTTGTTGACCTCGTGATCTTCCAGTGAGGCTATTAGTCGTGATGCATACGTGAACATACATACGCGGGCGCATTAGAGTGGCGTGGTCAGTAATTTCAAGTTACTGATCCAGGGAGCATGGCACTGAGGGTAAACAAATATACCGAAATATACCAGGAGAGCAACCGGCTGTGCAGTGTTTTGGTTGTTGGCATCCTCGGCGCTCGTTGCCGTCTGCCGCTATCATAGAAAGGCACGGATGAGAGGCACGGCTTTACTGTTGAACTCTATGAAGGGAGATGTTGAAACTGGCCACCGTCGTTCATACATACATACATACATTTTGGCAGCTTTAGGAAACTATGCATCATTCACCGCAGTTTACGTTGAGAAATGCTGGCAATTTCCTGGCGCATATATTCTGTTAATTCTTCCAGGATGTCTGCGTTTGTCTAGTGCACTTTGTTTCAATTTACCCCAGAGATTAAAGTCACTTATTGGAGCTCTGGTGCACCATACTAGTTTCTGAGTTACAGTGCCAATTTTTTTCGAGTCTACAGCTGACGCCTATATATACGGGAATATAATTTTTCTCCCTCCACCATTTTTCAGAGAATCAGCAGACAGGGATGCGATTTTGCTCTTTTTCAACAAGACTCTCCAACATACGGCCAATCTTCCGATGAGAACAATTGAAAGTGTGTTTCGGGACAGAATTATTAGTAGAGATGTGTGGTCCACCGACTTAACCCTGTGTGATTTCTATCTCTGGGGTAACTTAAAGCATTAAGTGTGCAAGACAAACCCACACACCCTGGAAGCATTAAAACAAAATATCCCACAGGAAATTGCCAGAGTTTCTCCACATGAACTACGGTGTCTGATGGATAGTTTTCTAAAGAAGTGCCAAAAATGTATGGACAACCACAACGGCCAGTTTCAGCATCTCTTTTCATAAAATTGGTAAGGTCATTAAAAGTAGTTTTAAAACTCTTGTATGGTTTCAGTCGCGTCTTTCTATGCCAGCGGCAGACGACAACGAGCACAGTGAAAGCGGACAGGCAAAACACCGCGTAGACCGTTCGGAGGTTTTTCTGCTCTCCCCGTACTTACTATACAGTTCTTTAGATCCCAAAGAGTCAAATTGCAAAATTCCTAATTTCACTGCATCTTTGGAGTAGTTTAAATGTTATAAATAATAACTTTTATCACTTATCCAACACTATAATCTCGTTAGAAACATGATTTAAACATGCCAAAGACTGTTAGCGTAGTGGAAGAAGTATGTGCAAAAATTAAGGGTGAAAGCCGAAAAATTAGAAAAGTTGGGAACAACGTGTTGGAAAAAACACTGGTTATTCAATAATGTGTGCGTTGTGAAATGTCTTGTTGCAAAAGTAAGAGCCCTCCAGATCAAAAGGTGTAAGAAATATATCAGATAGTGACTTAGTGCACGCACTTGTTGTATATGTTGAAAGGAGATTCTCAGGATATCGTTTTTAAGTGAGAGACAGAGAACATTCACGTTGGATCACCTCTGCATGCACATTATTATCCACTGTAATGAACAGACTGTGTAGTATTTATTTTACATATACCTACGTAAAAGGTAGTGTTCTATAACGAAATAAAAACATTAACATTACAGCATTATGTTGATGCCAACTGTACGAGCATTGCAGGTACCGCCCGTTGTTTACATCTGAATTCACGCTCTCTCCTTCAACATAAATAGGCAACCTCACAAAAACTGATGCTCCACTTGCTCATGAGTCTTTTGGCTTTTAAAAGTTTTATTAATTTGGTTAATCTGCTGATTTTAAAGAAAGATACAATGTGTATCATCGTATATCAACTGGTCATAAATTGCATTACACCTAGGGCTTAAAAAATAAAAGTACACACTAACATGCTCGAATCACAGGTAATACAAATTATAATGATTGAACTAATATTTTATTCAACAAATAAGAACACATGACGGTTCCAGCTTTGTTCCCACGGACAGACACAATTATCAATATTCTTCATCTGTATCATTATTATCGTGTTGTTTTCTACTCGTAATTATATACACCTTTTAAAATATTTTTATAATCGTCGTTTGTGCCTTAAAGCTATGCATTTTATTTACTTATTTTAGGTCATTACAACTACATCACTACACAATGTTTTTCAACAGACAGTTCTCTATTATTGCGTCAAAAACAAGTCGAAGTGATTCCTCCAGTTTCTTTTTTTTTTTTTATTTATGTGCATTTGCAGTCATTTTCTACGTTAAGATCCCAAATAATAAAAAAGTTCGCTTAAGTTCACCACAAAATGTATTATAACCTAAAAAATCTATTAAAACAATCTTCTCTTTATTACACAGCGGCAAAAATGGTGTATCAGCTTTCAAAATTACTGTGATTTGTTATCAAATTGTTAATTTGTAGAGAATTCGTGTTAATTGTTTTCTGTTATTGGAGAAGTTTGTGTTACGTAATACTGTTATGTTAAACGGGTTTATTTTGTTACATTGCACTATTGTTTGCAATATGTGATCTTGTCTAAGGAATAACACAACCTCACGTTAAATTTTCTTTTACTATAATGGCGAATAACACAAGAGCAGAAGCTAAAATAAATGTAAAATCTAACTACTTACGAAATATATATTAAATGACTTCATTATTGGCTTCCAAATCTCTCACTGTTTTATAATATTAACGCATACTGGCTAATAAATATCCTTTTAGTGTACAAACTGGGTTGAAACTCTTAAATAGTTTGTAGATTTTTTTAGTTTGTGATCGTTATTTGCCAAAATAATGAGAATATAGCTTAATTGAATAACATTTAGTAGTAAATTATTACTCTATTGATAGCTTGGTCAAAGATGTTCTATGTGGAAAAGTTTCAATAAAAGTTTTATGTTTTCAGCACTGATGAAAAACATTAGAGTATCGAAAGGAAGCCCTTGATTTTCGCGACTGTCAAAAAAAATTTTCTCTTTCTCACATTTTTCCTCAAGTAGTAAAGTAGTAAGTTCCTCAAGTTTCTACTCAGTCATTAGCACACAAACCGGAGACCACAGGAGAAATTTTCCCTTCAAAGAAGTTCCTTTACACATCACGTCGGGCTTCGTTTGCTTAATGAGGAGCTATTTCTCGCATAAGAGAATTTCCTAAATAGGAAAAGATCTAGGACAATCCAGCTTTCAAGCAGTGTATTTCATTAGTTGTCTATAAAAGACTTGAAAATCAGGCGCCCTCTGAGACAACCCCAGATGTTTTGGAGTTAATGCCGAGATTTATAGCCCATTTTGACCATGCTGGAATCAAACAGCATAAAGCAGCTATTTCCGCAACGTCAATAAAAGCCTGCATCTGACTTGGTCGTTGAGAGGTCTACAAGCAGGGAAAATTAACTGTCTGGTTTTGATGGATTTCGTTATAGTATCAGATTTCCATTCCGTTGTGTATAAAGTGCTTTGTTGCACATAAATTCATTGTTCATTTCGGCGTAAAATGAATGTCGAGGTATTGCGTTATATGCACACTAAAGCTCAGGTTTATTGAATAACATTTCCTGGAGTAATATCTTAACAACAACCGAAATATATTCAACCTTTATTACCTACTGCTTTAAAGCAACAGTTCTTGCTTATCTCGTTAAAGCACCATTGTCCACAACTGTAAATTCTAAATCCTGTAAAATTGTTATTTTCAAACCTGAGCCAAAACCCCACAAACAATCTGTGTTGCACTCGCATGACTGTCTCTATTCGATCTTGTACAACCTATTCTTATAAACGCACATTCTTCTATCTATATGATGTTAATAGAGGCAGACATTTGTAGAAATTGTTTAATGTCCTTATAGATACCATATACTTAATCGATAATGAAACTTTAAATGCTGCATGTCGTGAAATTGCTTTGAAATTGCATTCTCTTTGCATTGTCAAGAGACTTCCCAGTTTATTAACGTCATCCAACGTAATAACATATTCAACGGTGAGTGATTGAAATATGTGAAATGATGCTCAAATGAGCCCGAGGTCAATAGAGCTTTAAGTTACCCGACATTCGTCTTCTCAGGATAGGGAAAACCTCGGAAAAAAAAGAAAAAACCTTATCCAGGTAACTTACCCTAAGCGAGATTCGAACTCGCTACCTGTTGAACGTGAATGTGTTATTATGAATGTCAACTCCCTTCGTTTTCCACGCGTGTGTTATCGCACGATATTTTGTGCCATTCCATTTTGTGCTGTGCCATTCCTGAATATTCTACAGACGAGTACGTTGATATGCTTTTGATCTACGGAGAAGCAAGAGCCAATGCACAAGCAGGTTAGTATCTCTACCAGGGAAGATATCCTCATATACAAGTACATCAGAGATAAACATTCAATTGAACATGTAATATTCGCTGGTTCCAGCCTACATTTGCAGTGGTGCAAACTTCTGCTGTCTAATCAGGAGTGCATTTAAACGCGATGCTTTAACCTCTACATTGGTATTAATTTCGTCGAATTTGTAACCAACGTCATCTAGCATAGGGGCAAATGTTTTCGTGTTAGAGTATAAAACTGAAGAGTAAGGGGGAGTTGACTCACCAGGTATAGCATGAAAATTGAAATGTTACAATTTGTTATAGAGAAGGAAAAAGATAAGAAAATCTTGTTTTTTAGATATTATAACAAAAAGCGATATGGGACGTCAACTCACATAGATCGCTGTCTTCAGACAATTCCAATCATCATGCACAGCAGGAGGGAGGCTTTATAAAGACCCAAGCGTATCTGTGAACCAGCTGCTTTAGAACAGGAACTGAGACGCCTGCACCAGACAATACAAGACAGTGGATATGGAATGAAGGAAATAAATCGTCTTTCGTTTCCAACAAGGCCAATAAAAATCTGCACGAAGACGACAAGAAAGCGGAATAAAGCATTATTTCCCTATTGATGGCGTTATGGATCTCATTGGAGAGAACCAATATAAAGCAATATTCAAACCAACAAAAAAACTAAAGCATCAAATAAAATCACAAAGGACAAACTGCATTCGCTCTGCATTCTGGAGATTTAGATCTGAAACCTCGTAAAATGCAATGTTAGAGTTTGGATTTACTTACTTTAATGGGATTAGGGGAACCTCTTATGGCTCGATATCGCTAGATACTTTCAGAAATAACGTATATTTTGTGGTAAAGAGCAATGTAGTCTGGTCCTCCTTTAGTTGTGCTGTGGTATTCCTCATGATGTGTTCTGTCCATAGAGGTATTACCTTATGTAAACCGATGTACAATGTCTTCAGATAATGGTACTATCGCACAAAATTTGACCTTGATGTCTCCGATTTCATTAATATTAAATGTACGTGTTCTGTGAATGAAAAAATGATACCCCTATTTTTTTGGTCTGTAAATTAATTATTTTGGTAAATATAAAGCATTAAACATTCGGGTATTTCTCGCACACCGTTCTACATAAACATAAATATCTCTGGTATTATTTTTCAGATAAATATGATCTGTAGCTCATTTTACACGTTAAACAAAAATCAATTAGTTTGATATTTCCATTTTTACAAGGTCATTAACATTATAAACATCATTAACAATACTTACCCTACACTAAAAATTTCCGGGAAAATTTTTAAAACGTAGCTTGATGATGCCATGTAATCCTAGAAAAAGTTCAGAATGGAATTCTAAATACATGCAGAGAAATTAAATAACTTAGCAAGCCGTGCAGACTGGAGCAACGCTGCAACCACGGCTAGAAGGTATACACACGGCGTGCAGCTAATTGCGAGTCATCCGTAGTACTTCCGTCAAGGTCAAACTCTTAGCATAAACACTGAAATTGGTCATTTCACGTTAAATCCAACATTTTTGAAACTTGACATACTATTTTCTCCATTTTTACTTTCTCTACTGGTAAGTAGGGGAAGTATTGTATTCCACCCAAAAATTCCAAGTCGAGATTTCACCGGAAATACATGTTTTGAGGCCCCCTGAATCCAAAAAAAGCATTTTTAGAAAAAGGTCCGTGTGTGTGTCAGTCTGTCAGTCTGTGGACAGCATAGCTCAAAAACGAAAAGTCGGTTAAAAACCAAAGTTGGTATTTAAGTTTAATGTCGTTCAAGGATATGACACGAAGATTTTGAAGAAAATAGCCCCACCCTAAACTACCCTTTACATGGAAAGTTTTCGAAAATTTTGATTTTCTTGAAAATGGCTCTAACGATTTTGATTAAAATGTCATATGTTTGAGATATTTTTATGACAAATGAAATGTATATCTTGAATTTTCTGGCTATAGCCCCTGTAGTCGTATTTACTCTGGACGACTTTTGCATAACTGGTAAACCGTTAGAGATAAACCAAATTATACTATACAAAAAATGTAGATCTTGCTAAAATATACAATTTATGTCTCAATAAATTTTCTTGTAGGGTGAACCATTTCGGAGATATACCTTGTTATGTGTGTGAGTTTCGGAAAACTTGGAACTTTCGTGAAATGGGTCATCGTTGTTCATTTTTTTATATGTTACGTGTACAAAGAGAACGGAATCTCAAAGCTTTAAAAGATTTGGCTATCGCACAAAGCCTACTCTATTCCAATATTCCCCTTGTACCTACAAGGAAATAAGCAATAAGATAATTTGTACAAATGTTTATTTTAACTAACACGAAGAAGATATAGGAATAAGAGTTTGTAAGAATGGTTAGTACAAGAGTAGAGAAAGTCATGTGAGTGCAACACATCAGATTTTTTAGTCTTATCAATAGATGAGATTAACTAATCCGTATGTTTTCTTTTTGGTGTCACACGTTTATTTTGCGCTTTATTAATATTATTTTTACGGTATATTCGCATACTGAATTATATAAAAATCATTATACCGAATACTATTTGAAGTTTAGAATTTACGTAGTTGCAGCGGTCTAAAGTAAAAAAAAAAAAATTGCAATTTTGCATGCCATTATTTTAGGTTCACTCAAAATATAAAATAGGCCCCTTTTAGGGGGTAGTATTTTTAAAATATATTTTAATTCCGGCACGTCAGCGGCGCTGATATCGTTACAATCACTAGCTCGCTAAGATCACCATCCACACGGATTAGCCGTTTGATCCGTTCCGGCTTCAGGTATTTATTGTTGGTTTTACAAAACATTATACACATAAAATAACACATGACGTATTAATGTAATTAACATCCACAGTATTAAATTTTTTTTTCCCATCGCTTACATGGTCGTCCTCGGTCTCTTCTGCCTCTGGGATGGTATTCCAACGTCACTCGTGGTAAACGGCCGTGAATCATACGTTCTACATGCTCTTGCCATTATGTTTGATACTTTATATCCTTAACAAAAAGGAAAAATACATTTCAGAATGACTAGTGAGCAATTTTAATGTCACAGAGTTACGGTCGTAATTGTTGTTCAGCTTTACTGTATCCATTCTTCCCCTCAAAGGCCATTCCAAATTGGCCAGTTTGCAGAAGTGTATACAGCCTTAGCGTATGACAAAGTCTTCTTTAGGATCGTTCAATTATCGCCGCAGATTTCCTCGTTATTCAGATAGCTATCCAGCACTGACGTTTTTGGATTTAGGAGAACACTCTCCGGCCGTAACATTTGGGCCATTTCTGTACTATCCGAGTACGGAATAGCACCAGAATCGTCTGACCATATTGTTATGTTCCAGTGCCTCATTTGCTCCTACAATGGGAGCTCAAACTTCCTGTCGATTGACACTCAACTGTTTTGATTGTCTCATGTTTCAGTAAGCATAAAATTCATTGGGTGAGCCGTAGTGATCTGTTTAACAACGTCACTAAGCAATTTCTTCTTATTCTGCGGTCATCTTAAGAAGGAACAAGGAAATTGAGTACAAACCTGCTTCCCCACAGGTAAAGCAAAATCTGGATTTATCCTCGCTAACTGATGGAAGCTGTATGAACTCCCTTTCGCAAAGGGTACGAGTTTTTTAATATAAATTTTGACAGTGGGTAGTTTTTTTATGTGAGGTTGCGTTGTAGGCCGGTTGGCACGGGTTTGATAAAGTTGATTTGTTACTTGTTTGTTGAAATATTTAATTATGAGAGTTCAGGATTATTTGCTCTGTTTACTCTGCCACCGGATGTCACTGTGTGGCTCAACAGTTGCGATAAAACTCCAGTTCTGGAGTGTGGTGGGGACTGATGGACTGGTATACTTACTATAAGTGACACTCACTATTAATAAAAACACAATGAGCTTAACTTCCACTAAGAATAAATCTTTGATATCACATTTTCACAAAGAGAAACTGTTCCAGTTTATAAATGTTAACTTGACGTGCATTCGTGTACTTATTTGTGTAACTAGTGTGTAATCTGATGATGTATTGCACTCACATGACTTTCTCTACTCTTGTACTAACCATTCTTACAAACTCTTATTCCTATATCTTCTTCGTGTTAGTTAAGATAAACATTTTCAGAAATTATCTTATTCTCTTGCAGGTGCAAAGGGAATATGGTAATACAGTAGGTTTTGAATGATGGTCAAATATTTTAAAGGTTTGAGATTGCATTCTCATTGCACGCTTAACGATGTTCCATTTGACAGAACTAAAAGTTCTCCAAAACCACAAAATATTTACTTTCGACATAAATTGTGTGTTTTAGCAAAATCTACATCTTTTTATAGTAACATTTGGTCTATCTCTTACGGTTTACCAGTTATGCAAAAGTCATCCAGAGTAAACAGTATTACGTGGGCTATAGTCAGAAAGTTCAAGATATACATTTCATTTGCCACAAAATATATCAGACAGATGGCATTTTAATCATAATCGTTAGAGCCTTTTTCAAGAAATTCCAAATTTTCTAAGAACTGTCCATGTAAAGGGTAGTTTATGGTGGAGTAATTTTCTTCAGAACTTTTGTGTCACATCCTTAAAACACACTACACTTAGATACCAAGTTTGGTTTTTAGCCGACTTTTCGTTTTTGAGTTATGCTGTCCAGAGGCTCACACACACACACGCACACACACGCACACACACACACACACACACACACACACACACACACACACACACATGACTTTCTCTACTCTTGTACTAACCATTCGTACAAACTCTTACTTCTATATTTTTTTTTTCGTGTTAAGATAAACATTGGTACAAAATTATCTTATTGCTTATCTCCTTGTAGATGTAACGGAAATATTAGAATGCAGTAGACTTTGTGCAATAGTCAAATGTTTTAAAGCTTTGAGATTCCGTTCTCTTTGCACACTTAACATTTAAAAAAAAAAAAAAAAAAAAAAATGAACAACGATGTTCCATTTCACGAAAGTTATGTTTTCCGAAACTCACACACATAACAAGGCGGCGCCGTGGCCGAGCGGTTAGCGCGCTCGCCTACCACCTAGGCGGCCCGGGTTCGATCCCAGGGACCCGCATGTGGTATTCGTGATGGACGAAGCGGCGTCAGGGCGGGTTTTCTCCGGGTACTCCGGTTTCCCTCGCCATCTCATTCCACCGGTGCTCCATTTTCATGTATCATCAGTGTCACCGCCTGCGGTGCCGTAGTAGTAAAAGCGGGCGTTAAACACTACAACAACAACACACATAACAAGGAATATCCCCGAAATGGTTCACCCTACAAGAAAATTTATTTGTACCTAAATTGTGTGTTTTAGCAAGATCCACATTTTTTGTACAGTATGATTTGGTCTATCTCTAACGGTTTACCAGTTCTGCAAAAGTCATCCAGAGTAAATGCGACTACAGGAGCTATAGCCAAAAAATTCAAAATATACATTTCATTTGCCGTAAAAATATCTCAAAAATATGACATTTTAATCAAAATTGTTTGAGCCATTTTCAAGAAAATCAAAATTTTCGAAAAATGTTCCATTTAAAGGATAGTTTAAGGTGTTAAGCTTTCTATGAGGCGTGAGGCCACAGTGATATATTGCATTTTGAATATTTATCTTAAATCCTACCAAACCTAAATCCAGAGGTAGGTAACAATGTATAAACTCTAGTAAAAATATGCAAATGTTATATGCTATTTCTGTGTTTCTCTAAAGCAATTGAAGATTACTCAAAAAGAAAAAGAGTTCATGAATATATTTGAAACTGAAATTCGAGACCAAAGTGTTGGAAGGCGTATGCACGGAAACAATAATGTATAAATGGAATTGTCCAAAGCCATGTGGTAGAGTGGAGCAACCCCTAAAACATACATATTTAGGCCGTAATTTTAGTAGTGGCAAAACTATTTATTTATTACTAGTATACATGTGATACATTCGTGAAACTCCTACAACCCTTCAATGCAGTACCAACATTATCTGCCAGTGATGTGGAAGTTAGTATTACTGTAGCAGCTCCTTTTCTGTTGGTGTTTCTGATAGATCGCCCCACTGTCTGCAGAATCGTGGAAACAGTGCGGAATCGAACATCACAAAGTTGTTCCTTCATCTTTCAGATTAAATCGTAATCACGGGGGTTTAACTCCGTTGAATGTGGCGGATGGAAAAGCGCTTCCCACCCCAGAGACGGTACAGATCAGCTACAGGTGTGACGTGTGCGCCTTAGTGTTATCCTGCAAAATGGTGGGAGGGTTCTACAAAACTTGTGGACGCTTCCTTCGCAGTGCTGGTCTTACAATACGCTGCATTAGCATTCTAAGTGTTTCACACGGTCACGCCCATTGTTGAAGGATCTAATCTACCATCATGACGATATCATGCTGCAGGGGCATCGGCCATTGCATTTTTAGCCAAGATCGCTATTCCTGCTTTGTGAATACGGTGAAACACAACAGCTTCGAGCAGGCATGTCAAACATCACGCCGAGGGTGTGAAGAGAGGGGTCCACCCCTCCTTAACTGCAGTAGCACGCGCCAGTAGAACCGGTTTTCGCTTTGTTTTTCCCGTTTTCCGATTTGATCATCACGGAGGGAGGGAAAATAGGGGAAAATTTTTCACGCCTGGTGAGTGCTGTTTGACACCCCTGGCTTAGAGCGATAACGGGAGAATAACTTGGTCTGTCCACAGCGCATGCGCTGCGATTCTGATGGAAGATTCCATTTACTGGAGGTAGGTTGTACGTAGACTAGCATATGGTAGAAATGACGACAAATATTCCCTCTTGTTTCCCTTCCACGGCAATGTCGCCATTAATTTTGTTGCATCCTATGTCACAACAGATTATTAATATAAAAATCTCCATACCTTTTTCTATGCTTTAAATAAACAATATTCGGAATAGTTTGTAAACTTTTCTTTGTGCTTCATTTCAATATGAGCTTCAGAAACACATGATTGATATGCTGTTACACTATATTTTCAAGCGTCGATAGTTGAACAATTACTAGATAATACAAAAAGCCTCCCCTGAAATGAATACGTTATGTGTTGCATTAAAACGTTTTTTGTGCACCTTTCCAGTATTTATAAGGACTTTGTTGCCCTTTTATTATTCGTTACATAAATGGGCTGTTTTATTAAGTTTTATTGCCTAAGGAAATAGAAGTGCAGTAATGGAAACGTAATTATCATGAACAGAAACTTCCTATGACAAAGGCCGCTCTGCAAATCACGTGATCTCATTTGGAGCTTGGAAGGCTTTAACAGAATGCAAATGAACAATTTCATAGTAGGCTGACCTCGAGAGTACACAAATAGGCTTGTGAACAAGAAAAAAATCTCATTTCCAAGCGGATATTTGTATCTGCTTATTGTGAGTCCAATGGAAATGGGTATTTATTCTTGGTGTTTTAACACAGACCTAATGAACAACTCAATTTTCTCAAACCAACTTCATGTAACTAATGCACATTGACTTGGAGCGTGAAATATGACCTCATATTCACTGGAAAGTTAGCACTTAGCACAGATCTATAACAGTGGCAATTTTGGCAACGTTACTTGTTTTCACGCAGGAGATAACCCATTGGTGAGGACGTTGAATAGGCATCTATATCAATACTACAAAGGGAAAATACATTCTGGTCGACATGGTCAATAAGGGCCATAAATTAGTAAAGGATTAACACGTTGTCAAAGCCCTTCATTGCGTGTGGTATAACGGCTCTAGGGAATTCCTTTCGGTAGAGTTCAGAACCTTCGTTTTCAGGAATGTTCCACCTGGGGTTTGGATCATACAGGTTGTTACAGATATTTTGGTAGCAATACCCAAAGGCGCATTCGCTTTAGTGAATTATTATTTTTTGATAGTTTCCTTTATCTAACATTGCTTCACATAGTTTTGTATGGTCTTAACTGGGCCGCGAAATAAACAAAGCTTCTCAATATAGCCTATCCTTTTTCCTTCCGCTTGTTCACACCTCAATGCGTAACCTGCTGGACTATGTCATGCGGGGTGATTGGCCTTGCAGAAAGTCAGTTCCGATACAACATTCGTTATCGCGAAACCTACCCTCTCTGCCTTAGGGCTTCTGCTCTGCCCTCTGGGGAAAAATAAAGCCATATAGTTTCTGTGTGCCAGGCCTACTTTGAGGCCCTAACGAACCTGAAATCATACTACTCTTATTAAATAAAAGTATGAGCCCACAAATGATGCAAATATTGGTATAATCACCTACACAGAAAACAGTTGTGTTTAGGCCCGGGCTACCTCGCATGACTGCTGTGTGTACGTGACTGTAACAATCGAAGCGGTGGAAACAAAAGGGGCTTCGGGAAAGTTCTCGAGACTTCTAGCTGAAGCATTTCCGGGGCGTGTGTAGAAGTCGAGAACTGTCAGTGTGACGTCATCCCCACTGTATAAGGAGGCCCGAGAAGAACATTTGGCAGTGATTTTTGGAGTTGAGTTATGGACATGAGTTGGTCAGAGTCAATTTCTCTGTCTCTCATACACTACCTATGATGTTACAATCACCCGACGCCCGTTAGAACTTCTTCAAGATTACCTACGTGTCTTTCACAACACACACAAGCACAGCTATCACATGACCAAATCAACTCCGTAACTCTCTCTCTCTCTCTCTCTCTCTCTCTCTCTCTCTCTCTCTCTCTCTCTGTCTGTCTGTGCTGTTTTTTCGCCTCCGTGTACAGAGGGGATGATTAATACGGACTTTCCTTGACTTCTACATACATGCCGGCGATCACGTGGACAGATCTTTCTTCAAAAATCTGGACAAAGACCATTTTTTGTAGCCGCTTCATTGTTGTCAATCACCTACACACAAAACAGTTGCGCAAAGCAGCCTGGCCTTGAACGTCTGAATTACTCCTGTTAGACCCCCTACTGTAAACAGGAAGATGAAACCTAGAGCCCAAAGGGAAGCAGGAAAATTCGTGTTAAAGTATTTATTGGTAATGTCGTTCGGTTATCTACTTCCGCTCACTGGCCCGGCATGTGGCATAAAGTAGCTTGGCACCACCCGTCCTTTGTTGTGCGCCGAGCCCGATGTTAAAGGTATAAATAATTTCTTGTTATTTGTTTGAATTTTCCAATACTTAAATTTTCTCAAATAGGAATACACTATACTGTATTCCCCTTGCACCTACAAGGAAATTAGCAATATATTCATTTTTATACTGTTTAACATGCAATAGTGTAATGAGTGTTTTTAAGAATAGTATACACAAATCAGTGCAGTATCGAGTGCGCACTTAAAATTGTTCTGTAGTTTTTGTGTGAAGGTGGAACACGGAGGAATTTGTTTAACCCAGAACTGGAAGGAGAAGAAAAGGGGGAAGATAAAGCACAAAGAAAAGGCTTAGATGACAATGGAGTAGAGCGATAGAGTTCTAGAATGCTGATAGGATTTATTTTTTCTTTTCCCATGAGATTTATTGTCATATTCTGCGTGCAGCCTTTACTGAAGCTTCGGATTCCCGCTGTGCCAATCTTCTTTGGAATTTTCAACGGAGGAAAGATAGCTTTATCCGCAAAATATTTAGAAGGGGACTAATTACCAACCACTCGTTCTTTAACGTAGACGTAGCAAAAACTCTTATTTATATGCAAATTGCACTCAAAAACTGAGTATAAACAAAAGGCTAACTCCCTCGGTCACACAGCGAAGCTAGAGTTTAAATAACTAAAGTCGATCTTTTGAAATACACTCGACAAAGCCTTATATGAAGGATGTTTTTTTTAGACTGCTTCTGTGGTTTGATGGTTAATATGATGGCCTCCAAATTCAGAGGTAACTGCTTGCTGAGGTCTCGAGTTGATACCCGGAGATAGGCAATTAATCTTTTTCTTTTTTAAGTATAACAGTGGTCCCATACCGTGGATTTACGGCCGGTAAGGAACGTCAAGACTATAAAGAAATCTCTGTGCAAAATTTGTAGGTCCCTCACGACTAATATAGAACGGGATGCTGAGAAGAGTTCCCAGGTTCAAATTCTCGAATAGAGGCTGGACAAATTTCTTCAGCCAAGATTATTCTTATTCTCCTGAGGGTCTGAAAACATGAACGAGAGTGTGAATGTAACATTTAACATGAAAACCACGAAAAGTAAACCTAACCAGAGATTAATATAATTTGATCTTCTCTACACATTCTTCGACAGATTATTACTGCAAGTACTTATTACTCTAGCTCAGCGATGTCCAAACTTATCTCTTTGGAGTCAGCGGCAATACCCCAATCCACACCTTCACTCGGAGGGAGAGACAGTCAGTATACAGTGACGGACACAAACAGGCTATTTTACGGCCGTTCCTAAGTCACACCTTGAATTTCCTCAGAAGACCTCTTCATTCTGGATGATTTTTTCCCCATAAATAATAAACAGCGAGAGAAACACAAAGGTTTACTAAATAAAAAATGTGGATATGGTTAAAATGCACAATATATGTCAAATACTTCGTTAGAGTGAATTATTTCTGAGATATTCTTTCTTCTTTGTTTGAGTTTCCTAATACCTATACTTTTCAAATAGGAATATCCTATTTTGTTTCTTTATTCCTTCTCCTTACAAAGAGAACGGAATTTCAAAGGCACTGCATAGCAACCAGCTCTTAAGACATTTGACTGTCGCTTAAAACCTACTATGATATTTTCTGAAAATGCTTATATCGATTAAAATGAAGTATATAGAGAAATAAGTTTTTGCAAGAATAGTGTGTAGAGTAGGGTAGGGTTTAAGGGCTCGTCGACAGCTGGGTCATTATAATAGTGAGTATAGCTCTACATATATTTGCGAACAGAATTTCTTCAGATTGAACTATATTAAAAGTCTGATTCGTAATAGGTTACGCGGCAATCACTTTGTGAATCTTTTAAAGCTATGCTCTTTACCAAATACAGTACCAAACAAGTCACTAATGAAAGTATGTCTATCGAATGTACTTTCGTAAATCAAACGCAACGTATAACACAATGCGCGCGCTGGAGGTTGAAGAGAGGCAAAGTCCACGTATAGTGGAAGGAGGTAATCTCAAACGCCCCTCTTTCGCAAGCGTCGGACGTCTCTGTCGTAGCTAGTCCTTATTGCTCCAGATAGCCCTTCAATTCGCATATACAAAATTTGTTGTATCATATACTAGGTAAACCGATCGTCAGAAGCTTAAATATTATGTCGGGAGACTTCTGAAATTCTTTGTTCTTTACATGACCACGATAAGAAAAGCAGCTTACAAATCCGAGGTCGTTGCCTGGATTGCTGGTTAGAGGATGGGATTATTCCCTATCGTCTCAACAGCATGGAGGTCTAAGTCAGGTAAATGTATGTGTGTATGTGAATTTAATGTTTACAAAGAAAACCCAACTAAACATTCCCAAAGTTAAACAATAGTAAAACATGTGAACATAATTGCCGGTACTAGTTGTTCTAGAGGCCAAAGAGAGACAGAGACAAAGAGAGATGGAGGGAGATACGGAGAGAGAAAGAAAGGGAGAGATGGAGACAGACAGAAAGAAAGGGACAAACACAGAGAGAGACATTAAGAGAGACATCAGAAGGGGAGGGGAGAGAGTGAGTGGGACAGAAGGGAAGGGAGAAAGGGTGAAATTGAGGGAGGGGGAGGGAGAAAAAAAGAGAAAAGAAGCGTTTCACATAAATCGTGTGCTTTAACGGTCTAGATTTTTCTTACAGTAAGATCCTGTGGTTTACTGCTTATTCAAAACGCACCCTGAGAGAAGAATTCAAAGGTTATTCCCTGAAAATTGATTTCCACTTCACTTGTAATGAAAATGCCTTACACGTATGGTAATTTAATAAAACTTATATAGCATTTCTGAGAAAATAGTTTCAAATCATTTTCCGGGTAAAGTGTAGTTGTGATCGAAGGCATATTTTTGTAAATGTGCATTCTTGGAAGACGAACTTAAATACCAGGGGTAGCATAAGCAACTATGCATGTTGGACACTTATGCACGCACACACACACACCCCCTTAAATCCTTTTTCTTTTATTCAAAAAGTCTGAATTCTACTTCCGATGAAATCTCAACATCGAATTTTTGACTGGAATGACATATCTTCACTAATTACTATAAACGCCGTTGTTATAAGCGTGGAGTCCAACTGAAAGGACCAAGTTGGATTATAGTCTCAATGACACTTTCTCAATCCATCCTTTTCTCGGAGTTCAGCCAATTAAATTTTTCTGGGTCAAACATATATCGCGTTCATTTTTTGCTGATAAAGATGATATTATTGTGACAAACTGACAAGATGCTAATCTCTTTTACTGAGGTTAACACAGTCTCCAGTCTTTCGTGATATTACAACTCACAACTGTTTTCTTCTCTTACCTAACATACAATTCTATACTTCAGTTTCTCAACGATCACTCAATACTCATTAACTGCTTCACTATCTTCCTTTCGACGCAACTGTACACACACACATACACACACGCACGCACGCACACACACACCAATACACACACACAAGCCTCGGCTCCTTATATAGCGACTTTTGGCTTTGAATGGATGAGCAGTTCATTTTCTCTTCCCTTCACGATCATGATTAATCAAACTTCGATTAAGGTGTCTGTGGAAACGGTTTATTAAATGGAATAAAAGTGGCAAATGAAGTAATATAATCCATGCAATAGAGTGTTCTACACTTACAACGTTAATTGCACGTTTGATACGCGTATTTTATTCTAATGTGGTTTTCAAAATTTATTTCGTTGCATGCACACATCAAGACTGCGGAAAACAGGATACTATTCTAAGAGCTAAAAGTGTGTATGATGCTGTTTGAATTTGCTTACCTTCACATATAGCTCATCAATAGCCTTAAAAAATTGCTTCTTTGAAGTAAAACCTCTAGGGTAGTCTAATTCTGGAAGATGGTTACTTAGTGACAGTGATTTCACATAGAAGAATATCCCAAATAAACCCTGAAAACAAAGATAGTTTCAGGTCATTCATCTCCATGCAAAACATTTAGAGCTGACTTCAGCAACCAAAGGAACATTTTAACTCAATGTTAAACTGATTTATCACTGGAGATTGTTAGGGTTAACATTGTGTTAATGCGTTTAACACAACTCAGTAAATGGCTGCAGCAAACCAAGCTGTTATGCGAGTAACAGTAATTCACAATGTAAAAATCTGATGTGCTGCACTCACATGACTTTCTCTACTCTTGTACTAACCATTCTTACAAACTCTTATTCCTATATCTTCTTCGTGTTAAGATAAACATTTGTACAACTTATCTTATTGCTTATTTCCTTGTAGGTGTAAGGGCAATATGGGAATACAGTAGGCTTTGAGTGATAGTCAAATGTTTTAAAGCTTTGAGAGCCCGTTCACTTTGCACGATTAACGTATAAAAACATGAACAACGATATTATGGTTCACCCTACAAAAAGATTTATTCCGACATAAATTGTGTTTTTGCGAGATCTACAGTTTCTGTACAGTAAGATTTTGCCTATGTCTTACGGTTTATGAGTTATTCAAAAGTCCTTCACAGTAAACAGGACTACATAGGCTAGAGCCAGAAAGTTCAAAATATACATTTCACTTGTCATACAAATATCTCAAACATATGGCACTTGAGCAATTTTCAAGAAAATAAAAAAAATTTCCATGTAAAGGGTAGTTTAGGGTGGGGCTATTTTCTTGTAAATCTTCATGTCGATTCTTGAAAGACATTAAACTTAAATTGCAACTTTTGGTTTTTAGCCGACTTTTCGTTTTTGGGTTATGCTGTCCAGAGTCTGACAAATACTCACTCACGCACACACACTCACACACACTCACACACTCACACACACTCACACACACTCACACACTCACACACACTCACACACTCACACACACACACACACACACACACAGAGATCTGTTTCTAAAAACGCTTTTTTTATTCAGGGGTCTCAAAACATATTTCCAGTGAAATCTGGACATCGAATTTTTGGGTGGAATACAATACTTTCCCTATTTACCAGTAGAGGAAGTAAAAATGACCGTCACAGTACATTTGAAGACGTGCAAAAGGGGGAACCTTTAGGGCAATATAGACTTTCCAAAGCGGGCTTAAGAATATTTTTACACTCAATGCGCAGAATACTGCCAACAAAAGGATGCCTTATGCTTCTCTGATATAATTGTTAATTACTTTGAGATTTTATGTTACTAACTCTTTTCGTTCAATGGTAGGTGGTAATATTGTGACAAAACAACAACATACAAGTTGTGTTACTTTATTGTCCTCCAAAGTCTTACTACAAATACAGTTTACTTCTCGTAGTTAACACACTGCACGGTATTTTCTGCTATCGCAGCTCAACAACGTTCTTATCATAACCTTGCTCTATCCTTTCAGTCTTTCTTCACGTTCTCTGTGTCTTATACACTTAACTACGGAGTTATCACTTGCGACGACCGACGTATCTTCCAAGACGACACTCACGCACAAGTCTCATACATGCTGACACACTGACCAACTTATTCGTGTAGCTCTACTCACAAGCTCACCCACATTCTAACTAAATTAACTCACACACTCACTCTTCTGTTGCCTGCTGGGCTCCCGTTATACCGGGGATGACGTCACACAACCTTTCGAGAAGCTCTCCACACGCACACACCGGGATGACCCAGCTAGAAGCCTCACGAACGTTCTCGACCCCCACTTGTTTTCCCACCCATTGTTAATTGTCACGTACACATAGCAGGCACACGAGGAGGCCTAAACTTGTCTCTTTGCTTACCGATCCGGCAGGTGGCGTGAAGCAGCTTAGCTCCGACAGTTCTTTGTTTTCTGCTGCCGAGCCCAACGTCACAACATTGACATTTCCTGTCGGTCTGGGTGGCTTAGTTGGTTAGACGCTTCTCTACTGATCCCAAGGTCGCGGGTTCAATTCCGGCCCAGACCGATGGTTTTTGAGTATGCTTAAAAATGGCAGCTCCATGTCAGTAGATTTACTGGCATGTAAAAGAACTCCTGCGGGACGAAATTCCGTCATTAAACAAACAAACAAAAAATGCATAACTGATCTTGAGCGTCTTTGATACACGTACTGCCAGTGGGTTGGAGTACACCGACCCCGACCTTCCTTTGTTTGCGCCGCGGGATTAGTTGCAGGAATTAAAGGCAGGAATTGTTGTATGTTCGAAAGTTATTTGGGACGTTCACTTTGTGGTAGGACACTTCACTGCTTAATGGTGCTAGTTCTCTCAATTCAGATAACAACTAGATTAACACCTTAATACGCAGCCTGTAGCCATCAGTCAAGGCAGGAGTAGTTCCTCTTTGGCCCCGGATAAACAAATGCCAATCTATTTGTGCGAAATAGTACTTCATTGTGCTGAAGCGTAACACCTATGGTGAAGCAGAACACATGCCAGGAATGTGTAATTTGAAAGGGCTTTGCGGATGCATGGAACAAAGTGAATTTCATTCTCTCAGTGGGAGACGTGTTTTTGGCTGCGCATAAAACCACAGAAGGCAGAAACCATTTCTATGAGATAAACTGACGAACACCGGGAGTGAGATAAAATCAACCGATAAATTCTCGACCGGAGCGAGAGTCAGACCGTCGAATGATATTTATATGCACTATTTCATTCATAGTTATTGCATTCCAGGGAAGATATCCAATAAGAACTAAAATTCTACTAGAAAAGAATGTATGAAAACTGGTATCACACTTTGAATACTTTGGCTGCTATGTAACCTACGAATTGGATCAGCATATTACACATAAAACACAAAAATATGATGCATTGCACTCACATGACTTTCTCTACTCTTGTACTAACCATTCTTACCAACTCTTATCCCTGTATCTTCGTCGTATTAATTGAGATAAAAATTTGCAGATATTAACTTGTCGCTTATTTCCTTGTAGGGGCATACAGTAGATGGAAATGATGTTCCATTTGACGAAAGTTTGTTTTCCAAAACTCACAGAAATAATAAGGAATATCTTGAAAATGTTTCAATCTACCAAAAAAAACTAAATATTTGGATATAAATTGTGTGTTTTAGGAAGATCTACATTTTTTTCGGTACAGTAAGTATTGGTCTATCTCTTACGGTTTACCAGTTTTGCAAAGGTCAACCAGAGTAAACAGAATTACATAGGCTATTACCAGAAAATTCAAGATATAGATTTCATTTTTCATAAAAATATTTTAAACATATGGCATTTTAATCAAAATTGTTAGAGGAATTTTCGAGAAAATCAAATATTTTCGAAAACTTTTATATGTAAATGGTAGTTTAGGGTGAAGGAATTTTCTTCAACATTTTTGTGTCGCATCCTAAAAAGACATTACTTAAATACCAACTTTGTTTTTAAACCACTTTTTATTTTTCAGTTATGCTGCCCAAACGCTGGCAGACACACGGCCCCTTTCTAAAAATGTTTTTTTACTTTCTGTACTGATAAGTACGGGAAGTATTGTATTCCACCCAAAAATTCAATATCGAGATTTCACCGGAAATTTATATTTTGAGACCCCCTGAATCCGATGAAAAGCATTTTTAGAAAAAAAAAAAAAAAGTTCGCGCGCGCGCGTGTGTGCGTACGTGCGTGTGTGTGTGTCTCTGTGTGTCTGTCAGTCTGTGGACAGCAGAACTCGAAAACGAAAAGTAAGTTAAAAATCAAAGTTGGTATTTAAGTTTAATGTGATGCGACACCCTAAACTACCCTTTAAATGGAAAATTTTTCAAACATTTTTATTTTCTTGAAAATGGCTCTAACAATTTGGTTAAAATGTCATATATTTGAGATATTTTTATTACAAATGAAATGTATATCTTGAATTTTCTGGCTATAGCCCCTGTAGTCGTATTTACTCTGGACGACTTGCATAACTGGTAAACCGTTAGAGATAGACCAAGTCATACTATACAAAAATGTAGATCTTGCTAAAATACACAATTTATGTCTCAATAAATTTTCTTGTAGGGTGAACCATTTCGGAGATATTCTTCACAAACGGAAAACAAAAAATGGAACAGTGATATCCGGGCCATTGGAATGAAGGAATTGTTGGAGATTACTACTGGTCTCTGCATAGGGATGTTCCAGAACTCATAAGAGGAAAGTCAAAAGTCCTCAAGCCATCACATTCTCTCCAGACTCAAACAGCCTTCAGCGGTTCTTCCATCTTAGAAGTAAAAAAGTAAAAAAATTCTTCGCTGTATTCATTCTTTTCAACCCAAAATTATTATAATTTGACTCATAAAGTGAAGGAAAATGTTTAAAAATACCTCATTATTTAATTTTTACTTATTTTTTGTTTTATTTTTGTTTATTTATTTAATTTCTTTGCCCAGTGTAACTTGCTAAGTTTAAGGACACATGCTGATCATAACATTTCCTTGCTAAAGCGTACGAAAAAAATTACTAACGAGTTTTGCATGTCTCATGTTTATTCATACTATTTATACTGCCCCGAGTGTAAAATACTTGTATAGAGAGTTGGACTTTAAATATGCCATACACGGATGCAACCCAATATGCAAATTAACCGCTACGACCTCTTCACGAGTAGCGAAAAAGATATTGCCATAATGAAATTGCGCCGAGCAATAACGTCTAGCATACCACATGCACAGTATCCAGGTATAATTAGTGTGCGAGTTTGTTCACTGAATATGAACAGCTGATAATCCCCGATTTTCTACAATGTTCATATCTTTGTGGAATACATCGCAACGGAATTAATGCTACTGAAGTTTTTTCGTTGTTCAAGAAATATAAACCTGTGAAATTAGAGTAGAATCACTATTAATAACTATAAACTAAACATCCGATAGGTTTGTACTCATACGACTTTCACTACTCACTCTTGTAGAAGCTAATTTTCCAAACGATTATTCTTCTCATGCTAATCAAGATAAACGTTTGCATAAATTGCCTTATTATGTATTTTTTCGAAAGTACTTTAAGTGATAGTCAAATCCTTGAAAAGTTGGTCTCTAGGCAGTGAATTTCAAACTCCCTTCTCTCTGAATGGCCAAGAGAAAAACAAATGAATGAATGACAACTTGACAATGTGAGGAAAGTATGTTTTTCAAACCAGTACCTGCAACTCATCTCTGAACATAAAATGTACTTGACATACCATGTTCTTTTTGTTTGTTTGTTTGTTTGTTTTTTTTTGTTTTTTTTTTCCTTTTTACTTTTTCTACTGGTAAGTAGGGGAAGTATTGTATTTCACCCAAAAATTCGATGTCGAGATTTCACCGGAAATACATGTTTTGAGGCCCCCTGAATAAAAAAAATTTTTTTAGAAAAATGTCCGTGTCTGTGTGTGTGTCAGTCTGTCAGTCTGTGGGCAGCATAACTCAAAAAGGAAAAGTCGGTTAAAAACCAAGGTTGGTATTTAAGTTTAATGTCTTTCAAGGATGTGACACGAAGATTTTAAAGAAAATAGGCCCACTCTAAACTACCCTTTACTTGGAAAATTTTGATTTTCTTGAAAATGGCTCTAACCATTTTGATTAAAATGTCATATGTTTGAGATATTTTGATGAAAAATGAAATGTATATCTTGAATTTTCTGGCTATAGCCCCTGTAGTCGTATTTACTCTGGACAACTTTTGCTTAACTGGTAAACCGTTAGAGATAGACCAAATTATACTATAGAAAAAATGTAGATCTTGCTAAAATACACAATTTATGTCTCAATAAATTTTCTTGTAGGGTGAACCATTTTGGAGATATTGCTTGTTATGTGTGCGAGTTTCGGAAAACTTAGAACTTTCGTGAAATGGATCATCGTTGTTCATTTTTTTTTATATGTTAAGTGTGCAAAGAGAACAGAATCTCAAACATTTGACTATCGCAGAAAGCCTACTGTATTGTAATATTCCCCTTGTACCTACAAGAAAATAAGCAATAAGATAATTTGTACAAATGTTTGTCTCAACTAACAAGAAAAAAGATATAGGAATAAGAGTTTGTAAGAATGCTTAGTACAAGAGTAGAGAAAGTCATGTGAGTGCAACACATCAGATTTTTGTAGTAAGAGTTTGTCTATCTCCCACAACCAGTTATGCAAAAGTCATTCAGAAAGAATGGAACTTCAAAGACTATGCCACAATATTTAAAATATACAATTTATTTTCACGAAAATGTCTTTGCATTGTAATCATAATCGTTACTGTCGTTTTTGAGAAAAGGGAAATATGTAGAAAAGATTGCTTGTTATTTAACTGTATTTTCGTTGTGTTATGATGTTAACACACACACACACACACACACACACACACACACACACACACACACACACACACACACACACACACACAAACACACCCACACCCTGAACGTGAACTAGTCGAAAATTGTTTGAAAGACTTGTAAATTTGTAAATAGTATAACATTTGATGGTGTATAATTCATAAAATTACATTCTACATAAAATGGAGCATGCTGTAAATAAATATTACCATAAAAAATCCAGCCACTCACACACAAACATGCACACATACCGACACACACCAACGAATACTCCTTTAGAAAAATAATTTACTTTTTCCGAAACCCAGAGGACTTTAAAAGCATATTTCCAATAACATTTCGACGTCGAATTTTCCATGAATACAATTCTTGCCCTACTTAATGCACGTATTAGAGAAAAGAGAAAGCTAAGTTCAAAACGTAATGAAAACGTGTTTGTTCCACGTTAGGTAAAACACGAGTATAATGCATTTGCACATAAATTGGATGTATAATTGTATGTAATTATACTGCATTAGTTTGATTAAACCGTATGTTGCAATGTTAAGTTGTATTTAATGTATAATTATAAGTGATGGTTGCAGGCTAAGCTACATATCTGTAAGAAATATAGACCAAAAGTGCTGTTTAACACTTACCATCTGGATTACTCCCCACAATCCAATCACAGTCCATAAGCCTGAACCAAATAAACCGCACATACCCATAATGCGTTCGTTAACTAGCAAGATCAATTGAATTTAAAGGATATTTAATGTACATAACCTGTACGTTGATAAAATGTATAATGTTTTACGTAACAAATGAAGTTACCTAGAAACAATTCATTGTTTCATCTCCTTTCATTTGTTTCATCTTCTTGGATATCATTACGAAATAAACTCTTTGAAATCATGTGTACCACACATAAGAAATAATCTGATGTGTGCACTCACATGACTCTTTTATTAACTTTTCTTACAATCAGTTCTATTTCACATTAATCAGATAGACAAAGAGAAACAGAGAATGCAGCAGGCTTAAGTGATAGTTAATTCTTTTAAAAGCTTGTGGCTATTTGACGGCTTTTAAATTCTTCTCTTTGCATGACCAGAACGTCAGAAAGCTAATGACTTAGAATTTGAGAAAGAAGTTTAAGTATTTGAGCATTGAAACTAACGTTAAGGAATATCTCGCAAGCAGTTATGTCCAAAAATAAAAGAAATTATTTTACATAGTTGTGTTCTTTAACGACGTATGCATTTTTATGTAGTAAGCATTGTATATGTATAGGTGTTCCCAAAAAATTAAAACATAAATAACTATTTGGATTGTTAGCGAAGTCGTCCGTTGCGAAGATCATATCAGCGCCGCTAGTGTGCCGGAATTTCTTCCCGCAGGAGTTCTTTTACATGCCAGTAAGTCTAAGGACATGGGATTTTCACTTTTAAGTGCACTTAAAACCACGGTATTGGTATTTAAGTTTAATGTCTTTCAAGGATGCGACACGATGATTTTGAAGAAAATACCCCCACCCTAAACTGCCCTTTACATGGAAAATTTTTCGAAAATTATTTTCTTGAAAATGGCTCTAACGATTTTGATTAAAATCCCACATGTTTGAGATATTTTTATGCCAAATGAAATGTATATTTTGAATTTTCTGGCAATAGCTTATATAGTCCTGTTTAGTCTGGATGAGTTTTGAATAACTCGTAACCGTAAGAGATAGACAAAATCTTACTGTACAAGAAATGGAGATTTTGCTAAAATACACAATTTATGTCTGAATAAATTTTTTTGAAGAGTGAACCATTTTGTGTGTCAGTTTCGGAAAACTTAGAACTTTCGTGCAATGGAACATCGTTGTTCATTTTTTATATGTTAAGCGTGCAAAGAGAACGGGATCTCAAAGCTTTAAGAGATTTGACTATCGCTCAAAGCCTACTGTATTCTAATATTCCCCTTGCACCTACATGGAAATAAGCAATAAGATAATTTCTGCAAATGTTTATCTTAACTAACACGAAGAAGATATAGGAATAAGATTTTGTAATAATGGTTAGTAGAAGAGTAGAGAAAGTCATGTGAGTGCAACACATCAGATTTTTTTAGGATAAGGTAGTCTAAATTAATTATGTATAAATAACTCTATAGTGTAACAAACTCTTTAAATTTTGTACTAAGCATGTCATATTACAATGCAATGGAGCATGCTGCTAATAAAATTGTTTTTAGAAAACACACACAGAAACAGACACACAGACACAGAGAGGGACAGAGACGAACACAGACACACGCACACACACATGTGACCTTTCCTAATGATGCCTTTTTGTTTCACAAATGCGCACTCACTAATCTTTTACCTAAATGTGAATTTTATTCACCTCTATAAGTCTATAGGCATGCATACGGAAAGGCACAATGTCGAACTTTCTTCTATATGAACTTGCTCTTTGAATCTTCCCGCCGCTTCTTTGCCTAACGCCAGCGCATTCCGTCAACGAACTGCAAAAACGCATAAACCAGACTCTTTGAGACTGGCGAAGATAGCTTTTAGGCGAGGGGTTGCGGGGAGTTTGGCAAAGCTTGTATTTGGGAGTACAAGTTAACGCAGCATGATCGACAGAGCCAGGAGATGCTATTGTTACAGCGCAAGCGCAGTGTATTCTCTTCTAACATACAAGTCCAATTTAATTTCCTTCCCCGTTTTCCCTCCTACGACCATTTCCCTCCCTGTCATTTAGCACAAGCTGCTACGCTATTAGCAAACTATTGAAATGAGAGTTATGTTAATGTTGCAAACATAATTACATTTATGTTTATTAAACAGCTATAAATGCATATAGTCATTCTGATCATTATTTACTAAGGCCAATTCTTTCATTTGGGATAGTTATTTTTTACTGTGTTTACATTACTTGTTAGGCTTCTGCTTCTGGTAGCAAATTACATTGGACACAGTTTATCGGCAGTTCTCAAGAGTTCAACATGGCCGACATTACACTAAACAGCAGACGAAAGTATTGCACAAACCAGTCCTACCAACGTAATAATAGAGGCATTTCTAACCTCAAATATCACAGGGTTAAAGTATCACGCTTTCGAATGATAATAATGTTTATATAATTATAATATATATAATGTACTACTGTGTAGCGAACACAAAAATAACAACAGTAACTATAACTGCATATACTGCTGTAAAAGAATTCAAGACAAAATCACTACGTCCAAAGATTAATTAATTAATACGGTTTCTAAACAGAGTTTTGTTTTAAAATCTATTGGTTGACCTCTCTGCAACGCTTTCATATGCAAGGGCTTTTGTGGCAACATAACAGACGCAATGACACCAGTTGGCGGAATTAATGCAACCTAACGGATGGAATATCACCAAATATAACCAGACTACACAATAATGGGGGGAAAATGTCAAGGTTGTTGTTTGGGGTATTCCAGTAGTGTGCCTACTATACATGCAGTTGTATCTGTCATAGTGGAAATTTAAATCTATACAAGTGTGGAAGTGGATAGCATTGTGAAACTAAAGGATATAAACTTTTCTGTTTTATCCTTAGAAGAGAAGCTGCAAATTAAAGCACGAAGTAGACTGCTGCCATCAATCGATTTACTTCAAATAAATAACTGTAAAGGAAAGAACGTTGCTTGAAAGTAAACATAACCAAAACGTGTATAAAGATTGTTTGTGGATATGTGCTTGTGAAGTGACTTACCCACTCTTTTGTTTTCCGTGCCTATTCTTTGCGTGTAAGAGAAGTGGCACCTGGACAAATAACGACATCCAATGTTTGGGTGAAATACAATACTTCCTCTACTTTACTAGTAGAGAAAGTAGAAATGGCAAACATGAAAGCTCCATTGCCTATGTGAATTGCAAATTAGAACTAAATATTCTGGGAGAATTGTGACACAGAGAGAGAGAGAGAAAGTAGAGATGTAATATACTGCACACCCACTGAGACAAGTCAAGAGCCGCCACTGGGTTCAGGTGACCTGAAAACATTCCAGTGAAATCTCTATATCGAATCTTTGGTGGAATGCAACATATTCTCTATCTACTATGTGCCTGGTGGACAAAGGAAAAATAATCTGTGTAGCACTCACATGAATTTCTTTACCCATATTTTTGCCAAAAAAAAAAAAAAAAAAAAAAAATCAGACATAAATTGTGTTTTATCGAGATATACTTTTTGCTTTTTGTATAGTAAGATTTTGCCTATCTCTTACGGTTTACCAGTTATTCAAAACTCATCCAGAGCAAATACGACTTCATGGGCTATAGCTAGAAAATTCAATATATACATTTCATTTGTCATAAAATATCTCAAACATATGGCATTTTAATCAAAGTTGTTAGAGCCATTTTCAAGAAAATCAAAATTTTCGAAAAATTGCCCATCCGAAGGGTAGTTTAGGGTGAAGAAATTTTGTTCAACATCTTCGTGTCGTATCCTTGAAGGACATTAAACTTAAATACCAACTTTGGTTTTTGACTTTTCGTTTTTGAGTTATGCTGTCCACACACACACACACACACACACACACACACACACACACACACACACACACACACACACACACACACACACACACACACACACACACACACACAGAGAGAGAGAGAGAGAGAGACCTGTTTCTAAATTTTTTTTTGTGGGAGGAATTCAGGGGGCTCAAAAGATATATTTTCGGTAAAATCTCGACATCGAATTTTTGGGTGTAGAGAAAGTAAAAATATAGGAGGTGGGTATAAAGTACCTCTGTTTGGTAATGTGAGTGTTAATGAAGGTACAAGGAGAGGTGTTCAGGTGTTCAGTATATAGAAGAAAAATTAAAATACTCTTTAGGAAAATGAATGTTTCTTTTTCACTCTGGAAGCTGAATTACACGATTTATCAGAATTATCCTAATATCTTTCTTTTTTCTGTTTACATAATACGTGTGTGATTTATGGAATGTAGTAACTCTAAGCAAGTTTGTTGCAGCCAAAAACACTTACAAAGGAATCGAGCTTCGCTAGTATACAGGACATTGTTTGTCGCACCCAAAATGTAACAAAGGGTAGTTAATCAACTGTGCGCTGAACCAGAAAGAAACTGCCGGCAGTGTGAAGTAACAAAAGGGTGCTCCACTATCACGCCAGAGAATACATAGATTCGAGAAGGGTGGGCGGACGGGTGGCTCCAGCCGGAAATAAAAGAACTAATGAATAGGTAACACTCTTTTGTATTTTTGTACTCTCTACTAGTTACTCATCGTAAGTAGGGAAAGTATTGCATTTCACATACCCTCGATAAGAATATTTCAGCACAAATAAGCGTTTTGATGCCCCCTTTATCACCTTTCCCAAGATAAATACCTAATGTGTTACATTCTCTAGCAATTCTTCAGCAAAGTACTCTTAACTCTTAACAGCAAGTTATGTTCGTCCGACAAGGGCATTGTTGCGTGAAGTATAATCAGAGAAGAACTGTCAAGTAAGGTGCAAACGTTAAACTAAGTGCCAATATGTTTAATTTATGTCAAAGGTGTGCAAGGTGTGTGAGTGAGCTAAAACAGGGCAGAATGATGGATCTCCGGGAAGCGGGTTTCAGTTGTTACAGGATATGCTGTTATGACAGTGATGCGCGTGTGGAAGTATTGGGTAGAAGTGGTCTGTACTCCGAAAAGATCGGATAACCGTCATTTTGTTCACAATGCCATAACGGACCATACAGTGTCAGCCCGACGCTGGAGCTCTGCAACAGATGTAAATCTGTCTCCATCGACGATTCGTCTCTAGTGCAAATTCACTGATTTCACAATGCCATTACGTCGGCTTTCATTGCACCACAACCTCCTCCGACTGCAATCGGCACCTTAATGCCGTGTTGAGTGGCAAAGTGTAGTCTTTTAAAACGGCTTGAAGTTGAATGAAGTGAACAGAGTGAGTTTCATAATTCTCATACAGGCATCTTAATTACTATAATTATAGTCAAGTTTCATACAGTGTTTATACTCCTGCAATGTCTAACTTTAAACTATTGATAAATTATTTTTAATATTCTGCACTTACCTGAGTCAAAGTGCATTGACCTTACCTTACGCAGGAAATAGCTGCCAGCAATTTGATATGTGCGCAGACGCGAAAGTATTGATTTTCTCAACTTTGAACATTTGATTTTAAGATAGAGTGGTGAGTCCACAAAATTATGGTTTCATAATTTGCGACAGTTCCACAAAGTACCCCAGAAAATGAAGCTTTGCATTTTGATTTTACCTAATGGCGTATGGTCTTTTCGTATATGTTTGATTTAAATAGCAATAAGTTATCAGCAGAGCAAGGCATTTCAGTACCCTTCCGATCCCACAAGAGCTTTGTAGGAGAATGCAGTGGAATATCACTATTTTGATTTTTCAGTTCTTAGTGTTAGTTAAGTAATTAAAAATAAAATAGGCACATGTTAAGCACTAACATATAGACATTTTTTGAAATACTTTCCTTTCTCCCAGGGCGCTATCACGTTTTCGCCGCTTCGTAAATATGACCTTGACCCCACCTCAGCTCATTACAGCTGGAGACCCAGCTGGCACTTTCCTTCATAAAGGTTGTGTCCCAGCTGGCACTGTACCCTTGGATATTAGGCTAAATGGTTTTACAGGAACGAAAATACGCCTATTGTACATGTCCCGTATAGCCTTACATTATACAGCGCTGCGCTTCTCCCACAGATGATAATACAATACATAAAGCAACGAAATTTAGGACGTATTTCTCAAAAGGGACATAATTATTTTCTTTAAATTATTCTTTGTACATATTTCTTTACTTGGCACCATCCTTGGCATCCTTTTTATATTCTGTACATACTTCCGATGTCGACATTTCATTGGAAGTATGCTTTGAGGCCCACTGAATAAAAAAAGGTCAGAAATAAGTCAGCGTGTGTGTGTGTGTGTGTGTGTGTGTCGATGTCTGTGGACAGTATAATCTGTTAAAAACCAAAGTTGGTATTGAAATTTAATATCCCTTAAGGATGCGACACAATGATTTTGAAGGAAATTCCTGCACCATAAACTGCCCTTCACGTAGAAAATTTTTCGAAAGTTATGATTTTCTCGAAAATGGCTCTAACGATTTTTATTAAAGTGCCATATGTTTGAGATATTTTTATGGCAAGTGAAATGTATATTTTGAATGTTCTGGCTGTAGCCTATGTAGTCCTGTTTACTCTGCCTGAATTTTGTCAGACGTCTGTCAAGTAGTAGAAGAACCTATGAACCATACAGAGTGAAGACCTGGAAGCGGGTGGTCAGTCAAACACCAGGTATGATAGTGAGGAAGAAGTTTATATGAAATGCAGGTGAAATGGATGAATGGAAAGGTGATGATGGAGCAATTGGTGGAATGAGTGACAGGAGAAACCGAAGAAGCCGGAGAAAAGCCGCCCAGACACCACTTCGTCCACCACGAATACCACATGCAGGTCACTGGGATCGAAGCCGGACCGCCTAGGTTGTAGGCGAACTCTACAACCGCTCGACCAGGGCGCCCCCCCAGTCAAGATGTTAGTCTCGTTAAATCACACAATATGTGATAAATATATTTTCTTTTGTGGATATAACTATTTCCCAGATTTTGTTTTTGTTAGTGTGAATTTTCAAATATTCATACTTTCCTCAAACACGAAGTCGTTGTTTTTAGTGCTAATCAAGTGAAATTAGTAAAATGTCAAAGCCATTACATTGGGACCAATATTTTACTATCCCTTAAGCCTACCATATTCTCCTTTTCCCATTGTCACTGTAACGTAACATTTAATAAAATCATTTATACAAAGTCTTATCTCGATTAACATTAAGTAGAAAGGAAAAGCGTTTTAAGAATAGTTTGTACAAGAGTGAATCGAGAAATTCATGTGAGTTTACACGTTAGATTATTTTCTGTTAGTTGTATACGAAAGGAAAGTTAAATTAAACATTTTGAGCTTTAGCCAGCACAGTACACAGAAAACGTTTTCCGAATTGCTAATGCGCTTTTTGTCAAATTAGTTCCAACATTGCCTTTTCTCCTGACTTCGCACCAAATAGCAGTAACATTACATCAATCAGTTGATGGATAGACTCGCACTCAGCGCGTGTTTTGTTTTACTACCATTCACAGCACATCAGGCGCTGAAATGTACTCCCATTGGAGCCTTGGCGGAACAAAACAAAAACAGAAACGCGATATTTTAATGCATTAATTAATCTCCGTTAGTAAATGTCCAAGCCTTTTAAATTACCTTTTTTCTAACATAACAAATGTTATACTTTCTCTGTGGTCTGGCGATTAACATGTCTTTAATCAAACTCAAAGGTTCCAAGTTCGATTTCCCACTGGAACTTCGGCGTTTTTCTTTATGCCGGATTATTCCTCGTCCTCCCTAGGGTCCGTAAATAAATAAACGATTAAATGTAAAGATATCAAATATATATGTAAATAAATGTATATAAATATAAATAAGTAAATATTTAAGGAAATGAAACCTTAACATTTTCTAGCGACATCTAGTATAGTATACCGGAACATATATCAAATTTTAACATTTATTTTATAACAACAAAAACGTTCACATTTAGTTTACCTTTAATTTTTCAGATAACAATCTGATGTGTTGCGCTCACATGACTTTCTCTACTCTTGTACTAACCATTTTTACAAACTCTTATTCTTATATATTCTTCGTATTGGTTAAGATAAACATTTGTACCAATTATCTTATTGCTTATTTCCTTGTAGGTACAAGGGAAATATTAGAATGCAGTAGGCTTTGAGCAGCAGTCAAATCCTTTAAAGCTTTGAGATTCCGTTCTCTTTGTACACTTAACATATACAAAGTGAATACCGATGTTCCATTTCACGGAAATTACATAAGTTTTCCGAAATTGACACACATAACAAGGAATATCTCCGAAATGGTTCACTCTACAAGAAAATGTATTCGAACATAAATTGTGTATTTTAGCAAGAGCTACATTTTTGTATAGTATGATTTGGTCTATCTCTAACGGTTTACCAGTTATACAAAAGTCGTCGACTTTTCGTTTTTGAGTTATGCTGTCCACAGACTGACAGACACACAGACACACAGGCAGACACACACACGGACCTTTTTCTAAAAATGCTTTTTTGGATTCAGGGGGCCTCAAAACATATATTTCCGGTGAAATATCGACATCGAATTTTTGGGTGGAATACAATATTTCCCCTACTTACCAGTAGAGAAAGTAAAAACTGGTGTGTGTGTGTGTGTGTGTGTGTGTGTGTGCGTGCGTGCGCATGTGTGTGTATGTGTGTGTAAAGCATAACTCCAAAGTGAATTAGATTAAGTTCTAAGCACCGTATATAATTTTACCATCCTCTAAGGATGCGTGACAAAGACTTACAATATTCTCCTACCCCCAAACTACCCCTTACATGGAACGTTTTTGAAAAAGTTTGATTTCATCAAATATGGCTGTAATGATTTTAATTAAGTAACTTATACATTTCAATTCTTATAACAATATCTTAAATATGTGTTGACTTTTTGGGGAATGTGCTCAACAGTATGTTCATTTTTATGCCTTTTGACTCGTAAACGTTAGAAATAGACAAAAAGCTTACTCAAAAAAACGAAATATATATCCCGATAAAACGCGATTTATGTCAAATACATATTTGTTGTGGAGTGAACTATTTCGCAGATATTCCTTGTTATATGTGTGAGTTATGCGGTACTTCAGCGTTTCTCAAATGAGAGGTCGTTATTCATATGTTATCTCTCACTCTTTCCCCCTTTCTCCCTTTCTGCCTGTCTCCCTTTCTCTCTTTCTTTCTTTCTTTCTTTCTTTCTCTCTTCCTTTCTTTTTTCATTCTCTCTCTTTATTTCCCTCCATTTCCTTCCATCTTTCCTTCTTTCTTCCTTTCCTTCTGTTTTTTGTTCCTTCCTCCTTACTTTCTTCCCTTCTTCCCTGTTTCTCTCCTTTTCATCCTTGTTTCTTCTTCCCTGTCTTATGATGACAAATCTGGACAGGAAGAACTCCAATGCATTTGTTCTCGTTTCTCCCTTGTTGAGAAGAGAGCAGTGCATGGTCGCACCAACTGTGGTAAATTACGAAATCACTTACTAAGAGATTTAGAAATCCCCTAACTTTATGTGGTGGAATTTTGTTTGAAATCCCGCTGGAGGGAGAGGAATTTAAATAAATCGGAACGAAAACGAGGACATGCATAAATAACCCGAACATGGAATTCCTTTGAGTAATTATTATTCAACAACGTTAAACACAGTTTAAGTGACGTAGTGGATATTTTGTTTGGATCTGCACTGCCAACAACTTTTGATTAGTATTCTGAACTGAGGTCTGAATTATTTACAGATGAAAATACTAAAACAAAATGAATAAATTGTTCAATCGTATGCCATATCGTTACATTTATCAAACACACTCAAATACAATAAAAGGTACTCTAATTACGTAACGAATACAATGCCAAAAACGAATAAAAACACTCAAGTATCAACTCTGTTATAATAACAGTAAAAAGCTTAATTTGGTGTGAAATAGTACAGCATATCATTTAACTTATGTAATATTCAGATTTGCTCATAGAACAATTATAAAATTGAATTTATATTTGCTTATAGCTTGCCCTAGTTAATGAAGTAACTATTCACCCAAGTTATAAGATATTAACCTTATAAAATATATATTGTGTTGTTCAATAAAATTGAATACCTTGCGAAGAGTAGATATAGTTTTTAAATATATCATTGTTTGCGGACGATTTGGTTGTTATTCAGAATAGGGAGTCTGTCCTGCAAAAATCTATTTTTAGACTTAATGAAATTTGTGAACTGTATAGTATGAACATTTCTTTTACAAAACAAAGGTTATGCTATCATCACCACGGTAATTGCATTCTTTATTTATTTTTGAAGAACCTTTTGTTTGATGATTGTAAACAGAAGGTTTAGCAACTACTCTGTCGTAGCTGTACTGCAGGTGAAGTTCTTTATGATTGAAACGTAACTTACCAGATCATCTTGTATTTGTATTCCGTTCAATAATTTGATCACATCAGCTAAATATTTACGCAATGACATGAGTCCCTATTGCAGTGGAAATTCGAATACGCTTTGTCATACAGCACGAAATTTCCCTAGCTTTAGTACTGGTTGTATTGATCCTCCCGCCTTTGTCTAATTTGAGCTTGAGTTACCTGCGGATAAGAGCATTCACACCATTTTCAACTTTAACTTGTAGGCTTTCACAAAAGCTGACGGAAAATAGAAAATATAGCACTCGCTTACTAAATAGAAATGTCTGACACCATTCAGAAGCAGCTATAATTAGTTGAAACGAGTTTTAAATACTTTTGAGGAAGTTTGTTCATATTGTGTTGGCCAGATCATAGAATTAACGAGGTTTTTGTGTATTCCTGTCTCTAGAACCGAGTTTCATTTCCTGCTCGCCTGAAATCCCATAATCTGCTTCGCATTCAGTATTTAACTCGTGTGGGCAGCCATTTGTAAAGTACATCCATTGATGTAGAGAGGTCATTGCCCTTTGCCATTATGGAGTTATCTGTACCTAATGCTTTCATTATTGTTGATTTTATGCTACGCTGATTAGTATGATTACAAAAACGTAATTATTCCGAGGGAGAAGCCCAACGTATTATCCCGACAGAACTTTTCATTTGTGATTTGAAATAATTACCTTTCGTTTGGACCATGAATCTGGGAGAATATGTAAAAAACTGGTTGTAAAGCAACTAATTATACTTTGGCTAAAAGCTTCAAATAAAAATTTTGTTTTTACCAATAGGTACAGAGGGTATTGTATTCCTCCCAAGTAGATAAACCAAAACCAATGTTTAGGAATAACGTTTGGATTGAATTCTTAGGCATACATTTTGGTTTTGACGGCAGGTGAGGGCTCCTGCCCATTTTTACTTTTTCTACTGCGTATAGTAGGGGAAGTATTGCATTTCACCCAAAACGTCGGTGTGGAGATCTCACCGGAAATATATGCTGAATCCAGAAAAAAAATTTTTTAGAAAAAGGTCTGTGTGTCTGTCTGTGGATAGCATAACTCAAATACGAAAAGTCAGCCAAAAACAAAAGTTGGTATTTCAGTTTAACGTCTTTCAAGTATGCGACACGAAGATTTTTTAAACTACCCTTTACATGGAAACTCTTTAAAAAAAATGGCTCTAACGATTTTGATTAAAATGTCATATGTTTAAGATATTTGTGTGACAAATGAAATGTATATGTTGAATTTTCTGGCTATAGCCCCTGTAGTCGCATTTACTCTGGATGACTTTTGAATAACTGGTAAATAGTAAGAGATAGACAAAATTTTACTGAACAAAAAAGGTAGATCTTGCTAAAACACACAATTTATGTCCCAATAAACCTTTTTGTAGGGTGAACCATTTCGGAGATATTCCTTGTTATTTGTGCCAGTTTCGGAAAACTTAGAACTTTAGCGAAATACAACATCGTTGTTCATTTGTGTTTTTACATGTTAAGCGAGCAAAGAGAACGCTTTCACTATCGCTCAAAGTCTACTGTATTCTAATATTCCCCTTACACCTACAAGGAAATAAGCAATAAGGTAATTTCTGTAAATGTTTATCTCAACTAAAACGAAGAAGATATAGGAATAAGAGTTTGTAAGAATGGTTAGTACAAGAGTAGAGAAAGTCATGTGAGTGCAACACATCATATATTTTATTACATTTATTGCATATTTACAATCTGTTGTTATCAGAATATTCAGTAAATGGGTTACAAGTAAGGACTTGAACACACTAGGCGCTGACAGTGCCTTCGATTGAACTTTGTTTACTTACAGGAACTTCCAAATGTTTTTTAAAACAGTTAAGCGGTCGTTTATATACCCTCTGTCAGTTTCGAGAAGGTTCAACGTTGAATATTGCCGATTTCTAGCGGAATCTAATAAAATAATAAATAAAATAAAATAATAGATAAGGAAAGTAACGTGAATGTAAGCCATCAGTCTTTTGTTTGTTCAAGTAATAATAATAATAATAATAATAATAATAATAATAATAATAATAATAATAATAATAATAATAATAATAATAATAATAATAATAAGAAGAAGAAGAAGAAGGAGAAGGAGAAGGAGAAGGAGAAGGAGAAGGAGAAGGAGAAGGAGAAGGAGAAGGAGAAGGAGAAGGAGAAGGAGAAGGAGAAGGAGAAGGAGAAGGAGAAGGAGAAGGAGAAGGAGAAGGAGAAGGAGAAGGAGAAGGAGAAGGAGAAGGAGAAGGAGAAGGAGAAGGAGAAGGAGAAGGAGAAGGAGAAGGAGAAGGAGAAGGAGAAGGAGAAGGAGAAGGAGAAGGAGAAGGAGAAGGAGAAGGAGAAGGAGAAGGAGAAGGAGAAGGAGAAGGAGAAGGAGAAGGAGAAGGAGAAGGAGAAGGAGAAGGAGAAGGAGAAGGAGAAGGAGAAGGAGAAGGAGAAGGAGAAGGAGAAGGAGAAGGAGAAGGAGAAATATAACAAGCAACAGTGATCAACGCTTGAAAACGTTGTGTAGTATAGAAAGCTTAGGTTCGCACCTAAATATACTGCCTAAAATTTCTACACATTGTTTGATCTAATAAATGAATTCTACATTTTTATCATTGATGAAAAGTTGCAAAAACAGAATTAAAAACACTTACACAAATATAGGTTAGGTATATCAAAAAGTGTCCCCGTGGCGCAGTGCGGATGACGCGGGTTTGATCCCTGGTACTGGCGCGGGGATTTCTCTGGTCCGGGGTGCACTCAGCCTCGTGATACCAATTAAGTAGATATCCTGATGGAGATATAATTTATATCCAAGGAAGCTTTTTGAGGCGTTGTTTTCTAGGTATTTTTTCTTATTGAGAATAGACTTTTATTTCAAAGCCATTACATACCAACCGGCTATAAAATATTTGACTGTTACTTATTATTTTTAGACCAATAAAAATGTTTAAATGAATGGCGAACGTTTATTTATATTAACAAGAAGAGGGAACGCAGAATCTCGCGCGAATAGATTACATCAGTTACTTTTTAATTGAAGTTCCCATTGGTGTTATGTTGTAGATAGCTGTTTACCCATTTCTGTGACAAGTGGTTACTAATTTCACTGATGCAGATGGCGCCTTTCCACTCTTATATCCACATCGTGCAAACAATCTTATCTATCTCAGCTCCAGTCAACAGATGTTTATTATCCCTTCAGTAGTACCAACGTTTGGATATTTTCATCACTAGATGCGCTGGCCAAAGCTCATTAATAATGTATGTATAATATGTTTCTTGCTTTGTCATGCTTGCTCAAGGCACAGTGCAGAGCAATGATATGCTTTTTATCACATATATGCTTGATACAAAATTCATTAAGTCAACATGTGATAAATTATTCAATGGTCATCCTCTGTTTAAGGATAATGAAAACAGATATATTGGAGAGGGGATTACAAATAAAAAGGTCGTATTGAATTTTGTTCTTAGATCATACGATTTCGAAAAAATAAATGTTTTTTATCACCTTCACGATGTGAAGGAATACTCCGAGCAGCTTTTTGAGACGTGAAGTAAGTCGATAACGTTGTGTTGACGTTGGTCAGGAAATTCACCTGGTTTGTGATGTAGTATTTAGTATTTTGGGAGATAACGATTCTTCTTGGCCTACACTCGCACAGTAAACATGGAAGGAGAAGGCAGGGTATGTGTTTATCTTCTCAAGACTCACCGTTACGCTATTTGTTTATGTCCTGAGCTAGAGAAAGTGCCCCCACACAATCTGCAGTACTGCCAACTTGTTTTCGACAAAACTAAAATATCTCGTAGGAAATGATCAGAGACAAAAACGTAAAATACAAAATGTGTTCCAAATATCGAGAATTACCACGGGTTTATATTAATTTAATGGCTCCCTTCCACCCGGTAAATTGTTTGTAGAAGAAATTCCTGAGCCTTTTCGAAAGAAACTGGTACGGAGGATTATATAGAACGTGTATGTATAAAGATATATAAGATTTTCTTTCGAGATTTCCTCCCTTAGCCTTTAGAAAATATCCACCGTAAGGCAGCCGTTTCTAGCTAATTTCAGTCTCTAATTAGAGGGGTTCCCTCTTCTGCCTAGTGCACCGAACCGAAGAACTTCTTCGACTAGTTAGATGTTCCCAAACTTAAAGATTATAGGTTCTGCGGGTTTATAAGATCCTTCCGTCCAAAAGTGATTGAATAGTATTTTTCGACGATAGTATCTTAATGCATTTCCCGTTTATGTTGGAAAATTGTAATTGATGTATTCACTGCTAACTTACTTTATAAATTATATTAAATTATTTCAATGTTATAGCGTAGTTTATAAAGGGAGACGGTTAAAATAATTTTGGGATATTCTTCCACATATTTCGCTTTTAATCAGCCCTTTAGAAAATCAACCGAAACTGAAATGACGAACAGTGCTAAGTATGACTTAAGGCCTTTGATGTTAGGTAGGTGTAACTGAAAATATGCAATAAACACAGAATATAGGTCGTAGGCCTTTGCCCTCTGAGGTATACGGAACATGAAGAACAACCATTGATGAAAGTTACACGAAAATATTTCCTGTAGAACCTAAAAGTGAACGTGAACTTGAAAGGACGACACACAAATTAAACTTAATGTCAAAAACATACAAAATGGAACTTTAAAACGAGAAAGCTGAAGTTATGGCATTTAAAGGTCCATATTCGGTCCGGTCTATAATAATTATAGAAAATAAAAGCAGGGAAGAAGTCAAATTTGAACTTCCTAGAATGTGAAATAACACAGGGTCTGAATTAGATATTAACAGAAAACTAAATAAATTTAACTACATAACAGCAACCTAAAGAAAACCGTAAAAAATAAAACTAGAAAAGATTCAATAACAAAACTGTATTCTGAAACATGGACATTGGCCACAGAAAATAAAGGAATACCGACAGCTGAAATGAAATTCCTCAGACCCATAGCAGATACACAACAATGGATAAAAAACCAAACAATGAAACAAGACAATAACAGAATATAGAAACAATTGTAAACAATACTTAAGGATATAGAAACTCAGGAATCCCAACAAAAGATGCACACAACAAGATTTTTGAACCGGAACAGGCTAAAACGACCGAAAGCAGAAGAAGACGAAGCAAAAATACCTTAATATTCAAAATATTCCATGCACATCGACAACATAAATATCACAAATGATAGTATTTTATACTGTATAATTGCCCATCAAACACCATCGTCAGATATTGGCAGTTATTTTTTAAACTTTTTGTGTATTTAATTTTTTAAGCTGAACAATTTTAAGGTTATTATACCAAACACTGAAGTCGAAGTCACATAAATGGAGCATATAATGGAACAATTTTTGCAGCATAGCATAAAATTTAATGCGCATGGTGTATTAAACATGTAAAGTCGTGAAAAATCAAATTTTCTCCACACATGCGTCATGGTCATGAGTCAGATTTTTTTCCTCTTTTCACTAGTAGTCTCTCTCTCTTCAGATAACTTTTAGAAGTATTCGGGAGTGAATATTTTACTGCAAATGGTGATAGCGTTGAATGTAACTTGTGTAAAAGAAAAAATTATCTACAACGTTTCTACATCGACGGTACCTTACCTTCTCTGTGTTGTGATCACGTGACAAACTTATCCCTTACACTTACTAAAGTCCAAACCCACTTTCGTGTATGAAAGTTCGCAGCCCAGTGATAATGGTATGTAAGGACAATTACTAAAAGAGTAATTTGCAACTGTTAATTTCTTATAGTAATTTACAAGCGACAGGATCTTGGAAGTTTTGAAACCGCTTTATATCTCGTATGTAATGGAAAACGGGCAAGCTCAATCCCAGGAAAAACGGGCAGCGGCCACGACCAGCATGTTCGAAATTCTGACCAAGTGCTTGCGTAAGCTGTTCCAAACAATTACCCATATTTTTATATGTTAAGTGTGCAAAGAGAACGGGATCTCCAAGGTAAGAGATTTGACTATCGCTCAAAGCCTACTGTATTCTAACTTTCCCCTTGCACCTACAAAGAAATAAACAATAAGATAATTTGTACAAATGTTTTTCTCAACTAACACGAAGAAGATATAGGAATAAGGTTGTGTAAGAATGGTTAGTACAAGAGTAGAGAAAGTCATGCGAGTGCAACACATCAGGCATTTTCTATTCTATTTGTTTTCTCTTTCCTTCTTTTCTTTTCTGTCATCTAATTACGTGTCCGCTTTCTGTCACGTGACCAGTTTTGATGTGGTCGATGTATCATTATTTCCAATGGTAATAATTACTTAGGAGCCTATGAAAATACGCTTTCAGAATGCCTACGTCTACCTTCATTAAATTAATTTAAGAATTCTATGACTACAAATAGGCAACTACACTTCACTGAGGTAAACTACGGATGTCTACAGTAATTTTACCCCGAGGACATTAAACTATAACAAGAGAACCCGCTTGGATAGAACTTGGCGAAAGATAAATGCTAGCAAATTCCAAACTCTCAACAACTTAAGTTCCAAACAATTAGCAGAAACTCGCAATAAATTCTTCAGGTGCCGGTAAATTATCTCAAAATGCAAGAAACTTGTTTCAGAGTAATAACCCCCGCCAACGAGAAACTTAATACTTTTACGATGTTTTAGAAGATGCATAAGTAAAGCAGAAGAAATTCCGGAAGAGAAGGAAATGCTATTTCAACACCTCTCTGGCTCTCCAATCCTTTTAATTACCACGGCAATTTAATAACGCCTTAATTATCCAAAGGCATATTAGCAAACTTTACAGCCTTAAGCAGAATCTCTGCTAATTTTCTTCAGACGAATATTTTCCCCGGTTGTGGAGTATTTCAATGGACTTTCAAAACATAGAAATCTGATGTGTTACAAACATAAATTCCTCTATTTACTTCCTGTTAATCCAGATGATCATTTGTACTTTCTGCTCTTTGCATGAGCAAGAAATAAAGAACTGAATTACGAGCTCCTCCCAAATTTCTGAAAATAACAAGAAATATCTCCGACGTGGTTCGCTCCACAAAGATTGTGTGATTTAACGAGATTTACATTTTTGTACAGTAAAAATTGGTCTCATGTTTTAAGGTTTATTAGTAATGCAAGTTATCAAGAGAAAACCGTACTACATTGGCCATAGTCAGAAAATTCAATATTGTCACCGCGCCCGCCGCATCTAATTGCCGACAACAGCAGTGTCACCCATCGCATTATTGTCGGCACTACAGCAAAGGAGCCGAAGGAAAGAGACAGAGAATGGCCGCATTGTTGGGGCGCTTGCCGAAAGAGAGAAAAGGATAGAGGCTTCTGGAGTCTTCTACTTTGTATCTCGCCGCAATAACTGAACGTTCCTGAAGCTTCCAGAATAGTGCCTGGGAGATATAAATAGCGGTAAAGTGTGAGAAGAGGCGGACAGACGTATGTGAAGCGTTGAGTAGCTGTGCCGACGGAGAAGAGTTAGTTCTTTGTGTTACGAGTTCGGAGTCGTGCTGTTGGAGAATCGGAAAAGACTTTCTTGTTGTTGCAACGAGTGTACAAAGTTACTGTTTACGGAAATAAAAGTGTTTCTTTATCTCGACTACATCTGTCTTCTTTACTTCACACCCACACCTAAAAGTCACAATATATACATTTCATTTACAATAAAAAGATCGTAAACATATGACACTTTAATCAAAATCGAGCGAGCCTTTTGGGGAAAATAAAAACTAAATATTTTGCATGTAAGGAGGAGTTTAGGATGAATGAATTTCCTTCTAAATCTTCGTGTCGCATCCTTGAAAGATATTAAACTTAAATACCAATTTTGGTTTTGTTTTGTTTAGGTGGGCAGGTTGGGTAGGTTTGGGGGATTGATTGCTTGGAGGGGCGGACGGGCGATACTCATATTTTACGTAGAATATAATACGTGCTCGACTTACATGGTAGAGAGAGTAAACACTTACAACTTCATAAACTAAAGGAACTTTTCCTAATAACATACTTGAATATTCCCAATACAGTGGTTAACATATTCTCATTTCACACTACCTTATAATTTTCTCCTATATTACAAAAAAAGGAAATGTTCATCCTGTACAAATCCACAGAGAACAAAACCATACAAAAGTAAAGGACAAAGGGAGCTTTAGTTCTCCGCCCGGAAGGCAATTTTTATGCCATTTCATCCCTCTGAGACGTGTCGTCGGACATTGTTAAAATTTACGATTTTAATAAGCTCGTGTGACCTGGGTAATATGCCTGTCTCTTTCTCTGTCTCTCTTCGCCAAACTTCTTGGTATAAAGTTCACAGCTTTACACGAGCTGAGACTGAAACAGTGCTAGTTGGTAAGAGGATTATACGAGGAAAGATGGTGCATCAAATGAATTACTTTTCTGATGAAACGACACATTTGGACCTCCGTGCAAAGCGATATTCCATCACTGGAGAGAACAAGGAAGAGATAAAAAATCTGATGTGTTGCACTCTTGTACTAACCATTCTTACAAACTCTTATTCCTAATCTTCTCGTTTTATTTGAGATAAACATTTGCAGAAATTATCTTATTGCGTATTTTCTTGTAGGTGCAAGGAGAATATCAGAATACAGTAGGCTTTGAGTGATAGTCAAATCTTTTAAAGCTTTGTTTAACGTATAAAAAATGAACAACGATATTGCTTTTGACGAAAGTAAGTTTTCCGAAACTGACACAGATAACAAGGAATATCTCCGAAGTGGTTCGCTCTACAAAAACATATATTCAGGTATAAATTGTTTTAACAAGATCTACATTTTTGTATAGTAAGATTTGGTCTATAGCATTCGGTTTACGCAAAGCATGTATTTATAGTGAAATCTTGACATCGAATTTTTGGGTAGAATACAATACTTCCTCTGCTTACTAGTATAGAAAGTATAAATACGAGTCGAAACTTAGGTCTCTAATTAACTTAATATGTGCATTATATAAACTATTTGACAAAGAAACGGACGTGGGATGAAGTGGCCACACTTTGAGAAGTCACCATTTCTCTAATTCACAAGTAATTGTTTACAACAGCTTACGCAAGCACTTGGTCAGAATTTCGGCAAAGTCCCACTCGGCAGTGTGTACGAATGGTCACGAAAGTTGCCGAAGTTGCTGTGTTGGTGCAGCGCTGCCAACAGGAGAATGTCCCTAGGAGTTTGTTGCCAATAGTAAGTTTGAATGTTTTTGCGGGAGTCGGCAGCATGCTGCTGACCTTCTTAGAAGCAACTAGTGCAATGTTTATCAGTATATTAGATTTGACGCCTCTGTGCTTTAATGAGGAGTCATGCATACAGTTCCTGTACGACGAGGGCCTGTTGAGGACTCGAATGCTATGCAGGGAATGTGATGTGCCCTAGGGTGAAGCCTACAGTCCCCCATCTGTGCCATCCCAGCGCATGGGGCTCCGTAAATGGATTTTTTCTCCACTCGAAAATTAAAAAATAAATAAATAAAAAAGAACAATAATTAATAAAAATAATATAAATATAATAATATAATACTATTAAATATAATATTATATATAAATAATATATATATATATAAATAATATATATAATATAATATTGTCACCGCGCCCGCCGCAACTGATTGCCTACACTGGGGAGGAGGGACCCAGCCAGTCGCCTGCCTGGCCTAACGACCTGCCGCCGACAACAATAGGAGCGTACGAGACAATAGCTATTACATGGCGGTGCGGTTTCTGGACCGTTCCGCCACAGGCTGCCGACAACAATAGGAGCGTACGAAACAATAGCTATTACATGGCGGTGCGGCTTCTGGACCGTTCCGCCAAAAGCACTCCCGAATATTCTACCTCCAGAACTTTCCCTCTGTCTAAGGACACATATAAGTCGCTGCCAAGCACCGGGTAGCAGGAAAAGGACGTATACGAAGCGTTGAGGAGTCGCGCCGACTAGCAGGTCAATCTGACAGTTCTTATTTGTGATTCGGCAATTGTTCTGTTGCTGTGAGCTTGTACAAAAGTAATCTGAGTGTAACGTTAGCACTACGCTAACTGACAAAAAGGCAATAAAGTGTGAATAGCAGTAACTGGTGTTTTCTTCATTTGTTACAATATGTTGTTTTCTAGTGCCTTGAATCTGGCAATGAAGCCATTATCATTATATTATAATATAATATAATATAATATAAAATAAATAAAAAAGAACGATAAATAATAAAAATAATATAAAGATGATATATAATATAAATCTAATAAGATTAAAAATAATAATATAAAATAAAATAAATAAACAAAAAAAGAACGATAGTAAACATAATAAAAATATAATAAATATAATATATATAATAAATATAATAACATTAAATAATAAAATAATAATAAATAATAAAATAATAATAAATATAAGTATAATATATAGTAATATATAAATAATACATATAATATAAATGTAATAATCATCATCATACGCGATAGCGGTATGTCTGTGGCGGCAACGACGCGAGTGAGTGCATTTGTGTTTAATGTGTTGGCAACGAAAACTAGTGTAGTGTAAAAAGCAATGTTGGCAGATGTGAAAATCGTCTGCTAGTCATGCAGTGAAATCTAGTGGGCGCTTCTGAAACTACTGTCGGCGCATGCGCAGTAAGTAAGTTCGGACTTGGAATCTGGCTGGCAAGTGGAAAGTGAGCTGTTCTTGAGCCAAAATATGAACGATGTTACATTTCACGACTTGTCTTTTCCGAAAGTGACACAAATAACAAGGAATATCACCGAAATGATTTACTCTACCAAAAAAATGTATTGAGGCATAAATTGTGTTTTTTCGCGTCCTACACTATTTGTACAGTAAGATTTTGTCTATCTCTTAGATCTACGAGTTATTCAAAAGTCATCCAGAGTAAACAGGACTACATGGGCTAAAACCAGAAAGTTCAAGATATACATTTAATCTCAGTAAAATATCTCAAACATATGGCATTTTAATCAAAATCGTTAGAGCCATTTTTAAGAAAATCAAAATTTTCGAAAAATATTCCATGTGAAGGTTAGTTTTGGGTGGAGGAATTTTCTTCAAAATCTTCATGTCGTATCCTTGAAATATATTAAACTTAAATACCAACTTTGGTTTTTAACCGACTGTTCATTTTTGAGTAATGCGGTCCACAGAAACACACACACACACACACACACACACACACACACACACACACACACACACACACACACACACACACACACACACAGGGACCGTTTTCTATGCTTTTATTTTTATTCAGGGGCGTCAAAACATATTTCCGGTGAAATCTCAACATCGAATTTTTGGATGGAATACAATATTTCCTCTATTTACCAGTAGAGAAAGTAAAAAGAGTAATGAATAATGGAAGCCCATACGCAACACCTCGTATAGTCGTATTTACCCTGGACGACTTTTGCATAACTGGTAAACCGTTAGGGATAGACCAAATCATACTATACAAAAAATGTAGATGTTGCTAAAATACACAATTTATGTCTCAATACATTTTCTTGTAGGGTGAACCATTTCTGAGATATTCCTTGTTATGTGTGTCAGTTTCTGAAAAGTTAAAACTTTCGTGAAATGGATAATCGTTGTTCATTTTTTATATGGTAAGTGTGCAAAGAGAAGAGAATCTCAAAGCTTTAAAACATTTGACTATCGCTCAAAGCCTTCTGTATTCTAACTTTCCCCTTGTACCTACAAGGAAATAAGCAATAAGATAATTTGCACAAATGTTTATCTCAACTAAGACGAAGAAGATATAGGAATAAGAGTTTGTAAGAATGGTTAGTACAAGAATAGAGAAAGTCATGTGAGTGTAGCACATCAGATTTTTCTGTTTTGTGTTATTGTTGTGTATGGCTTGGTACTTTTCGCAGCTCTTTGACACATTGAATAGATTGAACTTCTTAATAGCTTCCGGGGTGACCTCTCTAGTCGTGCCCTTTTATAGGCAGCCTAAATAAACGATTATTGCCTTTTCTACTCACCACCAATTCAGTTGTTTCCTTCACCAGTCCCAGTATTGTTTCTTTGGGGAGGTTTGTGAGCAGACTCTCTCTGATATGCCCTTTGTCAGCTGTAATTGCTTCAAAAAGATGTGTCTTTGTTTTATGTAACTAGTTCAAAATATCGAAAACAGCTTTTGATAAGATAAAAGACAAAACATAAGGAATAAAGAATAAACGTCTGAGCATCTGTTACAGGGAATTAAAGCTCCCAAACATCCCGAGCAATATGACGTCAAAGGCGGTTCATTAAGTGATTTGCCAGCTACATAAAGAAAAAATCTGATGTGTTGCACTCACATGACTTTCTCTACTCTTGTACTAACCATTCTTACAAACTCTTATTCCTATATCTTCTTCGTGTTAGTAAAAATAAACATTTGAACAAATTATCTTATTGCTTATTTCCTTGTAGGTGCAAGGGGAATATTGGAATACAGTAGGCTTTGTGCGATAGTCAAATCTTTTAAAGCTTTGAGATTCCGTTCTCTTTGTACACGTAACATATAAAAAAATGAACAACGATATTCCATTTCACGAAAGTTCCAAGTTTTCCGAAACTCACACACATAACAAGGAATATCTCCGAAATGGTTCACCCTACAAGAAAATGTATTGAGACATAAATTGTGTATTTTAGCAAGATCTACATTTTTTGTATAGTATAATTTGGTCTATGTCTAACGGTTTACCAGTTATGCAAAAGTCATCCAGAGTAAATACGACTACAGGGGCTATAGCCAGAAAATTCAAGATATACATTTCATTTGTCATCAAAATATCTCAGGCATATGACATTTTAATCAAAATCGTTAGAGCCATTTTCAAGAAAATCAAAATTTTCGAAAAAGTTTTCATGTAAAGGGTAGTTTAGGGTGGGGCTATTTTCTTCAAAATCTTCGTGTCACATCCTTGAAAGACATTAAACTTAAATACCAACTTTGGTTTTTAACCGACTTTTCGTTTTTGAGCTATGCTGTCCACAGACTGACAGACACACACACGGACCTTTTTCTAAAAAGGTTTTTTTTTTATTCAGGGGGCCTCAAAACATGTATTTCCTGTGAAATCTCGACTTCGAATTTTTGGGTGGAATACAATACTTCCCCTACTTACCAGTAGAGAAAGTAAAAAATATGCTAGTTCTACATACCATACCTCTTAATTATGTCACTATTTATGCTTGTAAAGTTGTCTAGAATACTCTGTAGAAATGACGGTGTTTGCAGGCTTCAAATAGACAACTTCAGTATATTGTGAATACTTGTGCAGAGAGTTCTGTTAAGAGCTTTTGACCAAACCCACTTGTAACTATACAACTGTACCCCAAGGGAGGCGTTTTGTTTCCACCATACCGCTGAGTACCATTCACTGATACAGCTGGACGTAATCCTTTTCTGAGTACTCATTCAAAGTACTAAGCACAAATTCCAACACAGCTGGAGCCCTCGGTTTACCACCCACCCAAGGGAAATGTAACCTAAGATCAGATAGCCGACCCTACAGGCACACCCCTTAGTATCAGCCCTAGCTCCTCTCAAAGGCAAGATTTTTTGGTGGTAATTATTTGAAAACTTGGAATTAATACAAAAAGTTCACTTTAATTTCGCACAAATTTTCGGATTAAATTAACACACAGACTTTTCTGAAATTAAAATTAATAGGTGAGTAGACATAGAAGCGATTTTTCACAAAAAAGGTGGTAACATTTACCTTTGCTTATAATCGTCAGAATATATCCAGTCACCAGTCTGCAAACAAAAACTAAACGTCACAACAGGTGACTTTGATAACACGGAAATGTGACCTTGCGAGATAAACTTTTGTTCTCGCCTCACCGAATGCATTGTAGGGAAGTTTGCTTTATCTCCGCCAATAATATTCATTTTTAGTGTTTTTACAAGTTTATCTCAAAAGAAGCCGGGTTACTGAATTCGTAGGAATTTAAAACGTAGATATTTCTCATTTATCGCTTTAAAACACAATATTCTTGAAATAATGAAATATTCGCAAAAATTCGCGAAAAAAATAATCCCATATATTGCTTCTAAACTATGTCAAATGCATGCTTACCAATTTGCTCTGTAATTGACCAACTTTCTCATTTATCGTTAAACACAAACACTTGCCTGTGGTTATGTTTTAACATAAAATCTTTGTGTGTTTTATTCACAAGACTGTCTACGCAACTTTCAACAATATATTCTTACCTAAGAAATTTGCAAAAAAAAAAAAAAAAAACGCCTATTTGCAGGTACAATGGGAACATGAAAGTACAATAGGCTTAAAGTGCTAGTAAAATATTTAGCAGCTGGTGGCTATGTGAAGGTTTTGTAATTCTATTCCCATTGCAATGTCAGAAGAGAGGAAAAATAACACACAAATATCTTCCCAATTCAGAAATGGTATTGGAAACTTCAAACCAATGACGAAGAATATCTGGAAGTGGCAAAGTTCATCGCTGTGTGATGGTTTAGAAATTCCATTCTCTTTGAACAATTAGGAGAGAAAAAAACAAGCAAATAACAACATCCCATTAGAGAAAGGTATTGTAAAATTTAAACAAATATCCAGGAATATCTCGGAAATGGTTAATTCCAGAAAAAGAAGAAATAAAAAGGAAAATAAACTCGATTTAAATTGTGCGCTTCAATGATACATTTGTTTGAGTGAGTGAGAGAGTGAGTGAGGTTTAAGGGCCCGTCAACGAAGTCTTTTGGGTCTGTTTACATTTGTTTGTGTTATGAGCTTTTGTTTCTTGCGGTTTACCACCTATGCAAAAGCTTTGTAAGAATGAAAAGCACTTCAGCTGTTGTTGCAGAAAATTCAAGGTATACATTTCATCTGTCGTGAAAATATCTTACACGTATGGTAGTTTAATCAAAATCTTTAGACGTATTTTTGAGAAAATCAGAGCATTGGAAAATGTTTCCATGCCAAGACTTTTTTAGGGTGAAGAAGCTTTTTCTTTTTCCTTTTCCTTTTTTTAATCTGTAAGTAACATTCTTGAAATATAGTTGTTCTTCTTATTTGCACGATTACCCTCCCCTTGTGTAGGACTTACAAGCCCCCTCCCCGGGAGCTAACGAGGCTGAGTGCATCCCGTGCCAGACCTCCCAGTGGGGGAGGTACCGGGGATCGAACCCATGTCCTCCGTGCCAGAGGTAAGCTCGCTACCAAAAGCGATTACTTAGCTCTCTCAATTTTATTTGTGTTCTTTCCACATAGGCAAAATAAATAATTTAAATTAAACTATATTCATTTTACCCTGCTTCTCCCCACCACCTGCAAATGCTTGAGAAAACCAATTAACACTTACCCTAGGGTTTCTGTTTGTTCCTACCTACAGAGCTTAGCCCCAAAAGTTATTGTGGATCTAAGAACTGCCCTATAAATTCTCTCTAACACTTTCACAATTAGGTCAGGAACTTTTGTCTATATTGTATGCGTAGTCTGTAACTTTGCTTTTTGCTTTGAGTTACGTAATGTCAATATGTTTAGTTCCTTCATTGTGACAGTAGGCCTAAGGTTACCAAACTATATTTTCCAACTTCTCACTTGCAAAGAGTTGTTTTCAAAAGTTATTGTTTTCGTTTATTTTAAGCAAGCTGTCAGAAACACTCAAAATATATCTACAACTCGACTATTACCTTCAGTCACTGTTGAACACCGATACAGTTGTGTCATTTTGTCTGCATATAAAAATATTGAGCTGAATGTTTTGATCTCAGACGCCTTTAGAAATTACATTCACTACGGTAAATAAAAAAGGAAGGACAAAATTATTCCTTTGTGATTCTCGGAACTATTTTCAAGCGCTTTGCCCATTATTTCACTCAGTTCATATATATGGCCCGAGTACAATTCCCGGTATCGCTGCGAGGATTTTTTTCTCCCACTGGGAGGTTTGATACGGGGTACACCCAGCCTCGTTAGGTTCCGGAAGGGCCAAATGAGGAGCTACTACTATACCCTTCATACAACTCCACAGAGCTGTCAGATCTGGCGACCATGCTGGCCATAGAGCTGGTCCACGTCTAACAATCCATCGATTTAGATATGCGACGTTGAGGTGATTCCGCACATTTACATTAAATATGACCTTTGAGATTAAAGGTGGCATATAAATGGAGGAAAAAGAAAACAAGAACAAAACTCATGAGTAGGCTTGGAAATTAATAAAATTATGTCCAAATTGGCAGTATTATTGTTTCTTTTATCATTTATTGAAGCTTTTTAACATCTCAGATCTTTACGTTTGGAATAATTGCTCATCAGCAATGAATTTGACTGTACTGTTCATCTGTGGGTTTCCTTATGTTAGGTTTTTAACTATAAAATTAAACTCACACACATTTGCACTCTCAAACATACTTCCAGACTTTAGAGAGAATAGTGAACAGTTTTGGTTAAGGAAATTTTCCCATTCTCCCGCCAGAGAGCCGAATCCGGGACTTCCAGATTTGGAATCTAGTATGCTAAGCACCAAACCAGTTTGTTATTTACTTACATATAAATTCTACAGGTTATATTTATTGACAGGCTTATCTACCGGCTATCAATTATGCGATAAATGCTAATTAGGAATTGTTTCAAATACAAATTCTTTTGTAATAAGACACAACGAGCTGAGACAGTCAAGTGTATAAAAACAACTCAATAAAAATTACTGACTTTATGCCTGAGTTAATGGGAAACAATTGCAGCTGTTTCGCATTTCAAAGTATTGAAATATTCAAACAGCGCCAACGTGTACGATATTATTTGGTATAAGCTAATACATTAATGAGGTCTTCCTTTTTCTGCTTTTTTCAACGATTTTGATTACAATGTCCTTTATCCAGAATGCATTCTGTTATTACAGATAGAATTTATCTGTTTAACTTTTGGCTTGTGTAATTTGAATTATTTATTCTAAATTGTTAAACGTTTGATTGGAAATCAGGTGTACTAATGGGGAAGATTTTTCTATAATTTTGAATAAGCGGCAAACATTAAGAGATCTATAAAATATGTACTCAGAAAAAATGCAGGTCTCTTTTAAGCACAATTTGTTTCAAACAGGTTTTTTCTGATATCAGCCGTTCGCAATAAATTTGTTAATGTTGCATCATCATAAGTTTTTTTTTTTTTTTTTTTTTTTTTTTTTTTTTATTTATTTAGAGTCGCTTTAACAATTAAGTCATATCGCGACTATTCTATGGAATACAGCGGTATACAATAAATTTAGTACAATTATTTTACCAAAAACATGAGAATACAATCAAATCAGTACAACAAGTATCTTTCATATTATATTTTCGCATGCAAGCCCGTATCTTTGAGAAATGATAACACCCTTCTGCAGTTGGATGGCGTGTTCAGAGTGATGGATAAGTCTCCAATGATGTGATGAAGCTGTCGTTGTGTAGCGTATTGCTTACATTCTGTGAGGAGATGTTTTACTGTGAGGCGGGTGTTGCAGACTTCACATTGTGGTGGCTGGCCTTTGCTGAGGAGGTATGAGTGGGTTAACCTTGTATGACCAATGCGGAGACGTGAGATAATCACCTGCTCTTTCCTGCTAAGAGAATAGACAGGGGAAGAATTGGTGTCTCCTTTCCTTACCATGTGTAGTTTTTCTGGAGGCGATTGATTCCAGGCCTGTTTCCATCTTGTTTTTATTAGTTTGGAGAAGTACTTTGTAATATCACGGTAAGGTACTGCTTGCTGTTCATGTGTGTCTGTTAACCGACTTGCTTCTTTAGCAGCTTTGTCCGCTTCTTCATTGCCCTTAATGCCGCAGTGTGAAGGGACCCAAATGAAAGTAACTATTTTCTTTTTATTTAGAGCAATGGAATAAAGACTGTGGATATCTTGAAGCAGTTGGAGGTCAGTTGAACGATCTCTGAGACTTTGGAGAGAGCTTAATGAATCAGAAATTATAAGAAATTTACTCTTATTAGATTGGATGATGTATGTTAAAGCTTGCTTAAGTGCACAAAGTTCGCAGGAGAATATGGAATAATATTTAGGGAGTTTCAGCTGAAGTTTCTTATCTGGGGTAATTATGGCACATCCATTGTCGCTGTCCGTTTTGGAACCATCAGTGTAGATAAATGTATGGTTAGGGTAGGCATTTGTTATTTCTTGAAACAGCTGTTTATAGCAAGATGCATCTGTATGGGATTTATGGTAAGCTGTAATATTCAAATTTAGTTGAGCAGTTGGTATTCTCCAAGGTGGTAGACAATGAAACTTTCTGGGCATTATGGCAGGAACTTCTATGTTATATTCTTCAATGCATTTGCTTATTTTAGATTTAAATGACATTTCTTTTTGTGAATTAGCCTGTAAACGTTGGTTGGACGTTTCTGGGAGGACGTACTGGTAGATCATTGATTCGGGTCTTGCTAAAGTTTTAAGGGCGAATTTTAGGCTCACATCTGTTCTGCGGACGTTCAATGGTGGTTCGTCGGTTTCCATTGTTAAGGCAGAAACAGGGCTGGTTCTGTAAGCTCCCAAGCATATTCTTAGAGCTGCTGTTTGAATTGTATCTAGTTTCTTTAAAACTGAAGATTTAGCTGTATTGTAGATCTGGGCTCCATAGTCGAGTTTACTTCTAATGAGAGCTTGATACGTTCGTTTGAGGGTACTGAGATCAAAACCCCAGTTTTTGCAGCTTAGGGTTTTTAGTACATTTAATCTTCTGAGGCATTCATTTCTCATATCATCAATGTGATGTTTCCAGCTTAGAGTTGCATCAAACGTTAAACCTAAAATTTTGATAGCCTTCACTGAGTCGATTAGCTTGTTATCCACGCAGATTGTGGGGTTTGGGACTTTACATGGTGATTTGGAGAAGCATATGCATTTCGATTTATGATATGACAAGTTAAGACCAGCATGATTAGTCCAAGTGTGCAGATTTTCCAGTGTTTCTTGAAGAAGTGTTGCAGTAGTAGAGGGGTTTTTCCCCTTACAAAAGATAGTTAGGTCATCTGCAAATAGTATACCTTTTACAGGTGGTGTAATACTGCTTACTATACTGTTGATAGCTATGAGAAATAGTGTGACACTGATTACTGATCCTTGTGGAACACCTCTATTAATGGATTCTTCTTTTGACATGGTTCCTTTGTAGCGAACTTTAATTTTCCATTCCTGAAGGAAGTTGTCAATAAAGTGATACAAATTACCACGGATACCGATGTTACGTATTGTTTTGAGTATGTAAGCTCGTGAAATTTTATCATACGCTTTTTCTATATCTAGGCTTATTGCCATGAGATGTTGTTTCTGTGTAAATGCAGCTTTTATTTCAGAATCAAGTATTAAAAGATGGTCAGTGGTGGATCGAAACTGGCGGAAACCATTTTGAAGTTCGGTGAAGAACTGCATTTTCTCTAGTTTCCAACGCAATCGGTTATTTATAATTTTTTCAAGTATTTTACACATAGAGCAGGTGAGGGCTATAGGTCTGAAACTTTCAGGTGAAGTAAGATCTTTGTTTGGTTTGGGGATGGGTACTATAGTTGCTGTGCGCCACTGTTTAGGAAAAGTTCTTGAGTTCCATATATAATTAAGGATTTCGTGAAAGTAAACCAGTCCATCTTGCGGTAAGGATTTTAACATTATGTAAGGAATGTTATCCGGCCCAGGGCTGGAGCATTTACTCTTTTCAAGTGCCTCCATGAATTCTGTGAAAGTAATGTTATCATTGTAGTTTTCTTGGTTATTTTCGTCAGGTTGGTAGCAGTGGGTCACCTTGCTTTCGCAAGCTTCTTCTCTTGAGGCCTCTGCAAAAGTATGCGCCAGTATGTTTGCTATGGTTTGGGGGTCAGTACTTGTAGTGTTTGTTGTATAATTGTGGAAAACTATATTATGTGTTCCATCGTAAGATCCCCGTATTTTGCGAATTTTTTGCCATACCACTCGTGACGGGGTTTTTCTGTTTACAGTGGACACGAATGTTAGCCAGGACTCTTTCTTGCTGTGCTTTACTACTTGACGTGCTTTAGCTCTGGCTTTTTGAAACTCGATTTTGTGTGTGGGGGTAGGTTGCCTTTTGTATTTATAATAGGCTTTATTTTTTAATGCTATCGCTGTTTTACATTCTTCGTTCCACCAACATACAGTCTTCCTAGAAACAGGGTATATCCTAGGAATAGTGACCTCGGCGGAATTGAAAATCACTTCTGCAAACGAGTTTACTAGTTTGTCAGTATCTGACTGACTGAAATTCATGGGGGATGTTAGATGGGATAAATTGTCAGAGACGTGTGCTCTGAACTTGTTCCAGTTTGCGCATTTTAAATTCCATCGTGGCTGACAGTTAAAAGTTAAAGGAATGTTATTTGCATTAGTTAATAAAATTGGGAAATGGTCACTGCCATGTAATTGCTTGGCGACTGTCCATTCAAATTTATCTTGGATATCAGGAGTGATTAATGTTAAGTCGATTGCACTGGAAGTACCGTTGGCTGTACTGAAGTGAGTTTGTGAGGTATCGTTAAGCATATTGAGATTTTCGTTGTGCAAGAGCTGCTCCACTATTTTACCTCTTGCGTTGGTATGCTTACAACCCCATATAGTACTATGGCTATTAAAATCGCCCAGTATAATAAATGGTTTAGGAAGTTGTTGTGTTAACTCCTGCAGTGCATGTAAATCAAGTGGGCTTTTATTTGGTAGATATATGTTGCAAATGGAAATAGGTGTAGGAAGGTTTACTCTAGTGGCAATTGCTTCAAGTTCAGTTGTAAGCGGTATTGCCTGATGTTTAATGCTGTCTTTAACGTAGGTTACTACGCCGCCACTAGCATGGAGGCAGTCCTTGCGGTTTTTGTGATATTGAGTATAACCTCGTAATGATGCAACATAGTTTCCTTTGAAGTTAGTTTCTTGAATGCACATAATTGCAGGGTTATGTTTATTGATCAAGAGTTTAAGAAACTCGAAATTGCCATGGAAACCATTAATATTCCATTGAAGTATGTTATTCATATGTTAATTTTGTTTATGGGATAAGGTGTTATATCTATGGCGATTAGTTTTCGGGACACATCGGTTTTGTTCGCTCAGAGGCATTGTTGACCTGATTAATGTATTCCAGCAGCTTTTTTTGAATTTTACTACTTCTGGTCTTTATACTACGCTCTGTATAATAGGGATAGACTTTTTGCATTGTGTTCACTAGAGATTCTAGATCTGAAGTGTATTCCAAAGCTATGGGGACAATGTTTGTTACTCCAACACTGTTTTCCATAAAGCTTTGGAACTGGCTGAAGTTTAGTGCATAATTGTGGGTGTCGGCGTCGATAATATGTTTAATTGGTCTGAGAGATTCAGCTATTGACGAAATAAGGTTTGCTTTCTTAACCTTCTTAGCCTGCTGTGAAGCGAGGAGGTGCCGCGCTTCTTTTCCATAAGCATTATCCTCTGAATCAGTTGTGCTGTTTGATATTGGTCGTTTAGGTCTTGTTTGTGTTTCCATTAGCATAGGTTCTGGGGAATTGTTGCGTTCGTCTTGAAATGGCAGGATGGGCTCAGGGGTAGAAGTGAGGTTAGGTGATTGCTGCTGTTCAGTATCTTTTCCTTTAGGAGGGGAAGGGGAACGGTCCTGGAGGTTTTTGGTAGCGGTAGGCAATTCAGGAAACATGTCTTTGTTTAAGACCTGAGGAGTAGTTTCTTGTATACCGTCAGCTTCACGGCAATTTTTTGCAAAGTGGCCTTCCTGCTTGCAGATGAAGCAGGTAGGGGTATCCGCTGTTAGGTATATCCAATATTTAGTGCCTTCATATAGGATCTGTATGCTTGGAGGTAATTTCTCCACATCATTGGGTGGAATATAAAACTGACGTCTGAAACTAAGGATATGGGAAAGTCCTGGCTCTGAAATGCCAGCTCTTAAGTAGGTAATGTTTGACATTAGTTTAATTCCATATGCATTTAGCTGAGTTTCTATGAGTGAGTTTGGTATAACTGGACACACATTTGAAAGAACGATTCTTTTGTTTGGAGTAATTAGAGGACGGATCTGAAGAGTAACATTGTTTATATTTATTTTAGGATGTTTGGTAACCAGTGATTCTGCTACTTTAGATGACGTTAGGTATATACATATTCTGGAGTTGGAGATCCGTGAGATAAACTTTATGTTACTTGGTTCAGTTAATTTACTTACTGCGAGAGCGTAGTCTCTGATGGTAAGTCCGTCATGGGAGTCAATGATGATAGCTTCTTCTTTCTTGGGAGAAGTCTGAGTAACTGTAGCATAGCTGGAGTTTCTTGTAGCACTGTTGTTCATGGTGGTTGTGTCGACGTTGTGAGACGGTAGACTGCTGTACTCAGCAGCTGCCATTGCTTCTGATGGTGTACACTAGTTTGCTGTGTGAGGATTTTTAATAATGTCTTACTAACCCGCTTGTTATACTCGATTAATTGTTAACATACGAGAAAGCATATTTAGTAGACTCATTCTACTTATCCGTTATGTACGGTGAGCGTCTTTTGGATTCAGATTATTGATGTGTATCGGAGAACGTTTAAAAGTTGATTTCTTTGCTGTCACGGCCTCCTGTGATGGTGATCATAAGTTTTGTCATTTCCAGATTCCTTGACAGTTCTGCTCTTCTAATTTTCACTTGCTCTACTGGTAAGTAGAGGAAGTATTGTATTCCACCCAAAAATTCAATTTCGAGAATTCATTGGAAATGTATGTTTTGAGGCCCCTTGAATAAAAAAAAGAATTTTTATAATAAGCTAGCGCGCAGGTGTGTGTGTCACTCTGTGGAAAGCATAATTCAAAAACGAAAGGGCTGATACAGTTCCTATAATATTATTTTAGGATAAGCACTGGGATATTCTTTACCTATAGGACAATATTTCACTATTTTCCAACTTTTCGCCTTTACTAAGTAATTGCACTCTGTTGAGAGAACACCTGGTTGTGTTCAGAACTCATTTACAGAAATTGGGAAATTCCGTTGGTTGATTTAGTACCAAAGATAATTTCCTCTTCTACTGCATTTACGTTTGTTTTCACGCGAGAATTCACTAGCACAAACAATAAACCGAAATAGGAGGTTCAGCTGCAGTTTGCCCCAATGACAAAGTAAATCATCGCACTCTCGAGGTTTAGCGAGGTATTAATGGGAAAGTGGCTGAATATGTGGAATATATGTAAAGGTGTTGTAAAACTCGCGCACAAAATCATTTTATCAGTTAAGGAGTTACAAGAAGGAGTAATTTTTTTAACCAAAATTTAGATGTGTGTGTGTGTTAGGTTTCGCGTCTTCCAAGGAAGTAACGTCAAGATTTTCAAAAAATGCCCTACTCCAGCAACCTCTTGGAACAATTGCTCAAGAGCAATGGTGTTCACTCACTTACCGGTGGTTTTGAGCTTTTGTTTTCTATTACTTTGGTTTTTCTTTGACGTATTCCATTGAATTCACATTCACACTTTCACTTCCAGACCTTTTGGAGGTTGAGGAATAATCCTAGATGAAGAAAAATTCCCACCCTCCCCACCGGGAATCGAACCCGGGACAGCAGGTAGGTGCTCTACCGACAGAGCTACGGGGACAGTCTTGCCTGGCGGAATTCTAAGTTACTAGTTGAATATCACTCTAACAGCAGCGTTCTCATTGTTGAGCATTCTTGTATCTTGCAATCTGAATTTGAAGAGGGACCTTTGTTCGTATTTATTAAACCTTTCAGGGTATTACAAATAATTCAAGCTAAAATAACTACAAAGATCTTGTAAGATTATTATGTTTAAAATCAGAAATAACACGCTCTACTTTCTCATCAGCTTGCGCCATTTACCACTAATAGAACCATATACAAGCATTGTTACTACGAGGCTCGCGCGAAATACAGGGTACGGCCCGATTGCATCACCTTTGGAACACCTGATTGAAGGGAACCGAAGCCGAACGTGAATATGACTTCCCCGTTTGGAGGAACACCGTAAGGAAGTGATATCCATTGAATTGTCAATCATTATTGAAAACAAAAACACGTAACAAAAATACCTGCACAATATTATAATACGTTACATAAATAATAAATCACATATCAATATAATAAAGATTAACTACCTATCTCAATAGCTGCTGTTATTATCATCAAATTGTAAACATGAGGCACGTGATTATTGCCAAACTTAGTTCCACTGAAACTGAATATATACATGTAAATGGAAATATTCCATCCTCAATATTTTGATTTTTAATGGCCCATTGTGACTAACCGATATATTATTATAACTAGTCAATCATATTAAAATAATGGTAATATTGATATGTTGCCCACCCCGGAGAAGCTGGAAGACTTATTTTTCAATATCACTTGTATAAAGTACTTACCAATGTATCCACTTACCTTACATAATATTTATTAATGATGGAATCTAGAAATGTTAACTTGTTATCAGCGGGGCATATATAGCTTTCTCAGTTTCACTTTATTGAGAGAAAGTTTGGCCTGGTGCCGGTACAAAGGACCCGGCTTACAGGCTACAATTAACATTAACTTACAATTATAAATTATTACAAAGTTTACTGTTTTTGGGTTTAACAAAACCCATACGGTGACCATACCAAGAAGTTTTTGGGTGTGGATTTGTCCTTTAGATAGGCATCCCAGAAATTGAAGCAAAATACTAATTAAACTCAGTGTATCAACATTTACCATGATGGCTTGGTAAATTTGCACATAAATATCAATTATCAACAATAGGCTAAGCTGTGATACCTGTGTTAATTTGTAAAAGTGGAGAAAGGGTTGAGATATGATGTTATAAAGTTAGGTTAGGGTTGCATATTATTATTGATGGCAGGTGTGGATGCTGCCTCTGATAACACAGGCTAAATTTTGATAACACAGGACTCTGTCATCCTGTTCATATAGGTACACATTAACCTAGGTGTCGCTGCCTACATAATTCCATCATGTGTGAGTAAAGACAGGGGACAAAATTTGACACAAGTATAATAGTTTTCCCTTTTTGATGAAGGTGGGAAAAATGTAAATGACCTAGCTACTGCCTGTTTTCTAAATTTATTGATTAACTTGGTAAATGTTTTGTTAACATTCATTGCATTTAACTGTTGCCAGAATGGTTTAACAAAAACCAACACATACCATCTTTAGTTTAACAGTTTTTGGGTGTAGATTTATCCTTTCAATGTGTTTCATTATATATAAACTGTCCTAACTAGTTTTACATCGATACACACTACAACGTCGACCCACATTGTTCAATTCTACACCTAAAACAAAAGTAGAATTACATACCTTTCAGTACCGGTATCACCATGTTATAATATAGGTTATGGATTCTTGAATAACTTCACTGAAGAATTAACCATTTCTTAAATCACTTAAAATTACACACTATAAATGAAAATAATCATTTTAGTTTAATAGTTCAACTATAACAAGTAGAACTTACGAAAACCAGGCGAAAAACTGTTCAATTGCATACAAGAAACCGTTAAAAAGTGCAGCGAAAAACATCTGTTATAATTCTCGTACTACAACAAGAAAACTACTGAAAAATTAATTTTGATTAATTTACAATATTTACAAATAAACACAATCACTGAAACAGCATATACCGCCACTAATTCACTTTCAATTAAACAAAACTAACACGTGTTTCCCCATAACATTCCACACTGGTAGCCATGTTTGTTAGTATGCCAGGTTCTCGGCTATCAGCTGATCGGCCCGGCCCATAGCCTGAGATTCACGTCAGCCACGTTGTAACTAATAATTACATGTATTTCCGGCAAAAATTCGATTTGGATCCTTTGGATGGAGTCATTTTACCTACGAATGGGTTATTTGTTACAGACCAACTTTATATCATTATGTCATACACGTTATGCGAGGTGAGTGAAAGCAATACACACACGTGGTTAACAAAACGAGAGGAATTTGATTTTAATGAACGCTGGGCGCAACCGACTGTGAAAACTCATTACGGCCAATGAGCAGCAGAAATGAATTCTGAAAATATCACGCTGTGTTTTACGAAACAACATAAAAATAAAAGGAAACATCTGCATTAACGAACTAATTTGCTAACTGTTCGTGCAGAAATTGGCAATTCATAATTTAGCTCCAGAAAGGCGGCAGCCAGATAAACTGTATCTAGTGCTTTCTGAACGTAGAGTTAGTTCCGCCAATCATTGACCTTGTGTAATAGTATAGTAATACTTTTATACATAATAGCAGCTTTTTCAACACGTGAAGGGGCGCATTGGCTAGCGTTTTAGCAGTACACACTCAGTAAAAAACTACTTGGCTTTATAATTGCTACACATGCAGTAAAAAAATACTCCGAATATCTCTGCCTCTCCCTCCAAACACACACACACACACACACACACACACACACACACACACACGCACGCACGCACGCACACACACACACACACACACACACACAGCTTTAAGTGCATTCTCATATTCCCCTTGCACCTACAAGATCAGTAGGCCAGCGTCCAACCAACTGAGCCATCCAAATCGATTCAATCTTGTTGTTCCCCGCACAATGGGGAGATCTTCCTGATAGCGTTGTCAACAATATTACGAGGTTTCCATTCTCCCAACCTAAGGCAAACGGCGCCAGTCTTTTTCTCTCCCAAGTAGAAAACATATGCTTCCTTTCCACACACAATAGGCATTTACTGCTCTATGTAATTCCATTCAGATTATATTTCTTGCAACTTTTTCACATAGCCATCTTCTGACGTTTTTCATCACTCCGTATCTGTTTTCATTACCCCTTTACTAAATATGCTTAGCGTGCCAGTTTGGCACTTGTCTCATTATTTTAACACACAACCACACTTAACCAAACCAGACTTAACTGATACGGCAGAAGATTGGGGAAACAATTCTGATGTGTTATATTCATATGCCTTTCACTACCCATTCTTCAACAAACTACTCTGAAAGTATATTTCCAGAAAATAAAATATATCTATAGCTTATATTTGTAATGAAATATCTTAAATATGTAGTTTTTATGTCAAAATTATGAGAGTTTTATAGTTAGTTTCATGAAAATTGTAGTTTGAGATAGGGAATTTTATTAAAAATATGCCTTCGCATTTTACGAAATCAAAATGTTATGCATGTTATGTTGTTACAAAAAAAAAAAAATGACGCCAACTTTACGCAAACAAAAGCTGATGACCTGCAATTTCATTAATGGATTTTATTAATTGCAAATGAATTAGAGGCTGACCTTAATGATTTCGAGGATTCACATGTTGATCCGGATTATTAACGTATTCATGACATTGATTCAGAACCAGAAGAAGAACACAAAATGGAGACAAAAAAGTGATGACTGCTTATGTGAGAGGTGAAGATAAGATGAAGATGAAGAAGGAAGTGATCTTCAATGACACCACCAACGGGAGCTCTAGAAGATGTCATTATGAACATTTTCAGGGTAAATGCGTTTGTAATATACCTATTTATTATTAATATAAAATCATCAGAAATCACGCTTTGAACTCACCAAATCTCTGGCATAGCAGATAGTTGAACCATATCTACAAGGTAGTTTATGTCTGAGTAATCTCTAAATATAACTGAATATTATATTAGTTCATTATGATTTAAAATCCCCATCCATCATGATTGTCAAAAAAGAAATGAGGTTCTCCTAACCCCAGCATACCATATGTGCTACAAAAATGCACCATACTGTTTAAGGGTTAAATACTGAGTTTTTGGGTTTTACTACTCACAGACTTTGAAACTTCAAATCTGGTATTTACGTTCAGCACCTTTCAAAGTTGCGACAAAAACTTGTGCACATCAGTAAAGCCCTCCCCAAAACTTCACATCATAAAAAACGAAAATATATCTGATTTGCTAAAGATAAAAAAAAAACATTAATAATATCAACATTTTGATTTTGTTGGGAAGAGACACCTTTATTACATTTTAGTTACACTACGTACCCTATCCCCCCCAGGTAAACTGATCCATTATTATGTAGTTTTGTACAAATTTCTTTACCGATTATTTTTCAAATTCCATTTAATACATTGACATAGAAAATAAAATATGCGTCTTTTTTAACTTTCTGTGAATTTGTTGCATACTTAGACTTAGACTTATTTTATTGAGGAAAAATTTGCCTGGTGCCGGTACAGAGGGGCCCGGCTTACAGGCTAAAATTGACATTAATTATAATTTACAATATTTACATGGGTCCTCTTGTTAGCTTTTATATCATCAAAAAAAAACATACAGTGAGCGGCTTTAGCCCACCGAGAACAGTTTTTGGGCGTATTCTCAGTCTCTTGTCTGTCTGTTTTTGATGTTTTTTTTTTTTTAATTTATATACACGGATACATACACTCACTCACTCCTGGGCATACCACACATATGTCCCATCACACGCACACACACACACACACACACACACACACGCTCGTATATACATATTTACACTGCACTATATACATTTCACTATTTACAGTTTTTCCGCAGTTTTCCTGTGCGGCCAGGTTGCAGCTCCTGACGCGTTTCCGAGGCACAGACCTCTTCCGGAGTGTGTGGCCTAGGGCCTGGGTTGCATGGATGCGCATCAGTCGGCGAGCCATGCAATGTCTAGAACATTTTAATTCTAGCATGTTTACGATGCTTTGGCTCGCCCTTGCCAATATTGGCAATCACGTCACTTTGGTGATTTCTGATGCGCGTCCACGCGACAGTGGCTCTTTTTGTTATTGCCTCGGGTATGGATGGGATCTGGGTTTCGTGGTGAAGGGTTTTCCTTTAGTGAAGTTTTATTTATATTCTGTGTAACAAGGAAATATTAGCAGCATAGAGCAACAAAACTGTGGAGCTTGTAAAAATACACAGTTTGTGTGCAGTAATTTTCCTTAAAGCCTTAATCGAAGTATTCCATCTTTCAGGCTTAAACTCTTTTTCCCATGACTTTAGCTTTATCTACCACATACTTCATACCTAGATAGATAAGATACTTTATTCCACAATAAAGAATCTGGCAAGTGTTCGTCACTGGTTACTGGATGTCTGTCCCTCCGACTGAAGGAGTGGAGTGGGGTATAGACGCTCATTAAGTAAGGTTCTCGAAGCAGAGAAGGTTGGACATCCCTTCTCTATCTATTCCAGGTAAATCGAGATGGCTATTTGCAGAAATTATCTAATTGCTAAGTTTCTTATCGTTGCAAGCAGGATATGGAAATACAATAGTCTTTAAGCGACAGTCAAGTGTTTTAAGACCTGGTCGCTATGTGATAACTTTCAAATTCCGTTCATTTTGTATTTCCAAAAGAAAAGATAATCTGATATATATATAGCTTGGGTAGTTTCGCATATTCTTATTCTTATTTCTGCTTACAGAAAAAATTCATACAAAGGGTCAAGAGGCCTCTAAAGGCCTAAGACAGGGGCATGTCTGCTACTTTATTTAAAATACGCATTCAATTTGTATTAGGACAATGAAACTGTGGAAGTATGGTTATACCTGTTCAAGTTGGTACTGTGCAATCGCAGACGATCAGGTGGCATTGCCTCAGAGTATTGAGGAAATTGAGTATATAATGAGGAAACTTCTGGATGTCTTTGAAGTATGAGGGCTACGAGGAAATATGGATTAAATGAATATCTGGCAGTAGGAGGAAGTGGACGAGATTCCTTCTAACATAAAGCCGTTAAAAGTTTAAATATCTGGGATCGTTTATTGATGAATCAGGGAGCCGTAAAGTGAATGACTAGAATAAGCACAAATGTTGAATGGGATTTTGTGGAGTAGAAACGCGTTGAAGTGTACGAAGAAAAGGATTTTGAAGACTATGGTGGAAAGTATTGGTAGAGGCACAAAAATTTAAGATCAAGATTGGAAAGAAGGAGAAATGAAGAGGTGAGACAGATGATGGAGATGGAGGAAACAGTGTTGGAAAGATTTGAAAGTAGGGGTTTTCAGTGGTATTGGCACTTTACAAGAATGGGTGAGTAGGTGACCCAAGACCTTTTTAGAATGGTCACCTGTGGAAGAAGGAAACGTGGCAGGTCAAGAGCAACAAATCTATAGAATGATGAATGATCGACTCCTAGAAGAGGATGACTTATTCAAGGGAATGAATGAGAAATGGGAGTACAGGGCAACTGCTCAAGAGTGGAGAAGCCCTTAAAGGTAATTAAGGATAGTTTAGATGTACCTCAGGAATGCCGCTGAGTTTCACCAGTTGATATTCCTCTGTATCTCCCATTCCACGTGATCTGTCCATGAAGCTACACTGGACCAAGTAGCTCAAAGCGATAAGCCGCGCGCGCGCGCACACACACACACACACACACACACACACACACACACACACACACACACACACACACTTTCTCTCTTTCATACTTACGAACCCCAGGTAGATTACGGAATAACCCTGGCTAAAGAAAACCATGGTAACCTCCAGATCACAGAGGTAGTCTAACATGGACTTCATTTTATCCATAAACAGAAAATGACACTGCTATTTGTACTTCATAAGCCAAGATTTGTGTGTAACAAAACAAAATATAAGATAACATGTATTATATATACACCGCATTTTATCGCATAAGCCCCCCCCCCCCTCGCATATTTTCCGCCCCTATGATTTTTCATCACTAAAAATTATTTATCTATTAAACATAGCATAATTTCCTCTCCTGATTCGTTCTTATTGGAGCAGCCTTTAAATGACTTGACAATGCACAACAATCGACGCAGCGCTGCTTGTCACGGACAACAATGGACGCAGCGCTTGCCACAAAAATACTCATATTGCCATTGTCACAACGTATCATAAAATTTAAATGTGATGTTGCCGACGTGTTTCTAAGTCAATTTGTTACAAGTCGTCATGATTTCGAAATATTCAAACTACACGGCAAATTTTAATTACATGTATTATCTTGCGCCGAAGCAAACGGGGTCAAAGCTGCAGGAAGACATTTCTCCGTTGATCCTAATTCAATATGGTATTGCCGGAGACAAAAGAATAGTCAGAGAAAAGAAACAATGAAGCAATACATTGTAGGCCCAATGAAACCGTGGTATGTATCCAGTTCATTCACAAATTACTGTATATTTATATAGCGTTTACATAATACTACATGGTTTCCCTTCCTTTCTGAATTCCTACAAGCACCACTCGCATAATTCCCTCTCCAGTGTGTTCAAGAAAATTTTTCGAGAAAAAAAGGCGGAGGGGGAGGGGATAACGCTATAAATCCATAACGTACTTGCAGCGAGGATGGAAAATAAATATTCGGCATTAGAGGCGTCATATCACTATAATGAAATTAAATTTAAAACTTTTAAATCGTTTTAACATACACTTTTATTTTTTAAGCTATTCTTGGAGATACGCATGCGCGCTGTAAAATTTGCAAATTGGTTTTTATTCAGTGAACATGAAATCGTGTATTTGACTTGAAATATCACATCGAAGTTTAAAGCACTAAATGAGTGTTTGTCGGTAATAACAGGAAAACAGAAGTTGAAAGGAAAATGGAAGTTTAGCGGAACACAAATAATAGAACTTCTGGAATAGATTATTATTATTATTATTATTATTATTATTATTATTATTATTATTATTATTATTATTATTATTATTATTATTATTATTATTATTATTATTATTATTATTATTATTATTATTATTATTATTATTATTATTATTATTATTATTATTATTATTATTATTATTATTATTATTATTATTATTATTATTATTATTATTATTATTATTATTATTATTATTATTATTAGCACAAAGTTTAGATTGACCAGATGCACTTTTTAGACAGATAAAATATTACAGCACTCAATTACTATGTAATATCATATCACAAACGTTCCAATGGAAATATCTGTGTCAAACGAATCATCACAAAACATCACACAAATTAAAATTATTATAAGCTCAATGGCTTTATTGGGCTTTAAACTTGAAGGATATCACATTACCAACAAGTTGTTTAAATTTTGTATCTCCTTAGCCTATAGTAAGGAATTTTAGGAGTATAGATACGTATACATTGACAAATGGTAAGCAACTGGTATCAATTTCGGTGTATTCTTTTTTTTTTCTTCTTCTTTTCTCTCATCAAATAGTTTTTCCACAATCCAACCATACTAGCTGATGTTCCTTGAACTGTCGTAACCGTGCCGTGAAATGAACAACAGCTGTTGATATAGACTATCCATTTTACTTCCACCTTCTGCTGGTCGAGAGATACGGTTATTGGCTTCGCAGAAAGCATTCGAAATTAGTTCCGATGCAACATTAGTTATCGCGAAAGCTGCCCACTCCACATTACGCTTCCCACACCAGCTCTTAAACAAGATAAACAGGTATCACCTGTATATACCTCACTTATTTGGATTATCATAAAAAAATTATACTGGTTTTGATGCCCCATCACCCTGTATTCGTCTTATTCCCACCATGAAGTGTGTAAAAAAACTTTATATTGATTCATAGAATTGGATAGAAGAATGAGCATTTGTAAGAATGAGAAGAGAAACTCGTGTGAATACAATAGCCGATTTTTCAGTTTGCCTCTACTGGTGGTCAGTTCTGTCAGGAAGATATTTGCTCCGCATGCTAAAGGTCAATCGCGAATAACAGAAGTAAAACATGCTCAGAATATAAATATTTACTTATAAGGCGGCGGAAGAAGTTACTGCCTTTGGAAACTTTGGTTCTGACCAGAAAGTAGTTTGAATATTCTCTTATTTGAAGTCACAGATGGCCGCTTCTGCATAGAAAAAGAACTCGTAAGGCGGGCAGCAAAACAATAACCTATATACACTGACATAAGCCTAAACTTTTCCACTGCTAGATATTTCCCACAGAGACCAAATGGTGCCAACCTCTTCATTGTATGTAAATACATTGAATATGTATTAATTTGCTTCTCCAGCATACCCACAATTAGTAATTATACGTTGGAGCTCGTTAAAGTGTAAGCAGAGGTTTTCACCTATCACAAGAAAGCGCAAATTTCGATGATTCTCGTGCGCTCAAACGAAGTACAACTGGTGCGAGTTTGGGAAAAGCAAAGTTGTCAGATACAAATGGCACTCAAGGCACACAATGTGACTGATAACCTATGTCCACAAAAATCAACAAATACGTAGAAAAAGTCTATGCACAACTCATGTACTGGAGAAAATAAAAATACATAACCTCATTTTCTGAAAATATATTGCTGATGTGTTTCGAAAAACCGCCGCAAGGTATGATACCATCAACCTTAACGACTAGATAGATAGATAAAGATATATGTGTCCTGACACCTAGATGCCTAAGGACATGGTTGGCAAATTTATTTATTGCAACATCAAAATTCCAAATTCAATTTCAATAAAACATCATAAAACTAAACAGTTACAAACAAAACCTCTGTCCGGCTCTCTCGCTTTTATAGTGCAGGCCAAGTGTCGAAAAATTCTCTGTAAATATACCTATTGTCTGAACTTATTTATCGGCCGGCATTGACTAGTAACGTCGTGGTGTGAGGTAGCCTAACTTTCACCGTCTGTTTAACGTGTGGCCGGCTGAGAACGCAGAACTGGAAACGCAGAAGGCATCCATACATAACAACTCAATTTAAAAACTCTACTTTCTTGTTTTCTTACTCTCTCGTAACATCATATAACTTACACGGCTAAAGTAACACTAAATATTTTTAAAAAATCTGATGTGTTCCACTCACATGACTTCCTCTACTCTTATACTAACCATTCTTACAAACTATTATTCTTATATCTTCTTCGTGCTTAGATAAACATTTGTACAAATTATCCTATTGCTTATTTCCTTGTAGGTGTGAGGGTAATATTATAATACAGTAGACCTTGAGAAATAGTCAAATGTTTTAAGGCTTTGAGATCCCGTTCTCTTTGCACGCTTAACATATAAAAAATGAACAACTATGTTCCATTTCACGAAAGTTTTAAGTTTTCCGTTACTCACACACATAACAAGGAATATCTCCCAAGTGGTTCAACCTACAAGAAAATTTATTCCGACATAAATTGTGTATTTTAGCAAGATCTGCATTTTTTGTGTAGTACGATTTGGTCTGTCTCTAATGGTTTACCAGTTATGCAAAAATTGTCCAGAGTAAATACGACTACAGGGGCTATAGCCAGAAAATTCAATATATACATTTCCTTTGTCATAAAAATATCTCAAACATATAACATTTTAATCAAAATCGTTAGAGCCATTTCAAGATCGTTAATCAAAATCGTTTTCCAGAAAATCAAACACACGGACCTTCTTTCAAAAATTATTTTTTATTTTTTTATTTTTGGATTCAGGGGGTCTCACAACATGTATTTCCGGTGAAATCTGAACATCGAATTTTTGAGTGGAATACAATACTTCCCCTACTTACGAGTAGAAAAAGTAATAAGCCTTTTGCTTAAATATTACAGGGAAAGAGTAGAAAACTACAGGAGATACATTTGAACTTGTATCGTGTGCCTTACAGCAAGAACAAAGACCTCTTTACCCGACCTACCTGTAGAATAGCTTGAGAGAAAGACACTACCGCTCAAACGTTTTCGAACAGCCTGTTTTTCTGCAATTAACAACTGTCATATTATGTATGGTAGAAATCCATGGAAAAATAATTGAAATTTACTATGCTACCTTTTGTTTGTCAATTACGCGCATTTTGAAAATGTAGCATGTGTTGACCCTTACCGGAACACTTACCCTAATGTTGTTTTGGATGTTATAGTATGTCCGTGATCCCCTAGATGTCCTTCTATAAATATATATTGGCTGTAGAGAGCACTTTAGTGTTTCATAAGCAGGTGAATGGTACACATTGTTATTGTGCAGTTGAAAAGTCTGAAATGGGTAAAAGAAAGGAGCGTTCAGCAGAAAAACTTGGTGAAATTGTCAACAAAATCTAATATGTATTGTTGATTTTCATTAAATACACTGTCGTGACTACATATTATGTCTTTTATTCATTGTTTCAATGAATGCTAAAAGTGAGGTGTGTTCAAAAACTTTTGAGTGGTAGTGTAGGTTTACGATCGTTCATTTATTTCATCTAAGTGTCAGATCTGTTATTATTTTGAGTTCATTACATTCAGCTTGACGCGCTGCCAATATTGGATGTAAATTGGCACCGATGTTTGTCTCTAACTGTGCGAAACATTAACATTAAATTAAACTATAAAGGACTGAAACAGCCGCTTTAATTAAATACATTTCATTAGTTGTACCAAATTTATTCTGACATGCATAATATTGCAGTACATAATTATTCTCCCCACCAAACGTTAACCAGGAGCGGCAGAGAATTAAAGGCTCTAGTACTATATGTGTCATTAAATTAATTATATTACACACACACTTCCTCACATGTTGCAATATTTAACTGGTTGTTGCACAAGATACTAAATTGAGTCTGATATGTAAATGTTGTTGTTGTTAGCTAATGCTGGATTTCTGACAATGAAGTCATTAATCCTCTTGCTCTCCAATATTTTTCACTGATGGATGGGGCACTAGAAGTGGCTGGGCATATTTGAAGGTGGTCTCGGTCCATTTCTTCTTGCAGATCACATAGAGGACAGAGTGGTGAAGAATATATCCCAATTCTGTTTAAATGTTTTGCCAGACAATCATGTCCTGTAATCAACCTGAAGGTTGCAACTGCTGGTTTTCGAGGATACTCAGGAATTACTGTTTGAATGTTTGGTAGTTCCCATCTTTTATTCTTTGATTTTTCATAGTCATATTTTGCAATAATTTTTTTGAATTCAGAGTTGACTAATCTTTTAGCTGCATAAAATGGTAAATTAACTATAGATTTTTGTACACCGCTGGTACCCTTTTTTGCAAGAAAATCAGCTTTCTCATTACCACTCAGTCCACAGTGAGCCGGTATCCATTGGAAGACTAGGTGTTTTTGAAGTGCTGTTAGATGGCTAAGCATCTTCCAACATTCTATAATAGTTTGGTTTTTTGGTGACAACTTGGAAGTAATTGCTATAATTGCTGCCCTGGAATCTGAGAGAATAACTGCTTGCTGAAAATGTGAAATTCTGTACAAAAGATTTTGTAGGGCCATTCGAATTGCTTCAATTTCTCCATCAAAGTTTGTAGTTCCATAACTTAAAGATTTGTAATAGGAAAAGAGGTGACATGTGACTCCAGCACCTGCTCCATCTTGGTTTGATATCAATGATCCATCAGTATAAATATGGAGCCATTCATGTTCTGGAAATCTAGTATGGATTGTCTCTAATGCCAATAATTTTAGAACACTAGTTGGAGTATCACTTTTTTTAACTTCTTCTGTCAGGTGTAAATAATATGTGATGTCTAATGTATGTGTTGGATTGACTTTAGATATGAAGTTTTCCTTTGAATTAGGAAGGTGTACATCCTTCTTGATGTCTTGAATTTTGGAAAGAAAGCTCTCCTGAGTCTTTAGTGTATGTGTAAAATTTCTCTTGTGCCATGTATTGAATGGGAGTCTGATCAACTGTTCGTGTTGAATAAGAGCCGCTTTTTCTATTTCATATTCAATGGGATATTGGTTGGTTAGTATTTCCATAGCTGCTATTGGTGTGGTTTTGATAGCACCTGTAATTAATCTCAGACTTTGGTTTTGAAAGATTTGAATTTTTTTTTTGTGTTTGCTGTTACAAGAACTTCGCTGCAGTAAGTAAACAATGGTTTATATATATATATATATATATATATATATATATATATATATATATATATATATATATATATATATATATATATTATATGTTGTGTTAAGCGTTGCTCTGGAACATCTCCACTTCATTCCTGTTAGACGTTTTAACAGTGCAAGGCGCCTCTCTGCTCTTTGTATTACATTTTCTATTTGTTTGGTCCATGTAAGTTTGGTATCAAATGTAACTCCTAAATACTTTGCTTCCTTTGTTTCTGGTAATTGTTGACTCTCAAAATTTAGTTTTATTTTTAGTGGTTTTTTTCTTAGTGAAAAGATTTGGTAGTTTGATTTTGTTGTATTAACAGTCATTAAATTTTCTTTGTAAATGTAACGTAGCATAATACGTTTTCAGGGCCACTAAATCCAAAAATAGCAGTTTTAGAAAAACGTCTGTCTGCGCGCGCGCGGAATTTTTTCTGAAACTGTGTTTTTTATTCAGGGGGCCTCAAAACATATTTCCGGTGAAATCTCGGCATCGAATGTTAAGGTGGCATACTTCCTTTACTTTACTATACGTAGTAGAGAAAGAAAAATTTGATGTGTTGCATTCACATGACTTTTTCTACTCTTGTACTAACCTTTCATACAAACCTATATATTCCTATATCTATCAATACCTATATCTATCGATTCCTATATCTTCTTCGTGTTAGTTGAGATAAACATTTGTACGAATTATCTTACTGCTTATTTCCTTGTAGGTACAAGGGGAATATTAGAATACAGAAGGCTTTGTGCGACAGTCAAATCTTTTTGACCTTTGAGATTCCGTTCTCTTTGCACGATTAACATATAAAAAAATGAACAACATTTCGCTAAAGTTCTAAGTTTTCCGAAACTCACACACATAACAAGGAATATCTCCGAAATGGTTCACCCTACAAGAAAATTTACTGAGACATAAATTGTGTATTTTATCAAGATCTACATTTTTGTATAGTATGATTTGGTCTATCTCTAACGGTTTACCGGTTATGCAAAAGTCGTCCAGAGTAAATACGACTACAGGGGCTATAGCCAGAAAATTCAAGATATACATTTCATGTGCTAAAAGGATATCTCAAACATATGTCTCTTGAATCAAAATTATTTATTTTCAAGAAAATCAATATCTTTGAAAATTTTCCATGTAAACGATAGTTTAGTTTGGAAGAATTGTCTACAAAATCTTCGTATCTTGAAACACATTAAACTTAAACACCAACTTTGACAAACGAAACAGCGATTTGAAGCTCTCTTTGAGGCGCATCAACTGACACCTCGAACGTCCACCTAGGACAAACACTTTTACCACAAAAGTCACATTTCACCAAACCTTATTTCGTAAATAACTAGAGAACGGGTAGTGCAATCTGAACAAACCAAACAGGGATTTGAACCTCTGTTTGAGGGGCACCAAAACACTAAGTGCTCCTAGACCAAATTGGAATTTTTTATGATAATTTGGAGTATTTGACAACTTGAAAAATTCGGATCTTTTTGTAAAATTTTGAAATGTAGGGAAAAAGAATGTTTTGAAAATCGAGGGAAGGAGCTGCTGCTAAGATAGATATACTTGTTAGTTTGATGTTTTGACGCGAGCGAGCGAGCGATCGATCGAAGGAACAAGCCGTATTGACTGTATAGAGGGAGACGTGGACTTGTTCCCCTACGTTTGACAAGTTTTGAGAACTTTTGAACGGATCAACCGATCTTGACCAAGTTCACAATTTTTACGTTTCTCGACACGGGCAACACGCCTGGAGTGGTCCCGAGTCGCTGGAGTCCTTGATACGCGTTTTAGAAAATGTTGGCCATTTTTGATCGCTTCTTGCGAACAAAGGAGCGGAGGTTTAAGAAATCTGACTGTTGGGCTGTGTAGGCCTCGGGGAGGACTACCCGGCCCGGTGGTCTGAGTTCGACGTCCGCGACCGATTCGACAGTTAAAACGTTTTATCTGAATAAACGACGCGGCCCAGCGCTCGCGGGTGTGTCCCGCCGTCAGTGCGAAGCACCCCGGGGTGTGAACCTGCCCCTAAAGTTTCGCGGCTCTAGCGCAATTAGGGCGGCGGCGGCGCCGTCCCGCAGTTGTGCCCAACTTTGAAGGCTTAGTTCCGGGCAGCGCGGGCAGGTTTAAGGAATCTGACTACATGTGTGTCGACTGTCGGCGGAGCACTAGCAGAATCAGCGGTCCGATTTCTCGCATTTTTCTGGGTTCAAATTTTAGAAATTTTTCACCATCTTACGAGAGGTGTGGGAGGGCCCCCGTTGACGCGATTTCGGAGGCGAAGGTGTTCCTGGATAGCCCTCAAAAAGTACTACGGGGCCACGGTATCCCGGTTCGAATCCCGCACACAGTTGGCGAGTAAATGGGTTTTTCGTTCCTAGAGCTTCCAGCCTCTGGACAACATAACTCAAAAATGAAAATCGGTTAAAAACCAAACTTGGTATTTAAGTTTAATGTCTTACAAGGGTTGAACACGCAGATTTTGAAAAAGATTTCTCCACTTTAAACTATCCTTTATATGGAAAGTTTTTTGAAACTTTTTACTTTCTTAAAAGTGGCTCTTAAAGATTTTGATTATAATGCCATATTTTGAGATATTTTTGTGGCAAATGACTTGTATGCCTTAAATGTTCTGCTATAGCCCATGTAGTTCTATTTACTCTGGATGAATTTTGTATTACTGGTTAACCACAAGAGAAACCAAATAGAATTATACCACAAATGTAGATCTTCCTAAAACACACAATAAATTTATTTCCTTTTTTTTTTCAGAGTGAACCATTTCGGGGATATTTGTTGTCATTTGTGTGATTTTTAGAAACACTACCGTCAAATGAAACATCGTTACTCATTCTTCTATATGTTAACCATGTAAAGAGAACGGGATTTGAAAGCTTTAAAAGATATGACTATCGCTCAAAGTCTACTGTTCTCCAGTATTCCCTTTTATCCTACCAGGAAATAAGCAATAAGATAATTTCTGGAATGTTTATCTGCATTAACATTAAGATATAGGAATAAGAGTTTGTGAGAATGGTTAGTACAAGAGTAGAGAAAGTCATGTGAGTGCAACACATCAGATTTTTTATTTTGTTTTCGATATACAGGTGTCAAAATTAATATTTAACGCTATTATATCTCGAATTCCACTGCATTTCTGTTGACTGAAACAGGTGGTTTCAAACTACAGCTTACGATGAATATCTGTAGCCTTGCACGTGTGTCTTACCTTATGTTGGATTGGCAGGTCAGTTTCACAGTGAACATAACTAATTCAATGTTCAAAGTTAATCTAGGTTCCATTTATCACTGCATTACCACTAAATGTGATATAGGAAGCGTTGCCGCCAAGTAAAATAAATCGGGCTTGGCATACCTGAGTATTTATTGGTCTTCGGCAGCATTGTAAGGAAGTACACTTTTGGTATTTGTCTTAGAAAAATCTGCTGTGTTGCACTCACATGACTTTCTCTTTTCTTGTACTAACCATTGTTACAAACTCTTATTCCTATATCTTCTTCGTGTTAGTTGAAATAAACATTTGTACAAATTATCTTATTGCTTATGTCCTTGTAGGTACAAGGGGAATATTAGAATACAGAAGGCTTTGTGCGACAGTCAATTCTTTTTGACCTTTGAGATTCCGTTCTCTTTGCACGATTAACATATAAAAAATGAACAACGTTGTTACATTTCGCTAAAGTTCTAACTTTTCCGAAACTCACACAACAAGGAATATCTCCGAAATGTTTCACCCTACAAGAAAATTTACCAAGGCATAAATTGTGTATTTTACCAAGATCTACATTTTTTGTAAAGTATGATTTGGTCTATCTCTAACGGTTTACGAGTTATGCAAAAGTCGTCCAGAGTAAATACGACTACAGGGGCTATAGCCAGAAAATTCAAGATATACATTTCATTTGTCATTAAAATATCTCAAACGTATGGCATTTTAATCAAAATCGTTAGAGCCATTTTCAAGAAAATCAAAAAAGGGTAGTTTAGGTTGGGGCTATTTTCTTCAAAATCTTCGTGTCGCATCCTTGAACGACATTAAACTTAAATACCAACTTTGGTTTTTAAGCGACTTTTCGTTTTTGAGTTATGCTGCCCACAGAGTGACAGACTGACAGACACACAGACACACACAGGGACCTTTTTCTAAAAATGCTTTTTTTTTGGATTCAGGGGCCCTCAAAACATATATTTCCGGTGAAATCTCGAAATCGAATTTTTGGGTGGAATACAATACTTCCCCTACTTACCAGTAGAGAAAGTAAAAATACCAATTTTATTAAAATAGGATATTTTTAGTAGGAATGAATTTTAAATAACTAGCTAGCTATAATAAGTAAACAAGGTCATGGAGATATTTTTTAGACTTGAGGAATTGCCTTGCTAGGATCTGCGCGAGCGACGTCATGCAAATTGATGGTGGGGTAATAAACAAGATAAGTCAAATCTTTCATCTTTGTCCATCCCCTCGCTGGGTAACTGGCAACGCCGAGAAAGCAACATCATGTTCATTCTTGTTTTGTAGCAAAGTGGTGAGCATTAAAGAAGGCATCATCATTTAACTAATTTACGATTTAAACACAGCATCTGGCATGATAGTACAGTATGCAAATATCAAAAAACAAAATCGCACATAGCACATTATTATATTTACTAAATTCAAATACTCCCTTAATGAAGTGTAATTTGCAAACGTTATTTCCTTCAGTTTGTGATTTCATGTAGTATGTATGTTTTATGGCAAAACCTGGTATCGGCTTTTAATTAAATTGTCTCTTCAATAAATTTCACGTTCGTTTGTAATTATCATTGTGTCATTTATTATTGTAAAACAAACATTTATTTTGTGTTTACAGTAAAATAACTCTAGCTTTTTAGGTCAGTATTGTATGTTTGCCCACAAGGAAAGTTAATAACAATAAATTAAACGTGTTGATGAACAAACTGAAACGTTGGTATAAAAATAAATGATTTCCCAGTCGTAAACAAACAGTTTTTATAGTTGATAATTTACCTACCTTAATTGTGCTAAGTAGCTACTATTTTATCATAATACGAAACAATGCAACTGCTAAGTTGGGAATGCTGGTACAATAAGCTTCGTAAACCCTCATTACAAATAAAAAATTATAAAAATAGGCAATATTGTACACTCAACTATGTTTTGAGCTTTTTCGTATAAAAATTATTAAACTTGTATGTAATTGGACTTTCTAAATTCAATAATTATAGAAAAAGCATTTTGTTAGTTCTCAATTAGAGGATACATGCAATACAAACTTCGACAACTATTCAGTGTTTACTCACATGGCTTTATATGAGCGATATTTTGACTTGTCTGCTGTAGTTTAACTCAGGAACATCTCTTATTACAGATCAGCAACAGTTGGCAAGCATAGACGTATAGCTCGGGCGCTAGTTCTGTGCCGGTGAAGCCTGGATGCGCAGCTAGCGAGCCAACAACTCTCGCGCATGCGCAGTGAATACAGCTAGTTCACTCTAGCGGAAGGAAGTAGTATTCCGACTAACATCTCTCCTGTAGTTGTTAGATTCGCGTTTACCTCTTTCTTCTGTTTATTTCTCCTGTACGATGTATTTTATGTATTATTTATCTTTCCGGAGCTCATAAAGTGTATTAATAACATGCTCCTCCGCTTCACGTTCCAGATGGATGGGCACAAGTAATGAGAACAACTCATATAAATTCACGATTTTGTGATGTGTGAAATGTTCTCCATGAACTATCATGGCTTGTACATAAGAAGAAGTAGATAGAAGATTAAGAATTTGTAAGTATAGCTTTCACAAGAGTGAGTAGAGAAGGTCATATGGGTGCAAACTATATTGTTTAAAATATACATGTGTTGCAAATTAAATTCGTGCTACCCCCCACGCATTACCGTTTCAATGAACAGCTACTGTCAAACGCATTTTATAACCAATCTGCATATTCACATTTCCAGCTGTTGTGGATTACATACGTATGGAAGCGATACCGTCTATTGCATTTGACGTAAATAATTACTGATGACACAAAGCGATGTGCTCGGATTATTAATGGCACTGTCCAGTAATTCAGCAGTGTATATAAATGCACAGAATGATTCAGGACTGCACAAACTTTGTGGGATTATGAATTTGCCAAACAGGTAATTTTTGCTTTCTCTACCCCGTGAGGTGTGGGAAGTATTGAAGTTCATCCAAAACAATTCAGTATTAATATTTCACTGGAAAAACATACTTTGTGACCCCCTGAATCTCAAAAAGCATTGTTACAAAAATTTGTTTGTGTGTTTTCTAATTTTTATCACATTCGAATGAGTGGTATAAAAGTCCATAAGGGATACATAAATATGTGTGTGTGTGCGTGTGTGTGTGTGACTGTGTTGGTGTTAGACGAGAACTAAATGTAGAATATATTACAGCAACCAGCAACCGAGTTCAGGTCGTACAGGTTCTCCTGTACGGTATGTCGTGTTTGCACAGCACCTAGCCGCTAATGCGACTTTATCTGTGCGATATTAAAGGATGTCATTATATTTCATGCTTTTGTGTCCTGGGCAATGGTTTCTTTCTGTATACCTAGTTTAGGATACAGGAATATGTGTTGGGGCAATGATGTGTTAGAAGATGGGAGTGGCATTACCCTTATCCCAGGGCGTCCTTGGGTAGGCGGTAACTTTTCCTTCTACGAGGTGCTCTGTGGTCGTACCAGCTGATTGGCGTGGGAGTTCAGTTTGGAGTGCATGGTTCGGGATCGCTCCCTTACCAAGTCCATGATGTAGGGAACATAATGCTCCAGAGGCTCCAGAGGCAGTTCGAGTCGAGTGGGAAAGCTTATTCCTCCACCCGAAGTGTCTTTACCGCAGTACCTAGCCGTTATACGGCTTAACCTGCGCGATAGTATGATGTTTTGGTCTACAGGGATTTATACTCTGGGAATCCAGAGGCTCCAGAGGCAGTTCGAGTCGAGTGGGGAAGCTTATTCCTCCACCCGAAGTGTCTTTACCGCAGTACCTAGCCGTTATACGGCTTAACCTGCGCGATAGTATGGTGTTTTGGTTTACAGGGATTTATACTCTGGGAATGTTTTTTTTTTTTTTTTTTTTTTTTTTTTTTTTTTTTTTTTTTTTTTTTTTTTTTTTGAAAGGGGAGACAGAAGAAGAGTTGGAAGGAAAAGTGGCTTATTTCGCCATGGAAGGGATTAAGGGTAAAGGACAAGTTTCTCGTTATCTTTATTTGATATTTCGGGGGTTTTGCGCAGTACCGCATAAGCACCTGCGTTATTTGCGGTGATGATGCGCTGCCTTCGTGAGAAGGGAGCGGCTTTGCGGTGTTCTTTCTGGGCTACACCCATGGCTAAGCCCTGAGTGTAGCACGCAGTGTTTCAACGGCGCTCTGGGCTAGCGTGGTCTTCTTGAAGTGGCGGAGGTTGAGGCTGCATACCGGTGACTAGTCTGGGATAGTGGAAGAGGCAAAGGGCGGTTCTCCGGCGTATACGGAGCGTATTGCTCACGTAGCGGCACTGTGGCACCAAAGTGTGGCACAAGGAAAATCTCCTTAATCTCCTTGGGTGTGAGTTGGACGTTAGTTTGACATCCAATTTCGTGGCAGGTGGGTGAGGCCTCGTTCTCGATCCGTGCCAGCTTGCGCTGACAGGATTCGAGAATGTCGGTATTGTCTATGGTGGCCGCGCGAAGCTCATGTAGAAGTCTCGCTGCGGCGTTGAATCCTGTTGTGTGATGGATCAGCTGGCGGGTGATGGCGGACAGCTTCTTGCCTGTTGCCCGCCGTGAGGTCTTGATGTTAGTCTTTATGTTCCGGACTATGTCTTCGGTCGCAGTGTTGTCGAGCTGTGTGATGGTGCTGGCGGCGGTGTCGATGAATGTGGTGACGGCGGTGGTGAGTTGGTGGAGGGCATCTTCTATCTTGCCCAGGCGTCTATCGAGGCTTCGGACCTCCGTATGGAGGCCCTCGACCACGGCAGTGGGAAGATGTGAGGCGGCGGCTGTGGCGTAGGTCTGTGTCCCTGGTGTGGATGCTGATGCTGTTGTTGCTGCTGATGACTGCGGTTGAAGAGGAGGCGGTGGTCCTGGCTGCAATGGTGTGGCGGTGAGTGTATGCGGCCTTGGGTAAGACGGGCAGCAAGCCTGCCCGGTGTAGTGGTCCCTCCTGCCGCAGGTTGCGCAATACCTCAATCTGCGCGTGAGGTCATGCTGCTGGCAGGAGGACGTCAGGGCCGCTGCACCGCAGTAGTGGCATTTAGGAGTTGCCACGCAGGTGGTTTTTGGAATCAGGGGTATTTATAGGGGCAAGATGGATGGTTGGTAGGGATTGGTCCATGAGCGGGCACTGCCCATACATGCTGATTGGCTGGTTAGTCAATCAGGTGACGCGCTAATCTCCTCCAGGTTCTGGCCGTCAGTCACTCACTGAGAGGTGATCTGAGTTAGGCGTTCTACTCTGTTTCAAGTACAGGTATTAATTTTGCCTTTCCCATCTTAAGATTAGATCGCAGGACTTAAGATGTCCTTCGGAAATTTTTTAGATGGTAGTCGGCGAGGCTCTCTCTGGTCATATTGTCCCAGAGTATTCACCAGTGGGTTAGGGTGGTTCTGGAGTTTGTTGTACATTGTTCGAGCGCGAGTTTTAATCACGTCGACAATGTACGGAATACCGGAATGTTCGTGAAGGATGTGGGCAGGAAATCTCCAGCCAGTATCATAGATCATCCTTAATGCCCGGTTCTGCAACGTCTGGAGTCTGATGAAGGTGGACTTTGCCACCACTCCCCAGATCTCGCATCCGTACAGGACCAGAGGCGGGATGATCGCTCGATACAGCTGAAGCTTCAGGCGTAAGGGCATGGTTTGGCAACTGAGGATAGGGTACAACTGCCGGAGGGCAGGGTGGCCTTGCAGTACTTTGCCCCTGACGTGATGTCTATACGTCAGCCGCCGGTCCAGCGTGACTCCGAGATACTTCGCCGTAGTGACCCAGGGGATCCGACGACGCCGAAGCACGAGGTCCTGCGGGAGCCGGTTGGCTATCGTATTAGCCAGGAGAATCGCAGAGCTTTTCTCCGGGTTAATTGACATACGCCAGTTCTCGCACCATCTACTGATGGCACAGAGGTGGACTTGTACTTGTCGGTAACTGTAGCGCGGGTTCTTGTTAGTATCGAAGATCATGAGATCGTCCGCATACTGACAGATGTGAGTGTTGGGGTGTGTGGGGAGATCGGCCATGTAAGCTGCAAAAAGTGCCAGTGACAGTACACTGCCCTCGGGGGACTCCTGCGCCAATGGGCCTTTCTCCAGAAAATGAACCCTCCACCTTCACTCGGAAGCTACGTTCCTGTAGGAAACTAGCCACCAAGTAAATGTATGGAGGGGGGATTTCGTGCTGTATGAGCTCGGGACAGGAACAGTTTCTCGAATACTTTCGAGACAACTGGTAGGAGACTGATGGAACAGTAACTAGATGGAGAACATCTACGAGAATGGAACAATATAGATTAAACTGAAGAGATCGTACACAACGTATGCAAAATAATAGAATAATTTAAAATAATTTACAATTGGAGGTAGCCACAAATATTTGAATTTTATTCATTTAGGTTAGCAGAACATGAAATTACAAAGAATTAGCCAGTAAAGCCCCTCATAACTTAAATTGAAATGTATCTTATAAGATTCCCTGCCAATTACAGGGCCAGAGACACCTGGCGACTACGTTGAAAAATAGTGGAATGTGTCTTGGCCTGTCATAATCATGTGTAAACTTACTTTTTGGGTCCCCTCGTAGTTTCATTACGTACAAGCATGTAGTTGTAGATATAAGAAGAATAAAGGAGGCTGAAGTCATAAACCAAATAGCAATAGCTATTTGCGGGCAATTCATTTCGCAGCGCAGTTACGACCATACAAAAAGTATTAGGTACAGCTCGTGATGCAAGACAAGAGCAATTCCCTTAGCTGCGCAACGTGAAAGGCTGATGGTGGGAGAAATTGCTGCAGCTCTATTTTTCTTATCTCATTAAAAAAAAAAACTATTTCGACAAAACTTTTTAAATTTTGACTAATATTTTAAGCCTAGGTTCAAAACACAGCTACCTATTAAAATTACACTAGGCTTCTCTATTTTATTTCAGTTCAGACTCCAAACTTTGTTAAACAAGCAAATATGCTTTTCCGCTAAACAACTTTAATTTTTGTGTTTAAAAATTAAAAATATATGCTTAGTCGCGTCAAACAATAAAATCTAGGTCAATTTTTATTGTTTTTCTCTCTCTAAATAGCTTCAGAAAATGTTACTGGTGCAATAGAAAAAAACTGATGTGTTGCACTCACATGACTTTCTCTACTCTTGTACTAACCATTCTTACAAACTCTTATTCCTATATCTTCTTCGTGTTAGTTAAAATAAACATTTGTACAAATTATCTTATTGCTTATTTCCTTGTAGGCGCAAGGGGAATATTGGAATACAGTAGGCTTTGTGCGATAGTCAAATGTTTTAAAGCTTTGAGATTCCGTTCTCTTTGTACACGTAACATATAAAAAAATGAACAACGATGACCCATTTCACGAAAGTAAGTTTTCCGAAACTCACACACATAACAAGGTATATCTCCGAAATGGTTCACCCTACAAGAAAATTTATTGAGACATAAATTGTGTATTTTAGCAAGATCTAAATTTTTTGTATAGTATAATTTGGTCTATCTCTAACGGTTTACCAGTTATGCAAAAGTCGTCCAGAGTAAATACGACTACAGGGGCTATAGCCAGAAAATTCAAGATATACATTTCATTTGTCATAAAAATATCTCAAACATATGACATTTTAATCAAAATCGTTAGAGCCATTTTCAAGAAAATCAAAATTTTCGAAAAATTTTCCATGTAAAGGGTAGTTTAGGGTGGGGAAATTTTCTTCAAAATCTTCGTGTCACATCCTTGAACGACATTAAACTTAAATACCAAGTTTGGTTTTTAACCGACTTTTCGTTTTTGAGCTATGCTGTCCACAGACTGACAGACTGACAGACTGACAGACTGACAGACTGACAGACTGACAGACTGACAGACACACAGACACACAGACACACACACCTTTTTCTAAAAATGCTTTTTTTGGATTCAGGGGGCCTCAAAACATGTATTTCCGGTGAAATCTCGACTTCGAATTTTTGGGTGGAATACAATACTTCCCCTACTTACCAGTAGAGAAAGTAAAAATGTGCCGCAACCAACATTTTCCAGAAGGAAAGAAAATATTTCAATAGCGAGAAAACTGCAATAAAATACCTGTGCTTAGCTCACGTTAAAATACATGTGACGAAGAAAAAAAGGTTTAAAAATGATGTCCGGAGGAAAATTACCTGGGAGTTTTTGTCATACGTGGTGCCTAAATTATTTTACACATTTAAAATAAAAGAAATTGCTTTTCCTCGAATTTCATGAAGTTCCAGTCATCCATGTCCTTAAGGTACCATATTATAAAAATATCTGTATATTTGTATATAGATATACATCCCTAACTGCTGTATATACACAATAATTTGTTTGAAATCAACACCCAAGGCAATTTTTTTTCTATTCTACATACACTTTTTATAGTGAAGCAATTTTCTACCCCATAAAAAACGTCAAAGCCTTCTTCGCGAGCATATTATTTTAGAACTCCAATGCGTTCTTAATTCTAGACAGGTAAGGCTCGTAAAATATTTGGCATCTTAGGCAATCCTTTACTGGTGTATAAACGTCTTAGAAAGTTTTTAATTAATTTCGGTCCTGTTTTTGTTATATAATAAATCATTCTTGCACAAAACTACTTACGAAGCATTTAAAACAGCTATTACCTGTCTAGGATTAAATCCTGTTTAGTGTTTTGCTAATAGAAAATGAAATTATAACGTGATTTACACACCACATTTGTGGAAGTTTGTAGGACCATGTTAGGGCTTCTCAGTTATGAAATTGTGAGGTGTTTTTGACATTGCTCTAATTACACAAACTCGCATACATTTAAATGCTCTATCTCTCTTCATAATAGCTATCGTTCTAGAAAAGAGAACGAGAAGTGCCGTGTTTAAAACAGCTTCTTCGCTTTGGAAACAATAGCAGGAAAATGGATGGATAAATCGCCAACAGATAAATCATTTTTCGCTGTCAGTCTGTCGCAGTCCTTGCTGACCCTAGAATTAATCAACAGAGATGTGGTCAGTGTTGCTTTGCTAATCAACGGAGCCTCCTGTTTTGTTTTTGAGGGTGTGTTTTGTAACTGAAATAATGGTTTGCGGTTTAGTACAGAACAAGTGCAATTCGTGAGCTGTATTGTTAACTGATACTACAATTCCTTCTATGGAATCACTCACAGATTCTAGTAGCATATAACTGGCTGAGGGTGAAATAACGTTTTGTGTTAAATCGGATTAAAAATTATAGCTTGCTAAACTAACATTTCCTAAATATTAGAAAACTGAGAAAGGTACACTAAAGTAACAAGTAAACAAACAAATCTGTGAAAGTTTATCATTTATATAATTATAAGCGTTAAGAAAACCATTTTTCCCACTTGGTTCATTTCAACTGACGTTATAAATGAAGAGGCGGTCAAGTTCAGCTCTTGCATTCTTTCAAACATTTTTCAACACATTTGTAAATTTGGAGCGCTCTAAAGAATGCTATTTCTTACTGATTTATTGCAAAATGTCTGTACTACCTCTCAAAAGCACATTAAACGAATTTATTATACATACATTTCTTTGAAATAATGCTCATTATTTTAAAAAATCATGAATTTTGAAGGTAATTACTTTTTTAAAACGTATAGAAATTAGAGGATGTATTCCACACAAAAATTCGATGTCGAGATTTCACCTGACATATATGTTTTGAGGCCCCCTAAATCGAAAAACATCATTCTTACACAAAAGTCTGTGTGTGTGTGTGTGTGTCTGTGTGTCAGTCCGTCTGTGGACAGCATAACTCAGAAACGAAAAGTGTTAGAAACAAAGTTGGTATTTAACTTTAATATCCTTCAAGGATGCGACACGAAGATTTTTCAGAAAATTCCTCCACCCTAAACCACCCTTTACATGGAACTTTTTTCGAACATGTTGATTTTGTCATAAATGGCTCTAGCAATTTTGATTAAAATGCCTTTTGTTTAAGATAAGTTTATGTACAAATGTAACGCATATTTTGAATTTTCTGGCTATAGTCCACGGAGCCCAGTTAACTCTGGATGACTTTCACATAACTGGCAAACCATAAGAGATAGACCAAATCTTACTGTACAAAAAATGTAGATTTCGTTAAAATACACAATTTATTTCCCCATGAATTTTTTTTTGTGGGGTGAACTATTTTGGAGATGTTCCTTGTGATTTGTATGAGCTTTCTAATGCTTATACTCTCCACAAATGGATGATCGTAATTCAGTTTTTTATATCTTAGCCATGCAAAGAGAACGAGCCTTAAAATCTTTATAAGATCTATCACTTAAATACTACTGTATTCACATATTCCCCATACACTTACAACAAAGTTGATTATAAAATAATTTCTACATATGTTTATCTCAACTAGTATGAAGAAGATAGAAAGAAAGTCATATGAGTGTAACACATCAGATTTTATAAAAGGGGCTCGTGTGTAGCATATTTACTTGAGGAATAAATTTGAAAAATAACAATCTATATTTAAATAATAACAATTTAGTTTAAAAGCTTGAAATATAGAAAAACATTACTGTAATTATTAAGTGTAGATAACAGCTGACATACATTTCAACAAGGTATATTCCATACTCTGGATTTTCCAAACTTTACGTGTGCATTATTTTAACGGAATATCGGTGTCACCAAATGACTAACTCCAGTTACTTTATTGACCTTGGCGCTTATGGGCTGTTATGCCACGGGGTTTATTTTTCTTCTAAACTTTTGCACACAAACACGGTTCTCTTCTAGTGATGTCGACACAGTCTGCAGTCTTTTGTGATATAACTCAGAACTGTTTCCTTTTGTAACCTTGACTCACTCCCTTCATTGTCTCTCTTCTCTTTCTCTGTTTCTCATACCTTAACTCCAAAAATACAATCACTCACAATTCGTTAAAATTTCTTCACTTCTACGTGGTGTATGTTTCACATCTGTGTCGCGCTGACCGACCCAAAAAGTGCCTACCATCATACGCTCCGTAAGCTTTTATACCGGCGATGACGTAGCCAGATATTTCTCAAACTTCTTCAAACAAGCCGGCCGCCGGATATCTCTCGAATCACCTGAAACAAAAACAATTTTGGTTCTGCCGCTGTGGTTGTTGCGACAGGTTTGCTCGCATGAGTATGTGAAGAAGCTTGAACATGAACGTCTTTGATACACACCGCGCCTGGTATGTGGTGTGAAATAGCTCGGCTCCGACTGTCCTGGGTTTAAGTGCCTAATGCAAAAACACATTTTGATTTATTTTAAACGCTGTTAGCTACGAATTATCTTTAAGATATTGTTAAAAAGGCAATTTAAAGTTAAAGTTTATCTTTCATATGATGTTTCTAAGATAGGGATATATGTGTAGTAAGCAGGCAAATATTAAATATGGTGATTTCACTAGAATACCGGATTATAGACCCCCTTTACCAAGAAAACGCTCTGTAGTGCCTGGGAATGCGGAAAGCAGTTAAACATCAAAATTAGCATTTGGAGTTCAGCATCATCGAGGCATATAACTTAAAGATTTTCAACAAAATGTATATAATTTTATTTTTGAATTTTCTGAGAATTGTCAGTGAAGTCTTCTTCATTGTAAATTACTTTTAATAACCATATAGGAAATCTTACTACAAAAATACCTGCTGCTTCACATTCACATGACTTTCACTGGCCATTCTTCAACGAACTATACTTCAAGAAGCTTAGTTTTCTATTTTATTTAATCTAGATAGAGAAAAGGCTTTATTATCATTTTCTCATAGAAAACATTTGAATCCAGAAAAGGTAAGCGGTAGTAGGATTCCTAAAGAGCGGGTCGCTATATGATCGCTTTGAAGTCCATTGCTTTTGAATGCGCGGGAGAGAAGAGAGAAAGGGAATGGGAGAGAGAGAGAGAGATATATAGAGATGGAGAGAAGAAAAACAATAACGATGTTCAATTTGAGAAAATTATAAACATGTGTAAAGTCAAGTCAATAACCAGGAATATCACTAAAATATTTAACTCCACAGAAAGATTTATTTGCCGTAAAGTGCGTGCTTTAATGAAATGTTAATTTTTTGTACCTCTTACGACTTAGTTCTGCAGAACTCGTTCAGAATGAAGCGGACTTCAGAGAACATTCCCAAAAATTAGAACCTTCCGTTGGAGCAATTTCTGAAAATCGGAATTTTCGAAAAGTTATTCTTCTATACGATAGCTTTTGGTGCACATATTTCCTTTAAATAGTAATTTTGATATTCAATGGCTTATCTGTTATACTGTTCAGGCTCACTAACACACACACACACACGAACTATTTTGCAAACATGTTTTTTTTTTTTTTTTTTTTTTTTTTTTTTTTTTTTTTAATTAGGTGATCTGACCTCGTTAAACCACACAATGAAAAAAGACTTTTGTGGAGTTAACCGCATCATATATATTCATTGTTATTGGTTTGAATTTCCAAATACCAATACCTATTTAAACTGGTACATTAGTCACTTATCGATTTCTCTATTTACTTTCTCTAGTGGTAAGTAGGAGAAGTATTGTATTCCACCCAAAAATTCGATGCCCAGTTTTCACCGGAAATATACCTATGTTTTGAGACCCCCCGAATAAAAAAAAAAAAAAAAAAAAAATTAGAAAAAGGTCCGTGTGTGTGTGTATGTCTGTCTGTTTGTGGACAGCATAACTCAGAAACAAAAAGAAGGTTAAACACCAAAGTTGGTATTTAAGTTTAATGTCTATCAAGGATGCGACACGAAAATCTTGAGGAAAATAGTCCCACTCTAAACTACTCTTTACATGGACAATTTTTCGAAAATTTTGATATTCCTGAAAATGGCTCTAACGATTTTGATTAAAACTTCATATATTTGAGATAGTTTTATGAAAAATGAAATGTATATCTTGAATTTTCTGGCTATAGCCCCTGTAGTCGTATTTACTCTAGACGAGTTTTGCATAACTGGTAAACCGTTAGAGATAGACCAAATTATACTATACAAAAAATGTAGACCTTGCTAAAATACACAATTTATGTCTGAATAAATTTTCTTGTAAGGTGAACCATTTCGGAGATATTCCTTGTTATGTTTGTGAGTTTCGGAAAACTTTCGTGAAATGGAACATCGTTGTTCATTTTTTATATGTTAAGTGCGCAAAAAAAAAAAAAAAAAAAAAACAAAAAAAACCGGTATCTTAAAGCTTTAAAAGATTTGACTGTCGCACAAAGCCTACTGTATTCTAATATTCCCCTTGTACCTACAAGGAAATAAGCAATAAGATAATTTGTACAAATGTTTACCTCAACTAACACGAAGCAGATATAGGAATAAGAGTTTCTACAAGAGTAGAGAAAGTCATGTGAATGCAACACAGAGAAGGGTAACACTTCATGAATTTTATAATTTAAGAATGCATTTTACGCATAACTTACAACCTTTCCCACTTTATTCTGAGAAACTATTTGATAGTGGTATTAAAATCTTAGACACAACCTCACAAGAAATAGGAACATTAATTATCTCTATGTGTTGGCTGCAGAACTTCATCTCCAATGGTAGGCGACTGAAGCTTTTTGCACTGCAACACCATATGCTGTGGTAGATCACGTGGTGCAGGGACAAAAAGCTGTGTTACATGCAATATGATACCAGTAGTCCTGCTGCGACACCACAGTCTGGTGTATATATTACACAAAACAAAAACCTGCTGTGTTGCACTCACATGATTTTCTCTACTCTTGTACTAACCATTCTTACAAACTCTCGTTGCTATATCTCCTTCGTGTTAGTTCAGATAAAAATTTGTAGAGCTCCTTATTGCTTATTTTCTTGTAGGTATAGGGAGAATATGCAAATATAGCAGGCTGAGCAATAGTGCAATCTTTTAAGCCTTTGAGATTCAGTTCCTTTCCACGACTAAGATGTAAAAAAAAATGAATGACGATATTCCATTTGACGAACGTTTTTCCAAAACTTACTCAAATAACAAGGAATATCTCCGAAATGGTTCACTCTATGTAAAGTGTGTCCTTTAGCAACATCTACATTTTTTCATAGTAAAATTCTGTCTTCTTACACTTTACTAGTTATGCAAAAGCCGTCCAGAGTAAATATGACTACAGCGGCTATAGCCAGAAAAATCAGAATATACATTTTGTTTGCCATAAAAGTATATCAAACATATGCCATTTTAATCAAAATCATTAGAGCCATTTTAGAGAAAATCAAAATTTTCTAAACATTTTCCATGAAAAGGGTAGTTTAGGGTGGAGCAATTTTCTTTAAAATCTTCGTGTCGCATCCTTGAAAGACATTAACCTTAAATACCAACTTCAGTTTTTAACCTACTTTACGTTTTTGGGTTATGCTGTCTACAGACACACTGAGACACAGATTGCCAGACACACACAAGCGCGCGCGCGCGGAGCTTTTTCTAAAAAGTTTTTTTTTATTCTTTTTTTTATTTAGGGGACCTCAGTACGTGTCTCCGATGAAATCTTGACATCGAATTTTTGGGTGGAATGCAATACTTCCTCTGCTATAAGTGGTACAGAAAATGAATATAAGTGGATTGTAACTTCTCTACAAATGAATCGTATAGCAAATAATCATCAAAATTTATCTTTGAATATTGCACAATTAGGATATAGCTCTGTAACCTAGCTTGCTGGCTCAGACTTTACTATTTGTAAGATCTTAGCTGGGTGGGTTTCGAACGTAAGGTTTTACATCATCCAGGATACCTAGCGTATTTTGATTTAGCGTATCTTGCAGGAGAATAGTGTTACTCAGATTTTTTATTTTATTTTTTTTATTTTACTTATATTTATTTTTTTATTATTATTTTTTTTTTATTTTTTATTATTATTATTATTTTTTTTTTGTATTTTAATCAATTTACCCTTTGATAGGTCCGATGATTTCCGATAACTGATTCTGTAGAATGAAAATCCACTTTAAAAATCTATAGTTCATACACTAAGTGGGGCGAGATGGCGTATTGAGTAAATATGTGAACAACACTGTTCTTAAAATGTCAAGGGTACACGAACACAGAGGCTTTAGAGGCAGTTCGAGTCGCTCCGCACCTTGACATACGTAGATCTATTGTGGCTAACAGGGATGAAGTGAGGCAACCGTAGGGTGCTACAGGGCAGCAGCCAGACACGCCACAGAGACGCGCGGAGGTCCCTAACAAGTACTGAGATTTCTTCATCCCGGTGCCAGGGCCCATTGAGCATCCACTAACTTACGGCCCCTCTGTCACACAAGGTACCCACCCACGGAGGACAACGACCGCCCAATGCCACCTAGCGCAGAAAACAGCAGTTATACGCAAACACCCACGCCATCTGTCCAGCATCTCGAATATCACTCGCCTGAACGCACACCTCAAAGATAATAAATGGAATGAAGGTAAATTATGGAAAGGTGATCGTTATATGAAATTAAGTACTTTTTACTGCACTGAGCGTAGACCAGTGTTAGTTTATTTATTATATAACTCTTTACAATAAACTCGATTCAAGAATCACCCCACAATGCAACATCTTTTGCTATAGATAATGGTAGAACAAGCCCTCTTGGCTTCTTTTTCGTGTACAGATTACGTTATTTCTTAAACATATGAGCATTGACTTCGAGATTGTTGATTTTTCATTGGGTTTTGAGAGCTTAGAATGGAAATCGTCTCATGTGCCACGAAAATTAAAAAAAAAAAAAAATCCTCGATCTTCTCGAGTTACTCTTTCGTTTTTTTCAAATACGGCTCTAAGGAATATGCTAAACTTTGTTAATGCTTTCATTCATATTCATTGTGACGCGGGCCCGACGCAAAACAAAGGACTGTCGGGCTGGGGTGCTTTACACCACATGCTGGATCGGCGAGCGGACAAAGGCGTTCAAGGTCAGGTTCCTCGTGCAACTATTTGGTATACGTGACTAACAACAATGGAACTAACTGCATAAAAGGGGCTTTATCCGCAGCCTTCGAGAAAAATCCAGCCACACGTTTGTGGAGTTCGAGAAAGGTAAGTGTAACATCATCCCCTCTATATATGGAGGCGAGGCAGCAGCAGAAGGAGAGTTACAGTTACAGACGCGAGTCACTCAGCTGTGCGTGTGTGTGTCGTCGCGAAAGATACGTCGGTCGTCGTGAAGAAGATTCTAATGTGCGTCGAGTGATGGCCGTACTGAATGTATAAGACATAGAGAAAGTGAACAAAGACACTGAAAGGACTAAACAAGGTTATGGAAGTAAAATTTGTGACTTATGTTAGCACGAAAGACTGGAGACTTTGTTAATGACGTAAAGAAAACCGTGTATTTGTTATAACATTTTAGAAGACAATAAAGTGATCGAAAAGTAACCGGAGTGATTTTATCACTCAGTTACAATATTTGGTTCTGTCTAGATTCTGCAAGATGAGCACAATGAGGTAGTTTGCTAGTATAGTTGTTTGCTCAGTTACACGGAGCGCATCGGTTTAAGCTTTGTGAACGAGTATTCTCGTTTGTCCTAATACTCTGGGTAGGCTTGCCTCTTTATTGCTGCCATGGGCAGTTAGTTCTCCAGAATGAACCCCTTCATTTCAAACGCAATGTATGGAAGTCGAAGCATAGCGTACAAACGCCCCTTTGCTCTTTGTTCCTGGTTCCTCTAGAGCCTATTGCTTGGATTAGTAGGCTTAATGTACCCGAATTCGTGGGAAATGTCATTCACAGGACTACTTCCTTTGAGTGCGCAAGCTAAATGGTCCAACGGAAACAGACGATTCCTCTAAGCTCTTAACAAAACTGTAGTTCAAAATGATTACCTTTATAACAGGCGAGAAAGATACCTTTTATATGTACTTAAATATCTACACCCATGGACAAAAAATCTGATGTGTTGCACTCACATGACTTTCTCTACTCTTGTCCTGACCATCCTTACAAACTCTTTTCTTATGTCTTTATGTTGAGATAAACACTTGCAGAAATTACCTTATTTCCTTGTAGGAGCGATAGTCAAATCTTTTAAATGGTAATTATTATTTATTTATGCCAACAAGCTTACTGCTGGTGTTTTTAGACACACAAGCCATGTGTGGGCAATGCTTTAAGAGGTTGAATCAGGACTGAAAAATTCAATGCCATAGCCGGGATTTGAACCACGGATCTTTCGCTTATTAAGCGGCTGCTTTAACCACTATGCTACCACACGACCTTTGCCGTATACTTCTCGAATGTTCCAGCAATCCTTTGTTACACGCGCGCTCATTGTTGTTAGGCATGTGTTTGCTCGCGTGGGTGGTATGGGGAAGCCTCACCTTGAGCGCCTTTCTTACGCACCGCTCCAAAAGGCAGCCCCGTCCCAACTGATCTTTGTTTTGTTGCCACTGCTGCTTCTGCCGTGGGCCGACGTCACAATATGTTGTATATTTAATGAAATTTACTTGTTTTGGAAACTATAAGTAGTTACACGAAATTCAAGGACAGGTCTTTGGGTAATGACGTACTACAAATTGTAATGTTTGTAATATTACAGTAATTATCATTAGGGAAGAAAGCTTTTGTTTTAATGCATATTATTATTAAAACCGTAATACATGGATGATCATTACTAACCCATTAACACCCAACTTATACTTTTTAAAAAAATAAGAAAAACATATTTAATGTATTGCTTTAGCATACAGTATGTCAACAATATATTTTGTTTGTCTTTTCATTCACCCTGTGTCTCAAAATCACCCGGTCTATAAATAGACCGCTGGGCGCTAACCGTACCAAAACATACTGTAATGGTGAAGAATACATTTCCGTCAAGTTCATGTATTTTATGATTAAACTTTATTTGCTAAAGTAATTACAGAGCATTTAAAGCCAAACCACTTATTAACTGAAGCTTTAGGAGCGATAAAAGTTTATTCTCAACATTTGCGGTAAGGGTCAAAGCATCTGTGGAAGAGTTGCAGAATTTAAGTGGCCTACAATCCTTCAAACTTGTTTTAATTTCTTCTCATTTTTCATTTGAAGCATGGCCATTTTCTGGAGTACCTATTTGTGTACACGAAAGCACATTTTTTCTATTGTGTTGGTCGGTATCAAAGTTTTCTCATTTTGGTTTGAATTTCAAACCTAGTCATTCGTTTCCTGTATGTCAATTGAAATTACTTCAACTGGGCCGGGAACAGCATTTACGTTTAATATAGCTCTAGTGGTTCATCTTCATCAGTCAGACTGTCTGGATGAGAAGGAAAAATCACATCAATTGCATCACAAGCGCCACGAATTTCATTGGAAGAGTTAACGTCACTTACAGTAACCAGCATAGTTCCTTTGAATATATCATGATTGTTATACGACATACCTCTGAATGTAATCTAAAAATAATGAAAAGCTTTACGTCAAGTAAGAGTTTCATATTTCCAGCAGTATGTTCTTTGTCTGATGCAAAAATAGAAGCCTTATCGACAGTTTATTGCATTACAAAAAGTTGGAGGGAAAAGTAATAAGGGAAAAAAATAATATGCTTTCACAGACTGCAGGAATTTGCATGTTATTATTGTAAATTAATAAACCATACAATATTCTAGTTTTTAAGAGTCAATGTGTTCACATAATCAGATGGTAAAATTGATGACATAGATGGTCAAAATAACTCTTGTTGCCTTCTTCTATTTCTTATGCAGTGATAATATAGTGACCATTCCAATCTTTGCTTAACTATCCACTGTGTCGTAATTTACAGGCATATCTTATTGCTACATTAGCTACCCTACCCCATCTAGTTTTACCTAGTATTACTTTCTCTACTGGTAAGTGGAGGAAGTATTGTATTCCACCCAAAAATTCGAAGTCGAGATTTTACCGGAAATATATCTTTTGAGACCCCCTGAATCCAAAAAAAAAGCAGTTTTAGAAAAAAATTCTGTCTGTGTGTGTGTCTGTCAATATGTGTGTATCTGTTAGTCTGTGGACAGCATAACTCAAAAACTAAAAGTAGGTTAAAAACCAAAGTTGGTATTTAAGTTTAATGTCTTTCAAGGATGCGACACGAAGATTCTGAAGAAAATAGCCGCACCCTAAACTACCCTTTACATGGACAATTTTTCGAAACTTTTGATTTTCTTGAAAATGGCTCTAATGATTTTGATTAAAATGTCATATGTTTGAGATATTTTTATGACAAATGAAATGTATATCTTGAATTTTCTGGCTATAGTCCATGTAGTCACATTTACTCTGGACGACTTTTGCATAACTGGTAAACCGTTAGAGATAGACCAAACCATACTATACAAAACACGTAGATCTTGCTAAAATACACAATTTATGTCCCTATAAGTTTTCTTGTAAAGTGAACCATTTCGGAGATATTCCTTGTTATGTGTGTGAGTTTCGGAAAACAAACTTTCGTCAAATGCAACATCGTTGTTCATTTTATTATATGTTAACCGTGCAGAGAGACCGCGATCTCAAAGCTTTAAAAGATTTGACTATCGCTCAAAGCCTACTGTATCCCCAAATTCCCCTTACATCTACAAGGAAATAAACAATAAGATAATTTCTGTAAACGTTTATCTCAACTTACATGAAGATAGAACAGTAAAAGATTGTAAGAATGGTTAGTAGAAGAGTGGAGAAAGTCATGTGAGTGCAACAGAGCAGATTCTTTTTTTTTTCCTTTTAATTTTACTAATTATATTCAGACGTCCCACGATGGATCTGTCAGGAGATAACCGTAGAACGGCGTTTGCAGACAATCAGCCTTCAAGGTTTCACCCCAATATCTTTTGGTCCTGCTTCAGGAGTCCACATGGTGAGCAGTACAGGGCAACTATGCCTCTGCCTCTGTGACGGCAGATGGCACTAGGGTGCCCTGCAGTCTAATTGCTTACAGCGGCTAGGTGCTGTGCAAACACGACATACCGTACAGGAGAACCTGTGCGACCTGTTCTCGAATGCTGGAATGCTGGAATATTCTTACAACAGGAAGTGGCTGTAAAAACTTGAACTCAATTTATTTAGGCTAGCATAACGAGACAGCGGAACATATGTCAGCAGTAAATGGGTTAAAGTAAACTTGGCTGAGTCTGTAAACCAATGCCAAAAATGATTGATAGGTAAAGTTTTTTTCCTGGGTCTTAAGGCGAATACGGGGAGAATAATTACATCCCTTGAATTTCCTGACCTTCCATTTCGTTTCATTAATAATTTCATTCATCCTTCATCCCGTTGGTTCTTTCAGGGTCGGCAAAAGCGTTAGGTGCAGCTTGACAGGGATGATATTTGCACAGGAACTCTTTCCTTCCCTCGTTGTCCACGTGGATAGTGGGAGTGGCATCTGGGGACATTGGATCCTACGCCGAGGTTCCCCTGCAATGGACCCGGAAGACCTACAGATTTCGAGGTTTCGTCAAACTAGAGAAGTCTTAGGGACTTCTGTCAATGTGTGTGCCGTTAGTCTGGATCTGACCATCAGAACATCCTTCCTGCCGGGGCGCTCCTTTGGGGGCATAGGTGCAATAAGCGCAGCTTCGTGCCGAACTCCCTCTGGATCTCCTATTTGTATTCCTACTGAAACCAGAGGATAAGGGTCAACAAGTTTCTGACCCAGTCATGCCATGTGGGGGACAGTCTACCAAACGGGTGTAGCTGTTGTAATAATTCATCCAAACTTACACGCAAGCACAAACGCGGCGGTCAAGAAATACGGACTCAGTCTTTTGCTTAGTTCTTCTTCCGTTGAACAACCTGAGGTAAAGTTCTCTACCATACCGAAAACGCTTTACCATACTTTGTAGGAGAACGACTTCAGTTTAAACCTAACAGCTGGAGAAGCTAAAGTCAGACACTTTCCGAAAATACACGCACACACAACGACCGACACCAATCTATCCCAAATATACCGCATCAGCAGAGAGCTTTTTTAGAGGTACCCAGACCTGTACCATCTGCAACAAAAACTATACATCAGATACTTAATAAACGTAAAGCTTCGGGCTGGTGTTAGACAAGAAACATTCCAGAAGATAAGTTTTAAGGTAAAATAGACGAGATGAAATAGATGCCAGATTAGAGTACATTCAAATTATTATGATCAACAGGCACAACAGTGGATATCTTGCTTTAAAAAACCCATAGTATTACATGAAACACCTCTGTGGAATGTGGTGTGCTATAACAATAATAATAGGCCCTATTTTATTTCATGAAACAATTAGTGCAGAATGATATCGGTCGCTAATCCTAGGATCATTTTGCACCGCTCCACGGAACAAGAAAAATCGTACGGTTGATTCTGCAATTGCACATAAGACTCGATTCATTAGATGTTTCATTATTCAATTATAACTGTGATGCACTGCTCCGTCGTTCAGCATCAGGTTTGCGAAGTGCTTGTTTATTGGCGTTGTCCTTGAGTACTCGTGGATTAACGTGTTTTAATAATTAGGGAAGAGCTTGTTGGCAGTTCGTAGACATCTACGCTCAAACGCTTGAATCCTTGCCATGGTTGTTTTTGATATAAGTGGCATCAGGGCCACTGCTCCGTATGTTAGACAGGGACGGATTAGCGCTTTGTATAATCGCGTCAGTATATGTGTACTAAGTCCTGTTTTGTTGAGCCTGGCGAGGAACGTGAGCGTGGAATGTATTGCCCTTGTTTTATTAAGGAGAGTTTTGTATTGCGGTCCTACTGTAACTTTTGTGTTGATTTCTATGCCGAGATATTTCATTGATTTTGCACATGGAATTATGGATTTATTAAATTTCAAGGTTAGGTTGCTGTGCAGGAATTTTCTCTTTTTTCTGATGATTATGGCTTGTGTCTTCTCTGTATTGATGGATATGCGCCATTTTTTGGTCCAATCAAGGTATTTTTAAGCTGTAGTTCTAGTTGATGCTTGGCCTGGAGTGTACGGGGGCTTGTGCACCAGTACGCGGTGTCATCAGCGTACTGGGCAAGTTGGATGCTGGGGTGAATTGGCTGTGGTGTATATGATATACAGGAGACCTGATATGGCGCTCCCTTGAGGTGTTCCTGCTTGCAGCGTAATGGATCTGGATAGGTTGTTTTCGATCTTTATGTTGGCTGTTCTGTCTGACAAAAAGCTGGCAATCCATCTTGTTATTCTTGGATGTATTTTGTAATCTGTAAGTTTATATAAGAGACCATTAATCCAGCATTTGTCAAAGGCTGATTTGACGTCCAGAAACGCTGCAACCGTTGCGAATCCTATGTTGTAGCAGTTTTTGAATTCTGACATCACTCGAACAAGTTGGTCTTGGATGATAATTTTGCTGCGATATCCGGCTTGTGTTCTTGGAATGAGATGTTTTTCATTGCATATTTTTGTTAGCCGTTTAACCATTACCCTCTCAAATATTTTGGAGAGGGTTGATGTTAGCGATATTGGGCTGTAATTCCGATGATCGGTGTTGTCTTTCCCAGGTTTCTGGAACAGTAGAATATGCGCTGTTTTCCAATTTGTAGGATGATAGCCGAACCGGAGCATGTTGTTGTATATATTTGCTAGTACATGTAAGGTTTCTGTTGTCAGATTTTTAATCATCTGATATGTGATGCTGTCCGGTCCGGGGGCTGTATTTTTTGTGTTTTTGACTGTTGCCAATATGTCATCACTGATTAAGGGTGTTTCTGCTTCATCATCAGGATTTAGCTCTTGTATATCAAGTTGTGGGGTGTAAAGTTGGTGTTGTAGCTGGATATGGAAGTTAATTCTATTGAAATATCTTTGATTGAAGTCTGGACTGTGTGGTGTTTGGAATACTTCGTTGTAGTATGTGCGGAAGATTTCAAGTTTTTCGTGGGTGTCTGTGACAATTTTTCCATCTTTTTTAATGGGGTAGTTGGGGGGAGTTTTTTTCCTGGTGCTTTTGATTAATTTCCAGATCTTTGCTGGGTTTTGCTGATGCGACTGTGTTAGATCTTGAAGCTTTCTGTCCCAGTGTTGGCGGTTGTATTCTTGTATGGCTTGTTTGACATCTTCTTGCATTTTGTTTAGGATTGTTTTGTCTGCTGGGTTATGTGTTTTCAGGTAGTTTCGATGTGCCTTTCTCTTCTTTTTTATTAGGTGTATGATTTCTTTGGGGAGTGGTCTGCTGTATGGATTTATTTGCACGGTCTTGGTAGGAATTGCTACTGTGTGTGCTTCCATGATAATGTTTGTAAGTGCCTGTGCTTGTTGGTCCATATCATGTGTTGTCGTTGGTGTGACTTGTACTAATTTTCTTGTTAGTTCCAATGCTGTTTCTTTGAAGAGTTTCCAACCTGCGTTACCATAGTCTTTGACTGTTATTGTTTTGGAGACTTGTGTTTTCCACTGACCGGTTTTTAGAGTGACTATGACCGGCATATGGTCAGTATCTGGTGGCGCGTCTGTTGTAATGTCTTGCACTAGAGGATATGTATGTTTGGATACTAATATTTTGTCCGGTGAACTGTTTTTCTGAGAGCCTTGTCCTATTCGTGTGGGACCTGGTGTGAGGATTAGTTTCAGTTGAGTATGTTTCAGAATCTTCACCAGTTCTTTTCCAAGCCTATTTGTGTGTCCGTCGAGTAGTTTTTTGTGATTTGCGTTGAGGTCGGATACTATTATGAGATTTCTGTAATTATCATGATACAACACTGGTTCTCATCTCTTATATACGATACAAACTTAGCGATTGGCTTCGCTCAGGCGGTAACGTCTGTGGTCCACATCAGGCGCGGCTCCTCAGGGTAGGCAGGGTAGGCACTGCCTACCCTATCGTAATACATCAACAAATAATGTTTAACTATGATTCTGCATTTTATCATTTGAACCGTCATTTTCCCCTAAATTGCAGTTCAAGAAAAGTTTTCTCGGTTATAATGACCAGCGCATGGTCAAATCCTTTAATCTCAATTCCGATTCATCAAAACTGCGCTGCGTGTTTGAAACGCGCGGCAGAAATGATACGCATGGAACCTGGGTAGTGGAGAGCAGGCTAGCTTAACCTCTGCCTGCCCGGCCCCATTTCCTCAGTACGAGGCCCTTGAACATGGATAAGGAAACATTCAATCTGTATACACACTCCGAGCATGCGTAGACGCGTCTGCCAGCAGTCCGAACACTTGCCGGCCCAAATCCGAAATTATGCGACATTTTCCGAACAGCCATACTCCCCGAACGAAGATCTCAGAGATCTGAATCTGTCGTTATCTCTGTGTAATACCAGTATGACCGACTTAATTAGTGAACTATTACAAATTTCGCTTTCGCGGCGCACTGACAATGAAAAGAGGAGTGTTTTAGCTATTTAACACAAAGCTGCAGTCAGACAATTTTTCAATTTCTTAATCCATTTTAGTCATGGGCATCGCAAAACTTGGGCAAGGGGGGCTCGGCCCCCCTTGGAAGTCGGTGAACTTAATGTGCAGTCAGTTACTAACTATTAAACTATTATTTTAATTTTGATGTAAAGAACAATTTTTGTTTAGCACAAATTAATACGGTTATCTGCAACAAATACTATAAATTTTGACAGTAAAATAATGATTTAATATTATATGATTGCAAATTTCCAACATGTGCCCCCCCCCTGGAAAAATGTCTGCCGACACTCGTGATTTTAGTTTTGGCGGTAATTCGTCCGTAAGTCACTCATTCACTCTGCTCTTATTAAACAACCAAACAATATATTGTTTGCGTTATCCGCAATGACTTCGCCCCTATATTTCGGATAAACGGGGTTTATTATTATTATTATTATTATTATTATTATTATTATTATTATTATTATTATTATTATTATTATTATTATTATTATTATTGTTATTGTTATTGTTATTGTTATTGTTATTGTTATTGTTATTGTTATTGTTATCATCATCATCATCATCATAATCATCATCGCCGTCGTCGTCGTTGTTGTTGTTGCTGCTGTTACACTTTGCCTACCCTAAAATTTTGACTGCGAGCCGCCACTGGTCCACATGCTTAAACTTCCGAGTTCAAATCCCGTGGGCTAACCAATCTAAGGGACTTTTAGTGGTTTCCTTTTGTCACCAAGGTAAACACGATCCAAACTTTCACCATAATTCTAAAATAATAATATAAGTGAAACATAGATGGTAATAGTAAATGAAGTGCCATCTATCCACTGATAATAAAAGCAGATAGACTGGATAGTACACTAGTGCCATCTGCTCGTCACACAGGCGGAACTACAGATGCCCTGCACTGCTCCCTCTATGTACATGTGACGAAGCAAGGAGCCTAAATGTCCGCCACACACCGATCTACGAGTATCTCCGTCACACTGTGACCACCTAGTTAAAGCAGTGTAAAACAAACTGGGAAAAGAGGACTACGGGACCTTAGAGATAACTTAAGAGACTGAGCGAGAACATATTTAGAGATGTTTGAGTACAGAAAGTAGAAATGTCCAACATCTACTACAAGTTGAGTAGCTTAGCGCACCTCTGCCGGAATTATTTCCCGGCGACTATCATTTCTTTTAAGCGGTGGAAAGAGCCCGTGATTACGTTACTATATACGGCGTATACGAGTACTTGTAGGCACACTACAAGTTAAAACTCTAACATTCAAGTCCCTTTCAGCAAGCGTATCAGCCATCTTATCACCTCTACTAACCGCATGTTGAGATACGCGGCCACAGAGTCTTCCAGCATCCCTTGGCATTGACATATCAATTTGAATGTACCAGAGGTGGTTTAAGGATGTTTGCCTGTCTGTCAGTCTCTGGACAGCAGAACTCAAATACGAAAAGTCAGTTAAAAATCACAGTTGGTACTTAAGCTTAATGTTTTCCAAGGATGCGACACGAAGATTTTGAAGAAAATTCCTCCATCCTAAATTACCCTTTACATAGAAAAATTTTGGAAACCTTTTATTTTTTAAAAAATAGCTCAAGCAATTTTGATTAAAATGTCATATGTTTGAGATAATTTTATGCCAAATGAAATGTATATCTTGAATTTCCTAGTTATAGCCTATATAGCTCTGGTTACTGTAGATGACCTTTGCATAACTCGTAAATTCTAAAATCGTACTGTACAATACCTTGCTAAAACACACAATCTTCTTTCATCTTTCCCTGATTACCCTCACCTTATGTAGGACTTACAAGGCAGTGCCTAGGGTCAGACGCCTGTCGGGGACCAGAGGAAATTTTTATATAGTGAATGGTTTTTCTTAAAATAATAATATTACAAAGTGTAAAAGTGCCGTAAAAACGTCGCATTATTACATTAATTATTTTTTAAAAACATGGTATAAACAATATCAAAATTCGAATACTAAATTTTATTACCTATATTCTGATCTATATCGGAAAAAAAGTTGAGATCTCTAGCAAGATTTTTGTGGGAAAGGATTTTGAAAATGAGAAAGTAACAAAAAAAATCGTTTATGAGAGGCACACCACTTTTAAAATGGCGTACAAAGTATGTTTTCCCCTTTCCCTAGGCGATTACAACTTCACAGATATATTCTTTAAGGTAGGTGCATTTTTTGCGATAAAAATACAAAAATCGATTTTTCTGACCAAACAGGTTAAAATATTATTTCGATGTTCCCTTAACCTGCTCATGTCCGAAGTTATAAGAGAATTAGAAATATTATACATAATGTAATTAAATGTTAAGCGTGGTCAATAATTAAATCTCTCCAATGAGGTAGCCCTTCCAGGAATGTTCTTCGGAAGGATGTGAAATAATTGGCTAGTACTTCTATCGCCATGGAACGTTTACGGATTCGTAAATTTAGCAAATCAGTTTTGAGAGTAAATATTTTGGTTAAGGAGGCCTTCTCTGGAAATTAGTATTACTCCTCTGAAATTTGTAACACAAAATTAAATGAGAACTTGAAACGAGAAAGAAAGAAGGGAGTATTCAAATAAACATTGTTATATTTGTTAAAACAAGCAAATTACTAAACCGACAGTTAAAGGTTCAGTAAGGTTGCATAAACATAGTCGTATTAATAACATTTTAAAATATGTCCTAACAGTTTATTATACATTCTAAAATAATCTGATTTCTGAAAATGCTTCTGAAAATGAGATGGTTGCTAAATGTTTTGACATGCATGAGTATATAAAATAGACATGCAAATGAAACTGCAAACATCATACTTCCAAAACTTGCGTGGATAAAACATTGCATGGATAAAGTATACTTCATTATAATAGTTTTTTTTCCTTGTCGTTTTTTTTTTTTTAACTTCAATGAAAGACAAACTAAGAGATTAGTCTAGTGAAGAAGTCAACATGGTTTTAGGTTTTGTGCTATTTTTCTTAAGGACTCCAACCAACTTTTTCGTGATTCTGTCCAGTCAAGTTTTTGCTTTCTGAGATATTTTTTAGTTTTCCATGTGTGGGTATGGCTTATACTTCAGTTATCCTGATTTTCACATAAATAATTTGCGTACGTAATCCCAAACGTTCTATCCAAGGATTCAAATGTTCATTTTATGACTGTCTTTTTATTACGTGCCCTCCTCAAAAAAAAAAAAAAAAAAAAAAAAAAAAAAAAAAAAAAAAAAAAAAAACTTTAACACGGCTTTATAAAAACATTTATTTCTGTGCAAGTAATAACATCAGCTTCAGTCAAATACTTCCATTTGGTTTTACTCTTTAAATATTAAAAAAGTCACTATTATGTTTCCCTGAAAAATGTGAACGCGCAAAGCTGTTTTAAAAAATTCATTTTTATTTCGCTAACACCATTGAATGGTGTTATCTGAGAAACAAATTGAACTAGTGCTTTGAGTTTTTGCATAGTAATTTCTTTATTTACTTGTATTATGCGTGCCAGTTATAAAATAAAGACCTTTAAAATTACAAAAGTATAATATATAATCCAGTCTGTATCCCTTGTTTGAGGATTTGAAACTTTGGATATCTAGTTTTTATACTCTTTGACATTTTTAACACTTTATTTTAATTATGGCTTTTGCCACTCTGTTTCCTATAGGCATTTATGCATATTTATTTTCCTTTTTACCAGTAATTTTATTTTTTATTGGAGTTTATATCTATCATCACCATCTTCTTCTTCTTCTTCTTCTTCTTCTTCTTCTTCTTCTTCTTCTTCTTCTTCTTCTTCTTCTTCTTCTTCTTCTTCTTCTTCTTCTTCTTCTTCTTCTTCTCCTTTCCATACATATTCCACTTGTAAAGGCCAGTAGAATGCCTCCTGAAGCTCCGCGGACCGATAAATAGAAGCGAGTACACATAATCGAAGTAAACATTTGCAGATATTATCTTAATGCTAATTTCCTCCCAGGCGCAAGGGGAATATAGTAAACTTTCAGTGTTATTTATTTCTTTTAAAGCTGCTCGCTATATTATGGCTTGAAAATTGCATTCTGTTTGCATGGCAAAGGGATAAAGGAACGAATAACGACTTGCTGTTTGAGAGAAGTATAAGTATTGAAAATGCAAACCAATAACAATGAATGCCTTGGAAAGTTTTGGTTTATTGGATTCCTTCTTTTCAAACCCGTCAATATCCTAATATTATCGATGTTTTTACGAGTGCACGGAGATTGTTTGCGTCGCTGAGCCAGGTCTACTCTCTGGTTTTCGATGATAGGATGTTAAAACCAAGATGAAGAGTATCCATAGCGATGCATCAACGGCGATGTGCAGAACTTTGTTCTGCAAGTTGTAAATCATGTTTATGCGAGTATTTTCTACACAACTCCCACAAGTGCGTCATACCGCTTTCAGTACTTCTTGCTATATCAATAATTTATCATAAAGGTATACCAAATTGAGGATCAAACAGGCAGTAAATGTTATATATCTGTAGTCTAGCTTTTTGCTTTTGACTTTTACGAGTTCCTTCCAGCGTGACATCGAGTCCAATGTTATCCATAAACACAAGGTGCCCATAAAGTTGTAATACATTTCAGTTGCTAGTCTGGTACAGCACAAGGAAGGTTATATTATCAGGCCTGAGTAGGACCTTATAAAGTCCAATATGTGCCCTTAGTTATCAACACATTATTGCCATCGTCTAGTGATTATATGCCAGCAGTGCTCAAGCGAGGGCAGATAAGGGGAGGTTGGAATCACCCCCTTCCACCTGCTGGAATACAATAACGAATTTATCCGTGGTTATGGAGTTCCAGTGGCGGCATATTATTATTAATATTAATATTATTATTATTATTATTATTATTATTATTATTATTATTATTATTATTATTATTATTATTATTATTATTATTATTATTATTATTTATACTGTTACTATTACATTACCATTATCATTATGAATCAACTAAATGTTTTGGATATTAACGAAAACTTGGAAGGAAATAAGGCAAGGGCTAATGTGCAGCCATATTGTTTGTATTGGTGCTTTGTATAAATAAATGGTAACTGGGATTTTTCTGATCTAAGAAAAAATTGTGATTTTCTGCAAAATGACTAACGATTTTAATTAAAATGCCATATCTTTGCATAACTGGTAAACCATTAGAGATAGACCAAATCTTACTATACAAAAAAGGTAGATTTTGCTAAAACTCACAATTTGTGTCCAAATAACCTTTTTATTTTAGAGTGAAGCATTTCGGAGATATTCCTTCTTATTTCTGTGAGTTTTGGAATACTTATACTTCGCTGAAATGAAACATCGTTATTAGTTTTTTTGTATCTTAGCAAAGAGAACGAAATTTCATTTCTCTTACATAATTTCTCTTAACACAATTTCTGCAAACGTTTAGCTCGATTTAAATGGAGGAGGTAAATGAATAAGAGTTTCTAAGAGTAGAGAAGGTCATGTGAATGTAATACATACCTTTTTTTACTAATCTTGTGATTTACTTCGTCCTATGCACTCAATAACTCACTTTCAGTTTCCTTCACGATGCATTATACACTTTAATATTAGCGAGAAAAAAATGCAGTTTACGTAGCTAAATATCTTGACATTATGAATGTATATTTTTCATTCAAGATGAATTACTGGCGTCAAAGTTATTCAAAATTCTTCTAAATCACAGTATGGCAATGTAATTTAACGATCTTATTCAAAATTGGATGAAATACGTTTGCTCTTTAAGAGATATATGTTATAATATGATTTTGCGTATATACGTCAGTTTCTTCATAATTTCAGGAATGTAATGTTTTCGCAAAGTTGAATCATCATCTGTGTCAATATTTGTATATTTCATCAGGAATGTCTTAAACTGAGGTTAATTCCCTTTCAAAATGGGCATATCCGTTGAAACTTATGCCCTGCACAAATTCTCCCAATACACTGACAATGTTTATTGATTGACTGATTTGTTTATTTATTTATTATTCCATCCCACCCCATCCCATCCGATCCCACCTCGTCCGACCCCATTCCATCCCATCCACTGTGAACTCAAAACTGTCGACATATTACTTCCCAACACCACAACACAGAACGCTGTAAAAGGATTTAAAACTTACTAATTGACTATACAGTTTAACAAGTATCAGTGTATAGATAGACAGACAGTGAAGCAATAACACATACTTAATCAAGCACATGGCAGTGTACAAATTCCACATTCATATCTTGCAGGCTCATGTAGCTTGAGAAAGCAGGATCTTTATATGTTCTTCCAACTGAAGGGATACGGTAGTTAATATATCACTTCTTCCAATAATGAATAGGAACCTGCGACATCTGATGATATGTAAATGTGTGAAAAAAGGTTTAAAAAGGGGTTATTTTTGCGATTTCTTGATTTATGTGAACATACGAAAATATTTATGTACGCAAAAACTCAGCAAATATGCATATTTATGTGCAAAAAATTTAAAACCTTTGCTGGGGTGTAAATATCCAGAACATTAAACTCAGTTTGAAGTTCGTATTAGGATGCAAACTAAAATATTTATTTAGCTAAAAATCCGAGCCCTATAGATAAATGTTGCCGATATTAATAATCAGAAACGAAGGTATAGAGTATAAAAACAGTAAAAAGCATTTGTGTATTTTTATAAATTTTCACCCAGTTTCGCAGTTAAACTGTGCTAAATTAAACCGCGCTCTCTAAACAGATAGCATTTCCAGAAATGGTGCTTTGAAGTGCATGATTAGCCACTGCTGTTTTGGTGTGGAAGATTTACGGAGCCGTAAATATAGCAAATCAGCTTTGAGGAAGCGTTTTCGTGAGAGTGCCTTTCTTGGAAACTAATATCAGTGCTGAGAAGTTTGTAGAACATACAGTTAAATGAGAACCTGAAAATGTGAAAGGTAAAACTCGTCGAAACAGCCCAATTATATTAAAACAGGCAGGTAAAGGTTGAGAGTAGAATGGGCAATGAAACATTTTTTCTCATTTTTTATACACTAAAACCTTAATATGTGACTAATACCAACTTTATGACATTGTATACTGCACTGCTCAAAACAAAAGTGCCATCCAGTATGATTAACAAAAATAGTTAATTGTTGAAGATGAAACACGCTGTGGGAAGAGGAAAATTAATTTTTAATTTTCCCTACTACGTAAGTAGAGGAAGTACTGCATTCCACCCAAAAATTCGATGTCGAGATTTCACAGGAAGTGTATATTTTGAAACCCCCTGAATAAAAAAAAAGTATTGTTTACAAAGAGGTCACCGCGCGCGCGGGTGTGTGTGTGTCTGTGTGTCTGTCAGTCTGTGGAGAGCATAAGTCAAAAACGTAAACTCGGTTAAAATTCAAAGCTGGTACTTAAGTTTAATGTCTTGACACGAAGATTTTGAATATCATTCCTTCACCCTAAACTACCTTTTATAACCAAAATTTCTCAGAAAATTTGATTTTCTTTAGAATGGCTCCAATTATTATTAAAATGCCATATGTTAGAGATATCTCTAAGGCAAATGAAATGTATAATTTTCTAGCTATAGCCCATGTAGTCCTGTTTACTGATGACTTTTTTCATAAATGGTAAACCTAACCAAATCTTACTATACAATGTATATGTTGCTAAAATAGCATTACTGCCGTGCAGGTGGAACGAAGCCACCACTGCGCTTGTTGTATCAAAACAACCTTCGTCACTGGGCAAGAGAATGTGGGGTAAGGTAGTTCAATCGCTACCTCTCCTTTCGTGCCCATGGCTGTTCTAGCACATATGAAATTTAATTATTTTAATCAAACGGAGTACATGCAGTCATCAAATATATTGCTAAGGCACAAATGTAAGCGTATTCGATGTATCCACGCGTTGTACCTGTCCTTTTATATGGAATTGAATCATGAATTCACAAGAATAAGGATGAAAACCGCACCCAAGAAGTACAAATGAAATTCTTACGAGTATGCATCTGAAAATATGTAGCTGAGGGAACGAAATAACAAATGAACAAGCAAGAGGAAAATCAAAGACATATGCAATAAGTGATAAACCTTGCAGATAGACAAAATTGGAGAGAAGGCCTGCAACGAACGGAAGAAGGTCGTAACCCGAAAGTGGCATTCAGATATCGGCTATCAGGGGGAAGGAACGCGCAACGATCCATAAGAAGATAGAGATGTGACTGAAAGAATTAATTCTTGAAAGGAGAAAGAAACATAAATTTCAGTAGCACACTGCTAAAGGTTGAAACGGCGTCTCTCTTCCAAGATAAAAACCTAGTTAGGTTCGACTTCGAGAAGCGGAATGGATTGTTATGAAAAGCCACCAAAATTCCTTAGATACAGTTTAAGAAACATGTCTTTCGTAATGAAGATATGCGTGAGGAACTAGCTATATCCAGAGTGGGTGAGAATAGTGCAGAATAGTTTTAAGGCGGGATTCAGGGCTTATATTTAAATATTTTCTTTAGGGCAGTGTATGTTTATAAACGTCTTTTTATCAAGTTTTTCAAATGCCGCGTTAGGTTAGATGAAATTCTATCACAACGCCTTCCTTGTTCTCCCTTCGGCATTGAAATATAGTATATGTTTTGTTTTCTTTGCATTATGGAACATCGCTTGTATTCTGTTTTTAACATTGTTTATATAACCATTAACCTAAAATTTGCATTTTGCTACTCAAATGGTAAGGATTCCGTTGCATATAGTTCCAGTTATCAATTTCTGCTATCAGCATATACTAAAGTGCTCCGTTTACTGCAAGGACTTTCAGATTTGCAGCGTATTATGAAAAGTCTCACTTTACTTCGGCAGAACTAGCAGATATGCATTAAGTTTGTGGTGCTGCATCGTTCTGGAGTCCAAAGAAATGTAAGAACAGTGGCTCAGGAAGAGAAGGTGTCAATGATTCTCCATCCACCAGACAAGAGCTCGTGCCGTGCATACAAGTCAGTCTTCAGTTACTTTAATTCTGCGTGAACAGCAATTACATCCGTGTCATCTCACCCGGGGGAATAGATGACTATAGTTCATGCTATTTGTGATGTGCCAGGTATTCTTGAAAGAACTCAGCGATAATATTACGCTATCAACTATGCTCCGAAGTCAAAAGTTGTCAATTTGAATATATTTTATAAACACTTATGCACTTGTTCAATTCGTGTTTTGTTCCTACTTTGAATATATTTGAAGTCTTTTTAACGATCGAGGAAATTTAATCTACCGTGGTAGTATATGCATATATTATTGGCAATGCGTTGTAGGTCGGTTAAGAGGTTTATCCTACTTCAGGCCGCATGGATTTACTGACATAGAGAACAGAAAACGAGCGATGGAATCCGATTCTTTCAAATATGAGCATCACGTTTCGTCTTTATCCCTCTATAGAATAAAGAGGAGTAGGATTTTAAAGAAGCACACCGAGGCTACAGGTATCTGCACGGAATACAGCAGTAAAAATAACTTGGACCCAACACCACATGTAGCGAAGAAAAAATCGGCCACCTTTACCACTCATTTTTTACCACGAAAAGGTGCGTTTAAGTCTATAGAGCACCAGCTTGCGTCCAGGGGTCCCAGATTTGAATCCCACCTAGGGATAGGTAATGTTTCTTTAGCCCAAATCATTTCGTTCTCCTTAGATCTGGAATTGTAAATGACAGTGTGATTGTGCGTGTGTGTGATACCTAAAACAGATACCCAATAATAAGTGTATATGAGTTAACACCATCGCCATACACAATATGTTTAAGGTAAAAGACCCACTGAAGTTAAACTTGTACATAAAAGATTAAAAATGAAAGAAAATAAGAGAAACAAAATTGAAGATATACAAACTGCGTGCTCTTGCTGAATATTCTAAAAGCACCTATATGGAAGCAGTTACATATTAGTGAATTCTTCTAATTGGTAAATAATTTTCATTCTCAAACTTGGGCCGAGAAAGCCTGGCCACTAGTATTTTTATTTTCGATCTACTTTAATAAAAGTATATCCCAGTTCGATTCGTAACATAAGTTTAACAACAGCCCGTTATAAGACTGAAAGTAAATACATTGATTTAGATACTTAAGGGAATAAACATCTGAAAATGCGGTTTTCCAAAGTTTTAAGCCAATTTAGCTGAAAATTTATTTTCAATGTTGTCCATATTTCATTGACAGCGAAAGTTTTTGAGCGATGAAATATTAAATCATTTGTGAGCCTTAGTTCAAGGAGAATAACTTTTAAATTATGCCATTCTAACTTCTACTTGTGTTTAATTTTATACAGCTTCAAAAAGTAATAACTGAGAAACTGTTCAAAAGAAATAAAGAACTATAAGGCAGATTCACTTGTTTATGTTTTGGAAATCTACGTGACAAATTGAAGATGAATTGGATGAAAACTGTGTCGCCTGGAATATTTTCAAGAAGTAAGTGTGATGAGAAAATAATTCTTAAAGGCTTAAAATTTCAAGATGAAAAGTATTTGTATATTTAAGGTGCGTTACATAAATATAGGCATTTGTAATATAAAGTTCAACAAAAGGTTTTGAGTTTCTGGTACCTAAATATTTTTAAAGCTGTGAAATACAAATATCAATTTTTGCGAGATTTCTGCTAAATCTTAGTTGTGTATTCCCTTAAAATATAACACACGTGAATAGTTGTCAACATGTGTCAAAATAAGTGTCCGTCTTCTGTATATTATTGAAGAACACACTTAGGAAGAGATTTGGAAAGTGCTTTTTATTGAGTATGGAGTTGTACAACGCGAACATTTCTGGTCCATTTTCTCTGGTCTACCCACATCGCATTATCATGTTATTCAGCTCAGCGAATTCGTAGTGCATGCTTGATTGATAACACACGCATTTACATACCTAGTACAAACGCTTGTGTGGTTGTGTGCAATTCAGACCGGAGTCTGACTGAATACCTAAGCTCTACTCCACATATCGTGGCCTCTTAAGTCTCCTTGGCTTCTGCGGTATATCGTTCTACGATGTAAAATATTTTGTTATTTAATATGATACTTTAGAAACCTGTAAAAGTAATATAGTATATATACAACGAAACTATAATAGTAGTAATTAAGGCGTGAGTGTGTTAATTACCATTATTGTTGTTTCCACGGAGCTTCTACAAGAAACTAAGCCAAACTATTGACTCATGCATCCTATAGTCCTGATCTGGTACCACGTGATTCCTTCCTATTCCCTATGGTGAAGAACTGATTTCAAAGTCACAATTTTCTAGCCCTTCTGCATACAATTTACTCCGCACTACAATCCATTACCAATCAAAACAGCACCCCATTTCAATTTGACAACTATGTTTTTAGCAATTGCTCTTTTAATAATTAATGTATTTTTCCAGAAGAATGCTTATTTATTAATGTTACAAATAAAGTAAAATTTATTTGAGATTATGAATAGGTTTCCTGTTATAACAAGAGAAAATCGAAATACATGTAATTCTCGGGTTTCGTTTTCCTCAATTGGTAGTGCTGAGTAATACAAACTACACTAATAGAAATGCATATTACTTTTCGTATAATTTAGCATTTTCCTTTTAAATCTTTGCGATATAGTATTTCAATTCATGCTTTATGTATAAAGGAATCCAAATAATTATCATTCGACAGTCTGAAATTTCCTGATAAATTCTCAATTGGAGCGACAAAATTTATAGGTTAAGTCAGACGTCTTATATTATTTGATGAAGTATGCTAAGAGTTACTTAATTTAAAGTTTATACTAAATGTGTAATAGCTACATTGAACTACGGTTAACAATTTATTAATAAATGCACCATTTTATTCCTGTATTATAATATTAATAATATTTAGCAATGGGAAGAAAGCGATTGAAATACTAAGTTCAGTTTTTTGGAGTAGAAACATCATTACCAACCCAAAAGGGATAATGTTCAAAACAATAATTCAGAGCATAGTTTTCTATGGAGCAGAAACATGCACTTTATACAAAAACACATTAACAAGTTGAATGCACTGGAGTGACTAACTGCTATTATCAGGTACATAACGTACTTAATTGAGAGATTTGAGAAGACGTACATGATAGAAATAAATGTATTGCATTACCCCAAAACAGACGAGTTCTGTATGGTGACATTTAATTTTATCTATTATTTTTTTTATATGGTTATATAGTTGAATTTGTATTTGTATTTAACATTGTTCTGTTGAAGGCACACCTCTGTAATGATAATGAGGGTATTTCTCATTTAATAATAATAATAATAATAATAATAATAATAATAATAATAATAATAATAATAATAATAATAATAATAATAATAATAATAATAATAATAATAATAATAATAATAATAATAATAATAATAATAATAATAATAATAATAATAATAATAATAATAATAATAATAATAATAATAATAATAATAATAATAATAATGTAATAGATCACATAACGATGCGATATTTCGTAATTATATTAAGATTAATTTGTGGAACGCTGGTGTATAGGATCAGCTGTGTGTGTGTGTGTGTGTGTGTGTGTGTGTGTGTGTGTGTGTGTGTGTGTGTGTGTGTGTGTGTGTGTGTGCGCGCGCGCGCGCCAAAACCTATCAGGTAAGTGGTTAAGCCCTCTAAGAGCAGATACATAGCAAACATACCTCTCTCACCACAAGTCTACCGGACAGCGCTTGGTTGATTGGCTGGTCGGTCCCTAGAGAGGCTGCCTTCATTCAGCCCGCAATCTCCTAAAACAATATTTACACAAAGGATTAATTTTACCATCAGCAACTGTCAATATCTCACTGAGTCAGGGTGCTTCAGACCTACAACCTGCCACATGGCCGAAGATGTTATTAACTTCAGGCCTTGCGCAGTTAATCTAACGACGGTTAACAAAGCGGAACCATACTACTTATGTACTTGTCCAAAATCCTTCTACAGCTTCTTAATAAAAAACAAACATAAAAAGCAAAAACAAAGTTAGAAATCTGTTGTGTTGCACTCACATGATTTTCTCTACTCTTGTACTAACCATTGTTACAAACTCATATTCCTATATCTTCTTCGTGTTAGTTCAGATAAGCATTCCCAGAATTTATCTTACTGCTTATTTCCTGGTAGGTACAAGGGGAATATGGGAATACAGTAGGCTTTGAGCGATAGTCAAATCTTTTAAAGCTGTCAAACTTCGTTCTCTTTGCTCGTATAAAAAATGAACAACGATGTTGCATTCGACGAAAGTTTGTTTTCCGAAACTGACACAAATAAGAAGGAATATCTCCGAAATGCTTCTCTCAAAAAAAAATAGTATAAGCATAATTGTTTTTCGTACTTATTGTTAGCAAGTGTTTGTGATATTGGTCATTTAAAACATAAATGGCAAAACTTAACAGCTAAATTGTCCATATGAATTGCGAATTATAATTGTGTGGTGTTTGTCAGAGAGAAAGAGAGTAAAAGTGGAGAGAATGTAATATACTGCACACCCACTGCGACAAATCACAAGCCGCCACTGGGAATAACGCTTGGTAATGCTAGAGTTAATACTGATAGGGCTGTTATTAGCACTGGAAGAATGTTGAGGGACAGGTTTACAACTTTTTTGAATGTGGTCGTTAAGGGATAGGTGTTACCAATAAATTTAATATTAAAAAAAAGGATTACAAATGGACTTGCATCTTTTACGTACTTTTCAACATTGTTACCAACCTTGTCAACACCTTTCTCCCAAAATGATACCAGTTTCAATATGCCCTGTTGGCAGATGTTCATTGGTTAGAGTATAGACAACTGAAAACTGCTGGTGTTCTTCATGGGAGCAAACAGATGAAGGTCGGATGGTGTACAGCCTGGACGGATGGTGGAGTGTTCTACAGGAACAAATTGTATTAATAACTTAACACTCACATTTGTTTATTTCCAGGTACCTTGCAATTGTGAGGCCATTACAACCAAGGATGTCTAAGGTCAGCGCCCAAGTGATTATATTGGTGATATGGCTAGCCAGTATGACCTTGGGATCACCTTGTCTACTGTATTCTACCACTATCACCTACAAGTAAGTCCATTGTTACATTTTAGCAATTTAGAAAACCTTTTCGCTTTATTGTTATAATGTATAGCAATTAACATTCCATATAATGAATTAACCGTTAGTGCCCAAGTTAAAATTCTGATGTACTGCACTCACATGACTTTCTCTACTCTTGTACTAACCGTTCTTACAAACTCTTCCTCCTTTATCTTCTTCGTGTTAGTGGAGATAAACATTGCATGCAAGTTTGCTTTCCAAAACTCACAGAAACGAAATGGCTCACTCTACAAAAAAAGTTATTTGGACATAAGTCGTGTGTTTTAGAAAGGTCTACCTTTTGTATAGTAAGTTTTCGTCTATCTCTTACAGTTTACACATCAGTCGTCAGGAGTAAACAGGACTATGTGGGCTATAGCCAGAAAATTCAAGACATACATTTTGATCAAAATCCTTAGAGACACTCTCGAGGATATCAAAATTTTCGAAGCATGTTCCATGTAAAGGTTAGTTTAGGGTGGAAGAATTTTCTTCAAAATTTTCGTGTCGTATCGTTAAAAGACATTAAACTTAAATACCAACTTTGGTTCTTAATCGACTTTTCATTTTTGAGTTATGATGCTCACAGACTGCCAGACACAATGACTTACAAGACACACACACACACACACACACGCGCAAACCTTTTTTTCAATAAATTCTCTTTTTTATTTGGATTCAGGGGGCCTCAAAATATATATATATATATATATATATATATATATATATATATATATATATATATATATATATAATTTCCGGGGAGATCTCGATATCGACTTTTTGAGTGAAATACAATACTTCCTCATACACAGCCCCCATGGTTTTAAATTACAGATGTGAATTCCATCATAAAACACTTCGCTACTGTCGCACACGTCTAAAAAACACCTCTGTGGTAGTATTGTAATCCACCCAAAAATTGGACATCAAGATTTCACAGGAAATACATGTTTTGAGATTCTCCAGAATGAAAAAAAGGGCAATTTTAGAAAAAATCTCTGTGTATGTCTACCTGTCTGTTTGCGAACAGGATAATTCAAGAACCAAAAATTGATCAAGTAGGTACCATACTTGGTTTGAAGTTCAATATCTTCCAAGGATGCGTCACAAAGATTTTCAAGAAAATCTCCCCATCCTATACCACGCCTTACATGGAAGATTTTTCGAAAACATTAATTTTATCACAAATGACTTTAACCATTTGGATTAAAATATAGTATGTTCAAGATATTTTTATGAGAAATGAAATGTATTACTTTAATTTTCTAGGAATGTCCTGGATGTCTTTTGCATAAATGCTGAACTGTATGAAATAAACAAAGTCTTACTATAAAAATATGCAAATCTCGTTAAACACACCATTTATTTAACCCTTTTTTTTCAGCAATGAACCATTTCCGAGATATTTCTGATTATTTGTAGGAGTTTTCCAAGTGTACTTATACTTTTTCTGAAACGGGACCTCATTCCTTTTTTATATTTCCCGAATATGCAAAAAGAGTAAAATAATAAAGCCACCACATAGAAACTAGCTGTTCAAATGTTTAACTATGCTTTAAGGAACTTTACTCTCCCATTCCCATTGTACTTATTAGGAAGTATAACTATAATGAGACTATTACATGAAGTTAGAATAATAAGAATTTTTAAGAATAGTTTGTACAACAGTGAGTAGAGAAGGTCATGTGAGTGCACAAATACAATATATATACACGAATGTATAATGTTATTTCTTTTGTTGAAATTGTAATCGCTTCTAGTAAGGATATTTAATTCATGAGTAACTTTTAAAACTCTCGCTTCTTATTGCTGTTCCGTATGACTCTGGACACAGAGACCGTTTGTAATGCTTGGAGGTGCCATCTATTGACAAATGTACAAATTACATAAAGTATTGGGGCAATGGCTCAGCCATCAATAGAACTCCATATAAAGCCCTTATTAATGGTGAAGCTATGATTTGTCTACATGAAGTGTAACGTAAACTAAGGCAGGCTAAGCTCTTCTTAATGTGTTAATAATAGGAGAGAGAACCAAAGCACAACAAAATCAGCTCTGCATTTTAAAATGTTAAATTATTGTACCAGCACTTATTTTAACATAATTCATACATCAGAATGTCCGAAAACCTCTACTATACAATGTACATATATTTTTACTTTCTCCACTATGTATAGCAAGTAGAAGAATTAGGTATTGTATTTTACCCAAAAGTTCGATTTCGAGATTTCACCGGAAATTAATGCTTTGAGACCCTATGAAAAAAAAGCATTTTTAGAAAAAGGCCCGTGTGTGTGTATGTGAGTGTGTGTGTTTGTGTGTGTGTTTGTGTGTGTGTGTGAGTGTGTGTGTTTGTGTGTGTGTGTGTTTGTGTGTGTGTGTTTGTGTGTGTATGTGAGTGTGTGTTTGTGTGTGTGAGCGTGTGTGTTTGTGTGTGTATGTGAGTGTGTGTGTTTGTGTGTGTGAGTGTGTGTGTTTGTATGTGTGTATGTGAGTGTGTGTGTTTGTGTGTGTATGTTTGTGTGTGTATGTGAGTGTGTGTGTTTGTGTGTGTGTGAGTGTGTGTTTATGTGTGTATGTGAGTGTGTGTGTTTGTGTGTGTGTGTGTTTGTGTGTGTATGTGAGTGTGTGTGTGTGTGTGTGTGTGTGTGTGTGTGTGTGTGTGTGTCTGTCTGTCTATCTATCTGTCAGCTTGTGGTCAGCATAACTCAAAAAGGAAAAGTCGGTTAAAAGCCAAAGGTATTTAAGTTTAATATTCTTCAAAATTTTCGTGTAGAGGGTAGTTTAAGGTGGGGCTATTTTCTTCAAAATCTTCTTGTCGCATCCTTGAACGACATTAAACTTAAATACCAACTTTGGTTGGTAAAGTAAGGTAGTTTATTCAACAGTTCTTAGTTGTCCATGCTTTATAAACGTTTTAAGAAAAGGCAAAGCCGGATTTTGTTTGAACCTGAAGGAAGCAATACAAACACTATTTAAGCTTTGATGTCCCGCACCTCCGCCCCCCATTTTCCTCTCTTCGCTTAATTTCCTTTTAACTGTCCCTTCCGAGGAAAACAATGCTACTCCAATATTAGCTACATATCGCGGATCACTGGACACCTTTCATGTTATTACAACGAGCACTTCAAAACAAAACAGCGTGTAGGTGGATCACTTAACAGAGTCGTAAATGTGTAGGAAAATATTATATTACAATGTGCTCGTTAGGTTAAATTATACTCATAGCTATCCATGAATAAAATAATGGCCACTAATAGGACAAGCATAAGAACAGATAAGTAAGAGTACTTGGAAATCCCAAGAGTCGCTACTCTGGAAACATCAAACACCCTTGTGTTGTTTACCAAAGTAAATTATTAAAACATCTAGGTTAATAGCTAGTATCGAGCTGATAAAAGCACTTGCTTTTCCGTTTTGTAAACACTGTTAAGTACCCTCTTGTTTCATGTAAACAATGTTAAGTACAACTTCACATTAATAAACATCTGATGTGTTGTACTCACATGACTTTCTCTACTCTTGTACTAACCATTCTTACAAACTCTTATTCCTATATCTTTTTCGTGTTAGTTAAGGTAAACATTTATCTTATTGCTTATTTCCTTTTGGGTGCAAGGGGAATATTACAATACACTAGGCTTTGAGCGATAGTCAAATATTTTAAAGCTTTGAGATTATATTCTCTCTGCACACTTAACATAAAAAATCTGATGTGTTGCACTCACATGACTTTCTCTACTCTTGTACTAACCATTCTTACAAACTCTTATTCCAATATCTTCTTCGTGTTAGTTAAAATAAACATTTGTACAAATTATCTTATTGCTTATTTCCTTGTAGGTGCAAGGGGAATATTGGAATACAGTAGGCTTTGTGCGATACTCAAATCTTTTAAAGCTTTGAGATTCCGTTCTCTTTGTACACGTAACATATAAAAAAATGAACAACGATGACCCATTTCATGAAAGTTCCAAGTTTTCCGAAACTCACACACATAACAAGGTATATCTCCGAAATGGTTCACCCTGCAAGAAAATTTATTGAGACATAAATTATATATTTTAGCAAGATCTACATTTTTTGTATAGTATAATTTGGTCTATCTCTAACGGTTTACCAGTTATGCAAAAGTCGTCCAGAGTAAATACAACTACAGGGGATGTAGCCAGAAAATTCAAGATATACATTTCACTTATCATAAAAATATCTCAAACATATGACATTTTAATCAAAATTGTTAGAGCCATTTTCAAGAAAATAAAAATTTTTGAAAACTTTTCCATGTAAAGGGTAGTTTAGGTTGGGACTATTTTCTTGAAAATCTTCGTGTCGCATCCTTCAAAGACATTAAACTTAAATACCAACTTTGGTTTTTAACCTACTTTTCGTTTTTGAGTTATGCTGTCCACAGACAGACACACAGACACACAAATGGACCTTTTTCTAAAAATGCTTTTTTTCAGGGGGTGTCAAAACATATATTTCCGGTGAAATATCGACATCGAATTTTTGGGTGGAATACCATACTTCCCCTACTTACCAGTAGAGAAAGTAAAAACGTTAAATTTTAGTCACGAAACGGTCATAAAATTCTTAAATTGAAAATGGAAGCTCTTTGAACATAAGTTTATGGCAAAACATGTTTGTTTTCTATGTAGGCTCAACAAAATAAACTTTCAATTGTTTGTTTCTCTAAATATGCTATGTGTTTCTTTCCACTGTTTACCACCAAGCCCTTCAATTGTTGCGTATTAATTTCAAGAACAAAGGCCTCACTCATATTCGTTTTGGTGAATAACTGGTTCATAAGGTGAACTCATAGCTAAGATATATTTCTTTCTGTGCACATTTCTAATATTGTTGAATATGTGAGTTAGTTTTCTGCTACACTCTACAAACAGGAAAATAATAAAAGTGCGGCTCGGTTGCAGTAATAAGGTTTATAGTACACTCTAAGCATAAGATGCGGTATACGGCCGTTTTTTGCAGGGCTTGGAAAATAATGTGGAATGTATGACGTTGAACGCGTGGTTCTGGGCCATTTGCTCTCTTCTTTTTTCATCGTTAATTCTGACATGAGGTTACTTAGCATAGAACTATGCAATTCAGACTTTATGAGGTATGTCGGAGCAGCTGGCGGCAAAATGTCAAGTTCCTATTAAAATAAATATTTATCTCTTCGTTTCCCATACTTTATGAGTCCAATATGGAAGCAAGCTGTATTTAAAATACCAGAGCTTACAATTGTGGCCATATTTGTGCGTCAAAATTAGGCTTGTTTTTTTTTTTTTTTATTTATTTATTTATTTTTTTTTTTTTTTTTTTTTATCAAATGGTGTATTGAAATATATCCAATTTTCAAGTGGAATACAATATTTCCCCCTACGCAGAACAGAAGGTAGATTATCTGCTATTTGGAGCGTGAAGTTGTTGCGGCAAATCTGCACGAGTATTTATAATTCCAGAAACGTTTCTTAATTCTATTCAAGTTTATCAGAGTTTGGTACGTACGCGAGGGGACTAACGTCTGCTCTTCAGAGATGAGCTGTTTGAAGATAACGCACAAAGCCTTGGAAAGACTGCAGAACGTGCCATGGAAGATAAAGCGTAAAGTTCCTCCGCAGCAGGAAACACTAATTGAGATGGATGAGAAGTTTTACAGAGATTAAACCATTCTGTCTCAAAATAGCCGCATTAACGGCATCAATGCGTGTTGCAAGCATTAGCTTATATAACGTATTTTTAAAGCTATATAAATTGTCTTGTTTTCATTTTAAAGCATAAGATTAGTTTTGGGAAAATTAAGACAACTAGTACTTCCAAGAGGAGCGCGGGACTCCGAAGGGGCTTGTGCCGCCATCCCATGGAGGGCCCGGAAACCAGTATACTCGCCATCCAATCCGGGGACAAGATTTTCAGAGCGCATTTGTTCCCCCTGCCGTGCTGCTGCCGCGACGCTCGCGGACTCTTCCAACTTTGAGAGAAACATACCAAGATAAAGGCTGAAATGAAGTGATTAATATAACGAAGTGGACCAGAAATTGGGAGGATATGAAAATCCTTCCCAGCATTCTCTTGAAGACTCCGTAGATCAGGAAAGTGTCAACCACCGTCGACCTTCCGGATATAGACCACAGAGGTTACCGCCTGAGCTATCCTGACTGGTTTGAGACTAAATTCAGTTTATTTAACATACATATACATAAGCAATAAGGTTTTATGTGAGTAAACAACCTCTACTAATGTTTGCTGAAGTTGGCGGAGGGCTTCCATGATTTTATGTTCCTTGCTCGACATAACTAAATGGAGCAATTAATAAAGTTACACTGTTTACGTCCAAGTTCTCCTTTCTGTGATTAGTAGACGCATGGTTTTGCCTTTGAATTATACTCAAACTTTACGAGATACACAATCCTAAGCGTCCTCGCTTTTACTTAATGCTTTGTTTGTCGAATCCATCTGCAGTGTGTATGGTCAATCCAACAAAGCAATGCTTATCGCTTAATGGTGATAAATCAAACACAGAGAGAACCTAAAAACATCCGAACCACTGCACACAGAAACACGATAACGCAGCTATACACAAGGTCATGCGCTTGACTTGTTTTTCTGTGCTCTGAAAGTGCAGTATTGAGCTGACGTGATAACGTGTAATTGAGTTATTATCAGTGTGCTTTATTATTTTGTCCTCGCATTATCACTGTACGAAGCCTTGACCATTTCATTGGTTGCTTCAGGCCACAGTGCAAGGGTGTGTTACTTCTTTTGTTGAATAGTCATAATCAATAACCAAAACAAAGCACACAAAATGGCGTAGAAACGAAATACATGTTTACATTTTCGGTCATATTGGCTAAAAGGAAAGAAGTGAAGTGAGTGCATTCAGTTTTTGCTACAGGGCTCTTATGTAGCCATACCTTATAAGTTAGTGCAAGACACACATTTCAAGGGTTGAAATCTAAAGTAGAAAAGTTTATGAGCGTCCAGGTTAGCGAAATGTATAATGTGTAGAGTGAGAAGACCGGCTCAGATCCCCGGTACCGGCATGGGATTTTTCCAACGCCGGGAGGTGTGGTACGGGGTTCACTCAGCCTCGTTAGGTCCTTGAGGGATCAATTGAGAAGCTATGCCGGCAGCGGCCGGGCAAATGAGGGTAACCTCTGCATAGAGGAGACTCCCTTGGGATTATACTATGAGCGGGAAGATTTTCTGGGGGTGCAAATTAAAGCATGAATGTCATTCATTAAATACATAACAAGGCAGCACTTTAAAAGAAAAAAAGTAAACAAATCTGTTCTCACAATGATATCAGTGCTGTTGCTGCGTAGAAGCAAAAATGTATAAATTAGCATGTTTTCCATCTAATTAAAACTATAATTAAGTAATATTTACTAACTTATTACTGGTCATAGGATTAAAACATGAATATAAACTTAAATATAACATAACCTTACTGCCATTATATGTATCGTCATTTTCATGTAAATAATCTCGTAAACATATTTATCTCTAGTTTGTAAATATGAGCAATTTATTTAATCGTAGACATCTTTATTCTCACAAATGTATCACATACCAGTAAATTATTAATCACTATACCAGGTGAGTCAGCCGCGCCTTATTCTTTTGGAAGGTAGGCCACCCATCTAACGGCATGTGCGCCTTAGTCCAGTTTTGCACTTACTAAAATGTATTGCTTGACGTTCTTAAAGAGAGGAATGCGCAAAATTGAGAGCAACAGTGCTTTAAGGGACAGAACGTACTCCTCGCTAAAGTACACCTCAAAAACATACGACTCGTTTACTGAGAGCGAATTCCGGTTTGCAGCCGATTTTACAAACTTTTTATTAGAGTATACATAGCAACGCAATTCAGTAAACTCCTCGGGAAAAATGGACCTATCATATGAGTACACTAACGTCAGTTAAAAAGAAAATGGTGCATTGTTGTACTTAGAGCAGGGATTGGCTGCCAAAAATTATGAAAAATTTAGACACGCCTCATCCGTCATGGACCCATACAGTCAAAACGGACATACTATTAAATAACAGTTTATTTGCATTTTTGCGTGAACTACGCCTTGTGCATCTCAATTAATATGCATAACGACTTTTGCCATTTAAGTAATAATATTAAAACGCCCAGTAAATGATTAAAACTGTCTTAAAACGCTAAATCAAGCACGAAAACTTGCAAGGTGGCAATGGCATAGCGCCAGGCATACAAGTCCTGCTATTGGACGTGGTACGTGCGTTCAGGAAGTCTCGAAATAGCTGAATAGGAATGTGGTGGGTCCTCTGCGCTTAACCCCCAATGACGCAGGTTCAAGTCTGAGCATGTAAATTATTTTTTTTTTTTTTTTTTTTTTTTTTTTTTTTTTTTTTTTTTTTTTTTTTTAAATGTTCATCAAAACTTGGAAACCGAATTCACAATAATCTAATTATGAAGTCCCTGAGGGTTTAGGACATAATTTAAATCGTTTTTGGTTGTCTACATTTTTAATAGCACAATAATTCATTGTGTGCAAAATTGAGTTTAACTTCCATGTTAAACTCTGACAATGTAATTTCTTTGCTTTCTGTGTTCAAATGTGCATGAATGATCCTTATTTCAATTGCACCTACCTATAGGTGTGTTTAAACAACTACATAATTGTAGTTCACCAATAAAGAAACATCAAACAATGTCATAAAACATAAATAAAACAATAGCAATGAATATACTAACAGTTTTCAGAATAATAGTTTGTAAATTGCGAGGATTGCACGGTAAAAAAAATTAGTACATGCAGGTGATTCGAACCACCTTCACAGCAGACAGATTACTTCGGAGTCTTGCGCTCGTTCCAACTGAGCTACCTAGTAACGTGTGAGCTAAACATTCCGTTTAAGATGTAATATTCGCTGGTTCCAGTGAACATTTGCAGAAGTGCAAACGTCAGCTGTCTAATTACGAATATATTAAAAAGCGATGTGATAACATCTATATTAGTACTAATTTCATCGAGTGTTTAACATCCATGTTAAATACGCGGGTAGAACCTGGTAATGGGGTCGATGTTTTCGTGTTGGACTATAAAATGCGGATTGCATAAAACTCGAAAATAAGGGGCAGCTGACTCACCTGGTATATAAACATACGTAATGTGTGTATTATATACCTCTAGTTCCACTTAATATTGCTGTTGTCAGTTGGTTTCAACTGCCAGTTTTAAGCACCTATACAACAGAACAAGTTTTACTCGCTTGCATATATGGCAAGTTGTGTGTGCATATATGCGTTTGTGTGATACCTGTTTTGAAACAGTTTTGGAAACATATTACTATACCCCCCTTTTTTAAACAAAAATTGCTTTACAGTACGTATCGTGTCACTGCGAGCCTTGTTTGGGTCGAGTTTCACTGTTTGAGATCCTATTGTAGCACTACGAGCCAGTTCTGAAAATACAGACAACCTGAAAATATATTTGAAGCGCACGTTTTCAGAAAACTCAATTTTTCTTAAATTTGCATTTTTCAACACATAAAATGAGGTTGGGGCAGTAGTTCTGATCTAATTGTAGTAAAAGGTTACATGCTTGCTGTGCAAACACACTTGAACGAACCTAGTTACTACTTTTAGTTTATGGAAAATAGTTTTTGTAAAAAAATAATAAATAAAAAAATGTTCAGATATTTGGTTAATTTTTACTTTCTCTACTGGTAAGTAGGGGAAGTATTGTATTCAACACAAAAATTCGATGTCGAGATTTCACCGGAAATATATGTTTTGAGGACCCCTGAACCCAAAAAAAAAGCATTTTTAGAAAAAGGTCCGTGTGTGTGCGTGTGTGTGTGTCTGTGGACAGCATAACTCTAAAACGAAAAGTCGGTTAAAAACCAAAGTTGGTATTTAAGTTTAATGTCACTCAAGGATGCGGTATGAAAATTTTGAAGAAAATAGCCCCACCCTAAACTACCCTTTACATGGAAAATTTTTCGAAAATTTTGATTTTCTTGAAAATGGCTCTAACGATTTTGATTAAAACATGTTTGAGATATTTTTATGACAAATGAAACATATATTTTGAATTTTCTGGCTATAGCCCCTGTAGTCGTATTTACTCTGGACGACTTTTGCATAACTGGTAAACCGTTAGAGATAGACCAAATTATAGTATACAAAGAATGTAAATATTGCTAAAATACACAATTTATGTCTCAATAAATTTTCTTGTAGGGTGAACCATTTCGTAGATATACCTTGTTATGTGTGTGAGTTTCGGAAAACTTGGAACTTTCGTGAAATGGGTCATCGTTGTTCATTTTTTTATATGTTACGTGTACAAAGAGAACAGAATCTCAAAGCTTTAAAAAATTTGACTATCGCACAAACCCTACTGTATTCCAATATTCCCCTTGTACCTACAAGGAAATAAGCAATAAGATAATTTGTACAAATGTTTATGTCAACTAACACGAAGAAGATATAGGAATAAGAGTTTGTAAGAATGGTTAGTACAAGAGTAGAGAAAGTCATGTGTGTGCAACACATCATATTTTTATATAAGAATATGTGCAAATAAATAAATTTTCATCTAAAGAAACAATGCTCTGACTAGAAAAGTAATAACTGATTTTGTACTCATAATTATAACAAGCAAGAAGCACATAATGTTATAAACCTACCTAAAAATAATGACGCCTGTTTTTTTTTTTTTTTTTGAAAATGATCAATATTTTATATTATTGATTGAGCAAATAATTAATAGCTCTGAAGTAACAATCATATAAATGTGAAACTTGCTATACAGCTTACCAGTGTCATAGCCTACACTATATTTAAATCAGTAGTTTACATATTACAGAACTTTGAAATTTTAGTCTTCGTGTTCGGATCAGATTTTCGAGTGGATACAGTACCTTATCTGCACGTGATAGAGGAAGTAAAAAGATCCTCGGTTTTGTATATAAATCCGAATTTCAGGAATGAGAATTTGTAATTTTAGAACTGTTCGTCCCATAGCCTCCTTATGTAACCATGTTTTTATATGCTATTCCTTTGGGCTTTACGTCATCAGAATTAAAATGAACAAGTGACGAACGGGTAAGAGAGCTACGTGCAAACGAATGCTGCGATAGACACAGTCACCTGACCACACTCGCTCCGTCAGTAGACACTCTCGTTTGCTCGTAATTAATATCCATGGCGGAACAGCTTCTCTATTTAGTTTAATGCATTCATGGGATAACCTGAGCAAACCTTGTAATATTAGCTTTGTCCCCAGCTTAATTAGCTGTGCATGAATTCCTTCACGCTCTACCGCACGTGCGGGGAATCCCAGTTAGCAACACGTGGGCTAAATGATCTCCTGGGAGGGGATGTTGCGGAAAAAATCCCATCTCAGCGCTGCAGATGCCCAATAGCCCATTGTGCAATTAATGTTAACGCTTCTCAATCAGTATTTTACAGGTATTAATCATTTATACATCTATGGCAACTGAAATATATGGGAAAGTACATTTTTTTAGTGTCATGTTTTTCAGGGTTTAATTTGTATACCCCTAAACATCCAACGGATCTACAGTTCTGTTTAATATCGGCCTGGAGAAAGTTGTGACGAATGTTAAAATTAATTTTATTCATTCTATATTTAATAGGAGCAGAGAGTGCATGGTCTATGCTGATTATTAGGGCTGCTACATCGGAATTAGAACCCCAGGAAAATGTATAGAATAGGACGGGTCAGGATGTAGCCACAGAATAGAGAGTAGGTATACAGAAAGGAAAGCTTGAGTCGGCTCCTTTGATCTACGTGTACCCGTTGCGTTGCGCGCTTTGCCATATTGAGACCAAGTTAACGAAGCGATTGCTACTTCCTACCAGGGCTCGAAACAAGCAGTTTTAGGAAACGGAACTCTTAATCTAGCCGGCTAAATGAAAACTTTTACAAAAAGAAACGCTAATGAAACCGAACATATGATTAACTCAGACTAATACAATCTATTTTCCCTCCCATGAAGAAGTTTACTCACTAAAATGAGCCGGAATGATACATAATAATTCATATTGGGAACTGAAGACATTCATACGTTTACAACAGGCGCTCTGTTCTGCTGCACTTCTTTTCGCGCCCTGTTCTTACACAAAATTTCAGAGCAATTAAAATTTGAGAAAAAGAATAACGCACGAAAGCAGAATGAAACCAACAAAATTTTGTTTTCTACTTATATGTATTAAGAAAGGAAGCCCTAGTAATATGAAATAACTGGAAAATAGATAGCAGTAATTACTAAGCAGGTTTGTTATTGTACTTTTGTCTTGCTTGTTTAATCTGCATTTATGAAGCAACTACAGCAGCAAATCATAAATGTGTCACTTTTATTAATTTGTAATTTCTTCACTTTTATTTTTATTTTTCAAATCTCTAGTCACAAACTTTAAGAAATAAAAAAATTGTCTTCCTGACAAACAGCTTTATTAAATAACGTATGGGGAAATCCTTGCATGGTTGGCTGAATTGCACATTCTCCATTAAATTAATCAATGTGTTTCCAACATTATTTGTTGTCATTAATCTGAGAATATTGCCAGTGAAAATGCTCTCCAGACATCCAATATAGGTTATAAAGGTTGAACTTGGACATTTTAGATTTCCAAAGGTATCCATATTCTTGTTCTCGTGTGCTTTGAATACGATTTGTATAGTTAAAATTATTATCCTCCCTGTTTACTCTATTACTGGGTAAAGTACATTAACAATTATGCACAAATTGCTGTGATTCTGAAATAACACTTAACTTATAGTAAGTTATAAATATATATTACGATGTTCGCTTACCTTTGTTCATCTTTTGGAAAGCTGAAAAAGCTTATTTTCCTGTTTGCATGTGAATTATTTCTGCAGTTTGGTGCCGAACGTTGGCCGCATTTTCTCTTAATGCTGCTCATTATAATCACGTCGAAGCTTAAAATACATTAGCACATATTTATACCTTTTACATTAGGCATATAAAACAATTTTTCAGTTGTAGATGTGCCCAGCAGCTAATACGTTCAAGGTAAAATAAACGCAACGTGTCCATTCGCTTTGGCTCCAACAACAGCTGTTTACCCAGTTTACTCGGTTTACTTCGCGCATGCGCACTAAATTTTGGCGCACTGATTTCTGCTGAGTTTCCTTTCTGTATACTCTCTATTCTGTGATGTAGCGATAAGGGCTGGCACTGGAATGGATTGGAATGGATTGCGTTCAGCGAGTTCACCACAAGTAGCCATGGAGTTCGGTGAGCAATGAATATGTCAATTGAAATATATGTACAATCATGTCAACAAAAATACAGAATAGCATATAAAACACATATACAGACACAAAAAACAGAAAGAAAAACAGGGTAATGAAGAAACAACTAAAACTTCCATGTAATTGTAAGACATATATTTGCATACTAAATTGAACTTTGTTTTAAACCTTTTCCTGCCACGTGCTACTGTTTAGTTATAATATAACTATAATTTAGTTATAATTAGCAATGAGTGGCATCTGTTGTCAGACTGTTCTATACGCCTACATTTAGGTAGCTTTCATACAAGCATCAAATGTAATTGACAATGATTTGTCATTACTTAAAGAAGCTACAGATTACTTACAAAGCAACACAAGCATTACAAGGATGATTTGCCATTTAGATAATTTGACACAGAATAAAATGAGCTAAAAATACTTACAAAGCTACCTAAGCTGACACCGGGCGCGTTAGTATCTAAATGACTATATAAAAATTACGCACTTCTCCTCAATATTTATTTTATTTCTGCAAGACTTTTTATAGCATTTCTGCTAGCTTAATTGTAACTGCAACATCTCTATTAAATAATTAGTTCAAGCGTTAATCTAAACTGTGCACATAGATAATCTTCTGTGTCACTTTATGCAGTGTATTGCAGCCCACATTTTCAGGTTTTCGCAAATGATTGTCTCCTTGTCAATAATACTGATATAGGCGCAATAATACTGACACACACACACACACACACACACACACACACACACACACACACACACACACACACTCTCTCTCTCTCTCTCTCTCTCATTTACGCTTCCAGATTTTAGGGAGGATGAGGAATAATCCTAGCTGAAGAAAAATTCCGAACCTTCAGTCGGGAAACAAACTCCTACCTCTAAATTTCAAGGTTAGAATGCTAACCGGCTAACCATGAGACCATAGAAGTGGTCTAGTTCCTTTCTTTTTCCTTTTTTTCCTCTGGTGAATTCTTTCATTACGTTTGTAGGATTTTATACTTACGAATAGGAACTATGCAAGTTGAAACTGAAATTATATACTTAGAAAATTAATAACTTAAAGCATTCCTAGCGAATTTAAGAAGCTGAATACAGTTGTAACTGTTTTTCGTAATGTCACTTCAGTCCAGAGAACCACACACTTGGTTTGTCTGTCCAAATTAACAGATCCTAATTCTTTGAGGCATTTAAGTGCAAATAGTGAAAATATTGGGAAAATTTATTTAAAAAGGTTACCACCATAATTAATGTAATCCTTTCTAAACAAAACTCGCTCATACCCAGGGAGACGACATTGTCAAGCGGCGCGAAGCATTGCTGCTTCAAACTGTCTTATCAACATCACTACAAAACGCTATTTCACTTCAAAATTTGTCACATCGATGGCTTGCGAATATGACTTCAAAGTACTACTATGAAAATGTTAAAATGTGTAGTAATGCAAGTAATTTCTTGTGTAAAAGTACACATAACCTCCAGAAACTGAAATTCTACACTCTAAGGAGGTCATTGTTTGCTTCTAACATGGCCCCTGAAAGAGTTTGGAGGGAGGGAGACATAAATGACCGAAGGGCGACCGGATCCGGCGAAGATGTGCACTGGCAAGGCGGGGTTCCAAATGATTCCAGATGGAGCAATTCCTTAGATCCATTACGTTCGGATGTCAGAGGTCCAGGGGCAAACCTTCTCACCGCATCCCTGTAAAACCCGAACGCCTTTGCGTGGTCCTTCAAACCTGAAACAGATAAAAGAAAAGTGTATGAACATGAAATGTGCAGTCGAAGATGATTCGCCAAGCGATCCGGTTTTGATGCGCAGGTACCAGTAACTATGACCAAGTCTTGCCTCATTGTTCAGTTACTGTCGCACGTAGAGGCTTTGGGTTTACTAACTTCACGGCTAATTACCTGCAAGTGTGGGCGAGGAACCCTAATTAATGTTCGACAGTTTCCTTTACCAGAATGCTAATTACACACCATGATTGAACACCTGCCTTTGTTTTCCCGGAAGTAATGTTTGCTGCATTTGCTCGCCAAATCGCAGCCGTCCGGGGAACCACTAATTAGCGAACTTAAGAAACTAGCCTGCCTTTGAGCAGAACAGAAGGGCAGTAGGTTACGGGGTGGGTAGAGCAGAAATATGATTTACCTACACTCGACTGTGTTGCATTTAGACTCCATTGACTTCGGTCAATCTTTGATATATATACAATACTAGCAGGATTATTCATGTTGCACGGTTAGTATTTTAAGCACCAATAAACCATATATAACTAAGAAACAGAGTAGAATACAGGCTTCAGAAATGAAATTGTTAAGAAGTGTGAAGGGATGTACAAAGAGAAACCTAATAACAAATGAAAGTATAAAAGAAGAGTAAGGAATATTTAATATTAAGGATAGGTTAAAAGAATTGGAACAAAAGAGGAAGGAACATGTTGATAGAATGCCAGACAGCAGACTTCCCAAACAAATAATGAATTATAATCCTAAAGGTAGAATATCAGTGGGCAGACCCAGGAAACGATGGCTGGAGTACTCTCCAAGCAGAACAGGCACCTGCTTGCCTATGCCATGAAGTCAAGAAGAAGATTAAACCACAAATGAACATGTATTGGTTTATTTCTTTATTTACTTACTCACTCACTCACTTTATTTATTTATTTATTTACCTATTAACTCACTTATTTACTTAATTATTTACCTACTCACCGACTGACTCACTCACTCACTTACGTACTTACCTGCAGTGAGTAGAGAATACCGGATGAATTTAATATGTGGCATTTGTATTTCAGTCATAGAAAACTGTATGAACTATTTTTGAAGGGCGAATATGGAAGGATATGTGAATGTATTATGTAAACAAAAGCGAGTAGATAAAACCATGTGAATGTAATGTTGTATAGTAATATGGATACCATACAAACCTTCACAATGAAAAATCTGACGTGTTGCACTCACATGACTTTCTCTACTCTTGTACTAACCATTCTTACAATCTCTTATTCCTATATCTTCTTCCTGTTAGTTAAGATAAACATTTGTACAACTTATTGCTTATTTCCTTTTAGGTGCAAGGGGAATGTTAGAATACAGTAGGCTTTGTGCGATAGTCAAATGTTTGAGATTCTGTTGTCTTTGCACACTTAACATATAAAAAAATGAACAAAGATGATCCATTTCACGAAAGTTCTAAGTTTTCCGAAACTCACACACAGAACAAGGAATATCTCCGAAATGGTTCACCCTACAAGGAAATTTATTGAGACATAAATTGTGTATTTTAGCAAGATCTACATTTTTTGTATATTATGATTTGGTCTATCTCTAGCGGTTTACCAGTTATGCAAAAGTCGTCCAGAGTAAATACGACTACAGGGGCTATAGCCAGAAAATTCAAGATATACATTTCATTTATCATAAAGATATCTCAAACATATGACATTTTAATCAAAATCGTTAGAGCTATTTTCAAGAAAATCAAAACTTTCGAAAAATTTTCCATGTAAAGGGTAGTTTAGGGTGGGGCTATTTTCTTCAAAATCTTCGTGTCGCATCCTTGAAAAACATTAAACTTAAATACGAACTTTGGTTTTTAACCAACTTTTCGTTTTTGAGCTAGTCTGTCCACAGATTGACAGACTGACAGACTGACAGACACACAGACACACACACGGACCTTTTTCTAAAACTGCTTTTTTTGGATTCAGGGGGTCTCAAAATATATATTTCCGGTGAAATCTCGATATCGAATTTTTGGGTGGAATACAATACTTCCCCTACTTACCAGTAGGGAAAGTAAAAACGAACAGTCGGTTAAAAACCAAAGTTGGTATTTATGTTTAATGTCTTTCAGGGATGCGACACGAATATTTTGAAGAAAATTCCTCCACCCTAAACTACCCTTTGCATGGAAAATTTTTCGAAAATTTTGATTTTCTTGAAAATGGTTCTAACGATTTTGATCAAAATGACATATGTTTAAGATATTTTTATGACAAATTAAATGTATACTCTGAACTTTCTGGCTATGACCTATGTAGTCCTGTTTGCTCTGGATGACTTTTGAATAACTCCTAAACCGTAATAGATAGACAAAATCTTACTATACAAAAGTGTAGATCTCGCTAAATCAAACAATTTATGTCTGAGTACTACTTCAACCTATCCTTTGCTTCGGAAATGTTTGGAAAATATTGATTTTCTCAAAGGTCGGTCAAACGATTTATGTATTTAATACCATACATTTAGGATATTATCATGACAAATGGAGTGTATAATTTAAATTTTCTGGGACTACGTTCTGAAGTCCTATTTATTCTGGATGACATTTGAATAACTGATAAACCTTATGTAGATGTCCTTAAAGTACACAGTTTATGTCAAATAATTTTAATAAAAAGAATTTGGAGGTATCCCTTCTTATTGGTTTGAACTGTTCAATACTAGAAGTTTTCCCAAATCGAAAGTCGCTATTTGATTTTTTTATGCCCTGGCCATGAAAAGAGCATGGAATGCCAAAGATATCTTATAGCGACCAGCTCTTAAACATTTAATTATCGCTTTCTTACATGTACTGTATTCTGGTTTTTCCATTTCATCTATATGAAAATATGTAATAAGTTCATTTGTACAAAAGTTTATCTCAATTAACATAGAGAAGATAGCATAATAGACATTTTTAAAAATAATTTGGTACAAGAATGAGTAGAGTGAGCACATATATTTAGGAACATTTATTCTAGTTTTGATTAAGCCCAACTTCTTTAAATATGTGTATTTACTTCATTCCTGTAGCCCCATTCATGGTATTTACAATTGAAAGCCTCGTATGTCCTTTGTTTCAGATACAGTGGCAAGATCCGGACGGCGTGTATTTTAGTCTGGCCTGATGGGCAGCCAATGGTGTCTACGCTTGATTATGTGTGAGTAACTGATATTACCTCATTTATCTTGTATATTTATACCATGTGATTTATTTTTAGTCATATGTAACTTGCTTTTCCTGCAATACTCGTACCTTGTTTTTCATACACAAAGATTTGACGAAGTTATTTACAGGACATTTTACGGTAATGGATGAATGAATGGAGGGAAGAATTCGCCCTTAACATACACAGATAATTCATATAAATTATAACACTATTTCTCATTTAAAAGTGATTGCAGTGGTATTTTAAATGTATAAATATAAAATATTCTCATTATAGCATTTGGAGAAGCAATATGAATATTTAGCTTTTTTTTTGGTTTCCTATGTTGGTATTATTCATGCCTTCGGTAACAGTTTTCCCACAAACCAATCACATACTTCACTACGTCATGTTCTTGCGCGGCCGTCACTGCGCAAATAAATGAAGAACGGCTTAGAAATAGATCTTCCGTTTTGCATCACACCTTAATACGTTAAATAAAACTTTGGAACTCAGTGCTGGTACAACATTGGTTATCGCTTTACAGTGCCTTCTGCCCACTCTGCGTCATATTTTCCGTGCCGCGCCTCTTGAAGATACTAAGGAACCTGAAAACATACTAATCTTAATAAATAAAAGTGTAATCAAATATTGATGTAATATTTTTCATTACTCTGCTCTCAATTACTAGACAACTGCATTTATACCCCTTAATAACCTCTACAACACAAGTAAGTGCACCCTACTTTGTTTGTGGGTGCATTAAAGCCACAACCAAAACGTTGCCTGTAATATCAAATGAAATATGTGGATGTTATTGTACTAATGGGAGGTAAAATTAGCTTTTTTAAATCATATAAGTCAGCTTGTTTGCTTGTGTGTGTTAGTGTGTATATGTGTGTCCACAGGGAAGCAACAGAAAAACCTATTTCTCATTAAGTATGAAAAATAAACCGCTTAAGGCAATTCACATACACATATAAGGGAAATATGAACCTGAATCCTTTACCAGCAAAGCAAAAACTAACTCTGCGTCTACTGCAGACACACAGAAGAAAAAATAAGAGGAAAGAAAAAGAATGTTTATTCAAAATAAAAGACTGTATCTCATTATACACAAAGTTTGGAAAGTAAATAACCTGGAACGGCAAGGGAAGAAAAGTATCGGATTTAAGCATGGGAATATTAAATATGAATTTTCCTGAGCATACAACAGTGAAGTAAAACTAATTTCATCTTTTGTTGGGCAATTTAAACTAGATAGCACGGAATTGAGTCTTTAAAAGGATTCAAATATGTGTGAAAATAGAACACGAGTCTATCAAGGATGGAGTTTGTAGTCATGGTTCAAGTTATACAACAATTCACACTTTGAACCAATTACGTATTTACTAACAATGGTGTGAAGTAGACCTTGGGGCATGCGGCTGCATATATAGTCTAAGAAAAAGCAGAAGAAAATAAAAAGTAAAACAAATGACTCATTGCACAGTTAAAAATACGAGAAGCGTACAGCTGTATGTTAAATTCCTATGTTCCTGCAAAAGTAAACATGGTATCTAAAGAAAAAAATCTGTGTTGCACTCACATGACTTTCTCTACTCTTCTACTAACCATTCTTAGAATCCCTTATTCCTCTATCTTCTTCGTGTTAGTTGAGATAAACATTTGTACAAATTATCTTATTACTTATTTCCTTGTAGGTGCAAGGGGAATATTAGAATACAGTAGGCTTTGAGCGATAGTCAAATCTTTTAAAGCTGTCAAATTCCGTTCTCTTTGCGCGGTTAATATATAAAACATGAATAACGATGTTCCATTTGACAGAAGTATAAGCTTTCCAAAACTCGCGGAAATAACAAGAAATATATCGGAAATGGTTCACTCTGAATATAAGTCAAAATAGTGAGTTTTAGAAATATATGCATTTTTGTATAGTATGATTTGGTGTATCTCTTGCGGTTTAGCAGTTATGCAAAAGTCATCCAGAGTAAATAGGACTTCATAGGCTATAGCCAGAAAATTCAAGATATACATTTCATTTGTCATGGAAATATATCAAACATATGACATTTTAATCAAAACCGTTAAGCCATTTTCAAGAAAATAAAAATTTTCGAAAAATTTTCCATGTGAGGAGTGCGTTAGGGTGACGGAATTTTCTTATAAATCTTCGTGTTGCATCCTTGAAAGGTATTAAATTTAAATACCTACTTTGGTCTTTAGTCTACTTTTTCTTTTTGAGTTCTGCTGTCCACAGACTAACACACACACACGCGCGCGCGTGCGAACCTTTTTCTAAAACTGCTTTTTTGATTTAGGGGGCCTCAAAACATATATTTCGGATGAAATCTCGACATCAAAGTTTTGTTTGGAATACAATACTTCCTCTAATTTACGTAGTAGAGAAAGTAAAAATAACATTAAAAAAGTAATGCAGTATTTTGAAGGGATAGATGAGTCAAATGTGGTTTGTAGTACTGCTTTAGCATATGTCTCCTTAGACATTTGTGAGCATTGAGTTTTCTTGATACGAGTGCTAATTTTGCTCAGGTTTTTCTTTTTCTGTTTACTTTTTTGGTGCAAAATAGACCAATAGTACACAAATACATACACTTTTTAAAACCCATTTTCATTGTCTATAAACAAGGAATAATTTCTTTGAACATTGTTTTTCTAAAAGTTATATTTATGTGTTTAAAATTAAAAATTCCTGTCAAATCTTGATTTCTGCGTCTATCGACTTTTGAATCAATGCTTCCGATTTGGCTTACTAAGGGAAACTCCTAAGCCCTCTACAGCTACCACTTTATTCAATAAATTAAGCGCTAGTAGAAGTCGGCTAGCATTACTTTCTGAAAAATTCAAATACCCTGGAGTAATGGAGGTTTAATGTAATACGAAAAAGCTTTACTAACTGGGACTTCCATTACGTTTACTTTGCAGGGTTGTTTGAAGGGGAGGTTGTTTTAAAATACCAAGATTTCAGCAATTACATATGTATCCTTCCTTTGAGTGTCGTATTTGTTGGTAAATACGTTATTTAGGGACTTCAGTGTGGGATGTTAGAGCAGATATAAGTGGACTTTCACTATTTATAGCTTCGCACCTAGCTTAAAACAAAATATTATCCTTTTACAAAGAAATAACACTAATAACTCGGTTTTGCAAGGGGCCCGGGGTTAAATTCCCTGCTGGGAGGGTGAGAAGGTTTCTTCCGATAGGAAGTAGAGTCTGGAAGTATGAATGGGAGTGCGAAAGTTTTGTGTGTGTGTACAAACTTAATATAAATTAAAACAAATCCAAATTAATAGAAACTCAAAAGTTAAAGACCACCATTAAGCAACTGAACACCATTGCCGTTGAGTAATTATTCTACGTGGTTAATAGCATTTCATTGAATTTCCAAGATACATACAGAAGTTTGAAATTTATAAAGTCACTCAATACGTTTCTCTGATTACACTGGCCAAGGAAAGAAAAAGAATGTTTCCTTCACTTCATTACTCAAATCTTACTAATTCTGGATCGAAAATAAAACGAATATGACAAAAAAATTTATTAGTGCTAGTTTCCGTAATTTACAATAGATGGAAATATTTAATTTGGGCGCACGCCCTGGTACAACGCCGTTAGTCACGCGAGGCCTATTGGGCCCTCGTATTTTTGTGTTTATATGTTTGCAGTTATTTGTTTTTAATTGTGCTTTTCCTTCATTCCCATGTTTAGCTTCATTTATCTTAAATATATAGTTTTAACTACCATTATCTTAGTAGGCTCATCAAAGATAAATAAAATGTAGTATGGTTAGGTGGTTGCATAGGTGCGTTCGCTCGAAGACTAGAACGTTTACATAAACGTTGGGGTCTCCCAGACCCTTAGTGACCAACAGAGGTCCCTAAAGAGAAAACGTTGCGTTTTATTTAAATAACTCAGCAACATTGGGAGTCCAGTTGAATATTTTTAATGGGGGTTACATTTCAAGGGTTCAAATTCAAGTAAGGTGGTTGGGTCTGAAGAGAATCCTGTCTTGGCTTCATAAGCACATTGTTCTTTGGGTTTTCTTTCGTGAGTTCCGGAGCATCGCTATACACAGACTAGCAGTAGTGTGTAAGCATTGCTGTATTGTAGTGGCCCTGATATCTCTGTTACATTTTTCCTTTGTTGTTCAGCATATTTGATTAAGTTGAGGAGGGCTTTCATGTTTGCATAGGCCTCCTTCATGTAAACTGCATGACCAACAGGAATAGAAGGAAGACGGTTGCTGTTGTGAAGCAATGTAGCTTGGACAAATCTATGAATAGTCTCCATTCCATAGAAAGTGGCGAAGTACCTGAATGTGGAATGGTTTGATTAGCAGATGGAATATTCAGGTATTGAATTGTACTTCTTTCTTTCATTGACAACCCTGTCCTGCTGGAGTCAAGCAAAGAGGGTTTAAGGGCCCTCAAGCACGAGGTCATCAGTGCTCTTGGTACCCAACTTGTGGTCCGCGGATTCCTAGGGGTCCGCAGGCGATGTCTTAGGAGTCCACGAAAGGTCCTAAGGAACTAATTATTTTATACTTTACTTGACTTGCAGTAGCCATTATCACGAGTAAGTTCAGCTTCAGCAGCGAAAATGAAATTTGATGTTAACGCAATTTTAATACAACTACATTCGACATGTCTTATATTTGTATACCTTGTATACAAATGAAAAGTATTCCTACTGTGTTATTTCATATATAGCCAAATCTGCACTTTTAAATATTCTGGAGAGAAAATGACATTCTACTATAAAGTAATTTCCCTGTGTTATTAGCTTCTGTAGGAAATATTTCGTGTAACCTTCATTATTGACTGCTCTTTCCTGCGTTTATCTCAAAGGGTTGCGACCTATATCCTGTGTTTACTGCGTCCCCTTCAATTTTCAGTTACGCCTACCTTACATCAAAGCCTCCGGTTCTTTGCCTCATTTCAGCTGCGCCTTCTCTTTCCAAAGAGTTCTTTCTCAAAGGCGAGATTAAAAGGGAAATACGAGTAAAAAGTTAACAATGTCTCTAAAACATTTCTTTCTTTGATATTTGAACATTTCTTTTGATATTTGGAATTATAATTGAAAACAGGTTTATTTTTGTCTCCGGATATGGTATTCGCCAGAAATGTTACAATATAAATAATTTCAAGTTCTTCGTTTCATGGTTGTGTTTACATATACCACTCTTGGCGCTAACTGGAATTTACGGCATGACAATAATTGCTTGTATATGTACTACAACAAAACAAACAAATCCAGTCCAATTATTTTCTTTCTCACTTTATTTTTTCCGAAATGTTTGCACAAATACACAGTTCTCCTTTACTGACGTTAACATAGTCTAGTCTTTCGTGACATCGCGTGACAGCTCGCAACTGTTTTCTTCACTCATTCTTGTCTTTCTTCACTTTCTCTGTCACTCAAAGAGCAGACTTTGACGATACAATCATTCGACACTCATTAAATGCTTCATTTTAACACGATCGCACACGCTGCTGACACACACACACACACACACACACACACACACACACACACACACACACTAAAACTGACTCCCAATCCTAGTTGCCTCGCCTCTTTATGTAGTGAGGATGACCTAATACGTACCTTTCTGGAACTTCTACAAATACGCCGGCCGTCTTACACTTTTAGAATGCTCTAGAAAACCCATTTTGGTTTTTCCACTCTGACGGTTGTCATCTGTTCAGAAGGAACATACGTGAGAAATATTTATAAATATGACATCATATACCATTTACCAACAATTTACATGATAATTATTATTTATTTACGCCAACAAACTTACTGTTGGTGTTTTTAAACCCACAAGCCGTGTGTGGGCAAGTACTTACAATAGAAAGTCACCATTGGGTTAATGGTATCTGATGTGAGACTGCCTTTGTGGTTTACCGGGAGAAATACGAACTAATTGGATAATTCCGTGTCATTATTGCAGGTTGTCACAGTAGCTTAATGAGCACCCGCCTGATAAGTAGAGGGTTTGTGGTTCATATCCCGGCTATGGCATTGACTTTTCCAGTTCCAGTTCTACCTCTCAAAATTGACATGATGTGTATAACTTTAAAACAAATTGGAAAAAACTGAAGAAGGATATTAAATGGCTAGCAACTGTGTTTTTCTACAAGTTATATAGAAATTCTGCCTTGGGATAACAAAAGCGTGTGTGGCACAGACAATAAAAATATGGGAAAAGGGGCAAATTTATTATATTTATACCCTGGAGATAGTTGACAAAATCTGTGTCTTCTATTCCAACAGCTCCTTCACTAATGGAAGAAATTCACTCTCTTAAACGTCAGTGTCACTTCATATCGTGAATTGATCCCATTAATTTGCCTACATGGAGGTTTTCGAACGCACGTAATGCATTTTAAAGCCGTATCCAGGATGCATTATCCCTTATGACGTGTACAGCTGGGGTTGTCAACAGAACATGATAAATTGTGAACATATGAGCTCGGAACTTCTGATATGAATTCGATTAGCTCAGCGTGACACAGCTATATAATAACTGTCATAAAAGTCACTCGTAAACGACTGCAATGAACACTGGCGTTTCCACAGTGAGATTAAAAATGGAATTATCTGAAAATATTACAATGAAAATTTTCGAGAAGTACGTCAGTATAAAGTAGGAGAGAAGAAAAGTTCTCCGGAAGGACAACGATCTCAAGTTAACAATTGAATATATCTGCGTAAAAATGGCCTGACCTTCATTTTTTTTAAAAGTGAGAAAAACAGTTGTGTGTGTTTTAGGGGCTTTTATGGCATTGTTGTGCATTTTTACATACTTCAGGCAGTTTTATTGTATATTAATGCATTTTTAAATACATCTTAGGTACTTTCTGCCTTTTTTGCCTTTCAAGAGCAAAGGAACATTTCCGTTCTCTACATTTCATTTCTTAATAAATGACTTTCTTTGGTTCTTAGCAGTGCCACATTAAAGTTACCCTTAAGTTGCAGGAAACTAGACAGACACTTAGATCCCCTTCTAGGGGTTGACAATAAACTTCCCAATTAACAGTACTACGTCACATTTAACTGGTAGGAGATAGGCGCATGCCTTTGTAGATGACTATTGTGTTTGTTTTTATTGGATTCATTATTTAACCCACCAATTCGCGTACTCTCTCTGTTTAGTTCTGTTATCATTTTTGTAGTTCTTTCTTTATTTCCAAAAAGAAATAAATCCCCGGAAAAGGATGGTATCACTAATGACTACCTGCAATGGGTCGGACAAAGATTAACAATCAATACCTTACTTAATAGGATAGTACCTGGGTGCCCGAGATTCCCTCGGCGATTTTCGTCTCTGTTTTTTGTGATTTTTTGTTTGTTTGTTTGTTTGTAATACGTTGCATTTATATTTCAAGCATAGAACATTATATGAATTGTATGTTGAAGGGCAAACAGGGGATATATGAATGTGCTACGTAAAAGAAAAGCGAGTAGAAAGCCATTTGAAAGTAATATATTGTGTAGTAAAACTGTTAGCATAAAAACTTTCTTCAAGGAAAAATACATATACGTGCCAAATTTCGCGGTGATATGATATGAATTGTTTAAAGAAAAGTGAGTAGAGAAAGATGTGAATGTATTACCTAAAACTAAGTAGAGAAACCACTGTGAATGTAATATGCGCATTTCTATTTCAAACATACAGAAAATTGTATGATTTCTTTGTGGAAGAGTGAGTACAGAAACCACTGTGAATTGCGTTACTTAAAAGTGAGAAGAGAAAACAGTGCGAGTGTAACAGTATTTCTATTTAAAACACAGAACATGGTACATGACTTATTATAAAAGCGGAGATAAAAATGTTCTTTGCTGTAAAATCAGGTTTTTTATGGAAAATTGTTTATAGAGGAGTGGGTAGAGAAAGAGATGTGAATGTGTTACCTAAAAGTGAGTAGAGAAAACCTTTAGAGCCGTTTTTGAAATACCGGGAATATATATACAAGAATTGCTCTGTAGAAGCGGGAATAAAAAAATGTTATTTTTTATGTAAAATCTCGTTTAAAGCGTTCGATACAACAAAGCAATGGAAGCTATCAAAACAGTAGACGTGCAGACAGAGTATATAAGAATAATAGGAAACATCTACAATAACAGCAAAGTTAAAGTAAGAATACAGATAGAAAAAGAAGCGTTCACGATTAGGTGAAGGGTGAAACAAGGTGATCCAACCTCGCAAAAATTACTAGAAATTATATTTAAGAAACTAGGATAGAACTGTGGCGTTAACAGAAATGGGAAAGAGCTTACAAATCTCACACTTGCAAATGATATAGTATTATTCGCAAAAACTCAGACAGAATTGGTACTGAAGTGAAATTCTTTTAAAAACTTTGCTGCAGTAGTTTTATCTTTTCTTCCTTATAGCAGAATAAAGTTCAACATATTCTTGTTCCCCGTTTGTTCCCTGACACTGTTCTGTGCTTACCTTATATAACCTTATGGTTATGTCATATGGTGCGGCAAAGTCACATGGTGATAAAACTTTGATGACACATTTTTCTGACTTTAGGTTCAGGTATATTCCGGAGAGGTATATTCCTCATAACCCAAAATATTTTTCATCCACTATCATATCCGTGCTCGAAAAGTAATTACCTTTTCCTTGGATTACGAGTGTTTCAGAAACCCCTTTGCATGCATAAAATTATTATTGTCAGCTGGTTTTTGTAGAATTATAATCTACCGTAATGTATCAAACCACTACAGAAACCCAAATCAAATCTGATGTCTTGCACTCACATGACTTTCTCTACTCTTGCACTAAGTGAAGGTTTGAAGTATCCAGGCGAAGCAAAGAAACAAATCGTAATTAAAATGTATGAATGTTATTTCAAACTGTTTACACTTAAATCACTATTAATATAAAATAGTATTAACTAAATTATAAATTATTTCGCTACATATTCTAAACAAATACCACTCCAGCTTTTCATATTTGCAATAATGTTCCTCACAAGATTGTCATATGAAACCCCCTCCTGGTATTACTACATATAATTTTCCTGTAGGTACAAGGATAATATGGGAATACAGTGGCCTTTGAGCGATAGTCAAATCTTTTAAAGCTGGTTGCTATATAAAACCTTTGAAATTCCATTTCCTTTGTACGGCTAAGGTATAGAAATGTGAATAACGCCCTTCTATTTGAGAAAAGTTGAAGCATTGCAAAGCTCACACAAATAAGGAATATCTCCGAAATGGCTTGTTCCACAACAATAAAAATAATTTGATCCAATAATCACTGTCACACTCAATTGCGTAACTTTGGTAACAGACCTGTGATACAACACTTTATTAAATTAGACGTTTGGGATTGGAAATGTGAACGCTTTGAGCATTGCATCACGAGAATCTTGATCTGTGGTTTCGTAACTTCCACTGCCACTATTCAGGGAAGCTCGGATTACGTGGGAAAGATATACTGTAAGCCTACCACTAGGCTATAATAATTTCAACGGAAATTATCTTAATTCATACCACAAAGAAGCAATTTCCACAATCATAGAAAGGCCACACTAAGTTGGAAATAACATGAAATCATAACAGTAATGCATACAAATTTAAATATTAATGATACCGATTAAACAAGGAATCATGATTTCCCACGACTACTTCATGTACCTGCGTGTATTGTCGTGTCCAATTTAACAGTTACTTTATTTCTAATCCACATCAAATATATAGAAATATAAAACATTTCTAATGACAATTGTCACGCAAACTTAATACCTTAATGCTTTTAAGCCGAACCTTAATATCTTATGGGACAATAACGTCCAAACTCTGAAACCATTTGACTCCATTGACTTTACAATAAACGAAATTAACCCTGAACTAGATCAAGCACGCCCACAGAGGGGTCAAAAGTCCTGTTTAACAGAAGACGATAGTCGAGAGATCCTACCAAGCAAGGACTTAATCCAGGAAACAGCACCAGTAACGCCACGCCCCTGGCGTCAAAAAATAGGAACAACAACGCCACGTGCCACCAAGACAAGCGTAAGATTAGACCTTAACTGGTATCACCACTATTAATTTCGTAACTGGTATCATGGTGTCTGGGAGACTCCGGGTATTTAGAATTAAAAATAATACTTGTTTAATTCATTTTAAGCTATTTACTATAACTGGCACTATTAAACATATGTCTTCAACTAATCTATAATGAATTCACCATGGAATATAGCATTTATGATAAAATACAATCCTCTTTTTCTTTAAGTCTCAAATATAAAAGTCGTAATAAATATATAATATGTGTCACTCACAAAACACAATATATTGTTAAGGCAATTGTAAATTACAACAATGGGTTGACACAAACTGAACCTGGATGCTAAAAGTCTGGCTTTGTTGCGAGTCATAGTTCTTTCGGCACTTCCTAATAATAGGTTTGGAAAGTGCTTTACAACAAATAAAAAATGACATGATAAATGCCAATAAAGTATATAACAAAAAAAAAAAAAAAAAAAAAAAAAAAAAAAAAAAAAAAAAAAAAAAAAAGAAAGCTCCACACTTTTAGTTATTCACACCCTCAAAGCACACTCGGCATATTTTTTTAGCACACTCCAAGCAGATTGGCTTACCACACTTCTGACATGGATACTTGGTTCTTCTCTTCAGCTTAGGGTCACATGTATAGCACGTTTTGCGAATCTCGAAGAATTCTGGTACATTACTTGGCTCTTCTACATCATCTATGCTCAGGATCCTTCTTATGCAGAATGTCAGCTCACGTGGAAGGTTCTTGACTTCAAGTAGCCTTCGATGCATTTGTGGATACACCAGAGATTTTGCAAGAGCTTTCATAAACTCCAGCCTAGTTATTTTTGGAGCATCTGGAAATGCTTGATGGAGTATGAAAGCATTAACACCAGATCCTATATCCACAAGGGTGAAAAATATTGCCATAGGCCATCTACGGGTTCTTCGGCTGGATGTGTAGTTTGCACACTTCTGATCCAGTCCATCAACGCCTCCTTTAGTTAGATTATAAAAAGAAATAATCTCTGGCTTTCCAGGGGGGGGGGGGGATGCCCAGTCACAGCCGCCGCAGAGACAACATGGCAGGAAGAAAGAAGAAGAGAGCCGCCGCAGCAGTCCAAGAAGCCTCCGAAGAACCTTCTGGGGAAACTGAAAACGCCAGCGCCGTCCCTGCCTCACAGCCAGCCTCCTCGCCAACTCCATCTCCATCTACGCCGCCTGACCAAGGTATCTCAGCCTGCGACACCACGCCGACGTCAACCACCCACCGCACACACCCGACACAGCCAGAGGTTGAATACCGAACGTCCACAGAGTCATGCTAACCTCACGAGGCTGCAGAGTTACAGCGCAGTTGTGCGCGGAGTACATTGGCAGCTTCCTGACTTCTCCTCCTCAGCGCAGCCCGACGTCGCTGGCCTTCTCTCATGAAAGCGACGCGCATCATCACAGCCAGAGGACCGTCGCCGCTGGTGCGCCTGGAGTTCTGGGATGGGGCAGATTACCGCGCTGCTTTGACGGACGGGCTTCCTGCCCTCGGGCAGGTGCTCCCAGTTGAGGCTAGCCGTGGTGTACGCCCTATTCCCTGCCGACGCTGTTGCCAGTACGGTCACACCGCCGACGCCTGCGCCGACGCCCCACGCTGCCACTATTGTGGCGCTGGCACCTTCACCACATCCTGCACCAGCCATGACCTGACACGTCGCCCCGTGTATTGTGCCACGTGCAACTGGACTGGCCACTTCACGGGCCAGGCGGCGTGCCCCAGGAACCCACGCCGTCAGCCGCCTGCAATTCACAAGTTGCCTACGCAACAACCACTCTCCGCCTCGCAGACCATCACCGTCACACACCAACATGTCAACACCAACCACCAAACCGCCGACCAACACGACGCTGCAGACAACCAACTTCACACCGCTGTACTCCACAACACCACCGCACTACAGAAAATACAAGACACACTCCAGACTCTCACCGACCGGGTTGCAGCATGGGAGACAGCCCTGACTCGTGCACTCGAGGACGTTAAGGATGTCACCCATAACCTGCAAACAACGCTACCTGCCACAGTTCATCAAGACAACAATAGCCTCCGAGACCACTTCAACAAGCAGCTGGAGAAAGTGGTCACTTACATCAACGACTCACGCATCCACAAGGTCCATAAGACATTAGAAGAAATTCTACAAGGACACACATCATCACTACAGACTTCGCTTGCTCAGATTTTGGAGTTTCTGACACTCCCCAGACCTCCAGTCGGTCCTCCAATCGGTCCTTCAGTACGACCCAACTTCCCCCCAAACCGCAGGTCAGTGTCAGGGCACCGCCATGATACTTGACCTGCCTAAGCCAATGACCCACCTTTAATATATACCCACAATCATCCGGTTTGCTTCGGCGGTACCGGACTAACACCACCACAGTACAAATAAACAGAGTCACCCCCAGAAGTAAACTTAGTTAAGTAGTTTAAAAAACAAATAAAAAAAGCAAAAAAAAAAAAATACTTTCCAGTCTCAGGATCTTCAGCCACTGAGTGATGCATGGAGGACACCAATATCACTGCTTTAGACTTCCTTGAGACATAAGACAACAATGTCATGTCCTCTGTGAAACCATACAGAGATGACTTTTCTTCTCGAGACTTGTGTGGTTGAAACTGTGGTGGGATCTCCTTTTTATTTTTTTTCAAGGTTCCTACATAAGTTAGATCTCTTTTTGAAAGTTCTTTCACAAGTTCTATTGAACTAAACCAATTGTCTGCAGTGATATTCCGTCGAGTTTTCTGCACTGATTTCGAAAGCCTCAAGATAGATTGAGAGGGGATGCTGAGCTTCTTTTCCTCTTCAGAAAGGGTTTTCCCATCGGAACCTTTTCCAGAATAGATGTAGGCATCGCACAAGTACTGGGTTCTGGCATCTGTCAGACACATAATTTTTATTCCAAACTTGGCCGGTTTCTTTGGCATGTACATTCGAAATTTACATCGGCCACGGAATGGCACTAGCATTTCATCAATACATACACATGTGCCTGGAGTGTAGCAGAGTTGACAGTTCTCTATGAATCTGTTGAATATTCCTGATATTGCCGCTGTTGGATCTTCTTTCTTTCTTTCTTCCCTGTTTTCGGAATTATCGAAGCGAAGTGCCGTCAAAATGAACAAAAATCTTTTCTTCGACATGGTGCACCGAAAAATATCTCGTCCTGTTCCATCTGTTGCAAAAAAATTGTCTATAGATTCGTTACTGGATTTGAAGATAGCTGTAAATATAAGTAGGCCAATAAATGCCTTAAGTTCAACTAAATCAATGTTTTGTATGAAGCTTAGATTCTTTCGAGAATATTTGGCCTGTAATGTATCAATGTTCTTATTTGTGCAATGAAGTATCTCATCTAGGATATCTTGTGTGAAGAAAAGACCCCATACATCTTCTACTTCTGGAGCCCGTCCCAAGTTATTTGCTGTTGGTCGTAGCCCAGGTACTTGGAGTACAATGTTGTGCCGTCTTGTGCGGACGTTAGTAGGTGGTTGTTCCTTTCTCCATCGAAAGCATTTATTTTTACCATAAAAAAAATCAATTTGTTGATTTAGGTGGCTTTCAGTAGGTTCACATTCACCAGGCTCTTCATCATCAGCCTCCTGCTCTGAGCTGGTATCGTCATCACTTTCAATTACGTAATCTTCATCTTCACTATCATCAAACACTTCACAAATCATTTGTTCTAACTTCGTTTCATAGTCTGGATCAGTTGTTCTCAAGTTTCATTGAGAATGCTGGTGCTTAACAGATGAGCCGGGTTGTGGTTCCATGGTTTCAATAAAATTTTACTTCTTGAAGTATGCCTATGAATTCAACAAACATAAATCTGTAAGTGGAATGTTCAATTAACACATTGTCGTATAAATAAACGATAACACCCATGACCAAAGTATATAAAAAACGTTACGCACCTGGTATCATACGTCTGGGAGACGGCAAACAAACTTTATTCAAGTGTAACTCGATCTAGTCCATAAAAAAATTGGATATTGACTCAGCATTTAGTCTTTGATTATCATATTAATTTTCTGCTTCTGTATGATGTGTCGACAGAGTGAGACACGTCGCGAACTACGACCTATAGTATATATATTGCAGCTAGCATCCTCCAGGAGAAAGTGGAGGAACCATATGAACTTACAGACCGCAAGCAAAAGGTCACCGAGATGCACGGAGGTTCCTAACACTTCCTGGCTTGAAGACTCGTCCCACTACTAGATCTTCCCAAGGGACGGCGATGAACGACCCTACAACTGGAAGCCCTCTGGTGTCCACTAAGAACATTCTTTGCTTGGAGCAAACATCCGCATTATTTGGCGCTGCCATACACCTCGAAACCTTGAATCAACTTGAAACATAAGAAGGAAGCGGGACACGAAAAAAAATCGTAGCAGATAAGAAACCACCCAATCATTCACGTAAGTTGAAAGCGGTTTGCGGAAATTAAATGGGGGCCCATTGAATAGAACTCAGGTTTTTTTTTCGCTATACAATCTCGTTCAGAGACGTAGAGTCATAGAAGCTTTGAAGACACCTTTTCCCTTAAAAATCCAACTTTCCTAACCCTATTTATGTCCCTCACAGTTTGTTAGAGAAGGGTGAATTGTTCAATTGAGAATCCAAGCACGAAGTTGGTCATCACCCTGTCAGAAATGCCCTCTGAATGATAAGGAGCAAATGCTTCCATCACGCCCCCTGCGGATAAGGGTGGTACTATGAATATTTCACAACCTTTGTGATATTTCCTATATCGATTTGTTACTCGCGTGCTATTATTTTGTTTCTTAGTCAAATTGCGTATAGCTCTTGTTTTCCAGATTGGCTCAAATCATGTAAATGCTAAACAGAATTGTTAAAAAGTTGCAAAACATGTACTAACTTTATGTTCTTTCTGAAAATGTTACTTGAAATAAAGAGAGAACCTGCTTAGAATCCATAATAAAGTTTACTTGCGAAGAGAGCAACCACAGAAAAACAAATTCAGTATCAAAGATAGGGACAACTTACGTATATTGTATGCTCCTCTCTACGTTACAAACGGGCTTCGAACTGTGTACCTCCTACGTCTGTGCAGAGCCTATATCGGTGGTGGTGAGCCTTATGTAAATGATACAATACGTGCGATTGTTTGAAGATTTTCATTCGCTCCGTGGACTCAAACCATAAGGTGCTCTGTTGACGTTACACCATACTTTCATACATATCTACAGAAAATAGTCATGAGGTGTCAGGTCTGGCGACCGTGTTGGCCACGGAACTGGTCCACATCTACCAATCCATAGATTTGAATATGCGACAAATTAGCACAACCGTTCGTTCTCAGCATTTCCGGACAGGGGTTTCTATTTGAAAACCGATCGGTTTGTCATCCCGTACATCATATTAAGCGTTATCGGTGTTTTCTTTTTTTTTTCTTCTTCTTCTTTCTTTTTTTTTTTTTTTTTTTTTTTTTTTTTGCAACGCCCAGTATACGCCAATGTTGCCAAGTGTCCCTGAATTTATTGTAATAGAGACGCTAGAATCCAGTTATTTAATATAATTTTGAGGCCACATGACTCATTTTAGCGAAAAAAAGGAACAGAAGACATGGAAAAAGGATCTTTTTAAGTTCTACTTTGCTATGCTGATTGCAGAAGCAAACTATGTAGGAGTGCTGACATTGGCAATCAAACATTCGACCAATTTTACTTTGTATTTTTGGAACCATACACTATAGAGGGAAATATTGGAGGAAGTTGTGTTTTAGTTTAACGTCAAGAAGTCTGCGTTAAAGTCTGCACAGTCATACCACTGATTCCTCGTACACTGTGTTTTGCTTATAAGTAATAATTAAACAAACATTTATAATTTCAAAATGGTTGGTGGTGTTAAATTTAGGACAGCGACACAGTGCACGCGCATGCGCAGATCATTGCATAGGAGAATGTATATGTCGCTCATCAGTGAGCATGTGGACAATTTTCCAGCAAGGTGGAGCACCACTATACTTTGGCAATGTAGTTCTACATTCTTGGATAGAAAGTTCCCTGGAAGATGAATCGGAAAAGGATGACTTTAGATCGCATGGCCTCCCAGATCACCAGAATTGACAACACCTGATTTGCTTCCTCTGGGGATTTGTTAAGGATCAGGCCTACAAGACACTAGCAGGTGTTTTGGTAGACTTACGATAAAGTATTTATGCTTCTGTCAACAATGTTACAGTTCAGATGCTTGATAACACATGGCTCGAGATTGCATGCTGGTTGGACAGTTCCCATGCCACTAATGACAGCCATGTTGAGGTTTATGAACCATGAGGTAAACAAATTCCCAGTTTTCAGTGTTTGTAGCAAGTGGTTTCACCTTAAGATTCGTATTAGGTCAAAATTTGTAGCTATTTCTTTTGTTATACCTATAAGCGGAATGCCGTGCTCAGCGGGTTCAGCGGTTAACAAAGGACGGAGGGGGCCAAGCTACTTAACACCACTTGATGGGCCAGAGAGCGGTCAAACACGAGGGTCGGGCTGCCTCAAGTGGCTGCTGTGTGTTCGTGGCTGTAAAAAATCGAAGCGGCAAAAAGAAAAGGGGTTTTGGTAGAGTTCTTGGAACTTCTAGCGCGCGTATGTATGTGTGTGGAAATAGAGAAAGGTCCTGTGACCAGTTAATAAGGAGACCAGAGAAGAACGGAGTGAGTTTTAGAGTTGAGTTACGGACAGGAGTCAGTGTTAGTGAGTGTGAGACAGCTGTGTGTGTCGTCGTGAGAAGATTCAATGAGCATCACAGCTGATTGCAACATCGTAATTAGAGTATGAGAGAGAGAGGAAGTGAAGGTAGACACTGAAAGGACTGAGAAAGGTTATGAGAACAATTGTGAGTTGTGAGAGCCCGAAAGACTGAACTGTGCTAACGACGAAAACAAAACTGTGTATTTGTGGCACAATTTTAGAACACAATAAAGTGATAGAAAATTAACCGGATTAGAGTGTGTCATTTTGTTAGAATACTTCTTGCTTTTAGTGTACATAGTAGAGAGTGGCATTTCCTCATTTATTTAAATTTTTATGAGTATTTCTCCTGCAGTAGAAGCTTTCCTAAACACGCTTAACACCTGCAGCTTGTTTCGAGCCTAATCTCATCTCACAAACTCTGGTCAAGGGTAGATAATGGCGGAGTAATCTGCACACTAAGCTCTTTATCTGGGAAAGTACAATATATTGTTCCCGCTTAACTAGAGAATCACAAGGTAAGTAATTTATTAATAAGGCAGGTACTAGAGGAGATTCACCCTTCCTCCGTCCTCATTTTCTCTCTGTTCGTTACCTAGCAACACATATGTTCACAAAGGTGCTGACTTTGTAACTGCTCCATGGCTTTTTCTGAACATTTGAATTTTAAGCGCTTCAATAAGAACTGGAACCCTATCTGGTTCAGAGTTTGTTCGTCTTGTTTCCCGTTCCAGACTGTTCCAGCGTGGGAGGAAAAAAGGCAGCAATTTTCCACAATGGCTGCCCGATGTCATGTTTTAATGAATCTCGTCAGCTGGAACACGCTCGGGTTTCCTCGATTTAATGACGTGGAAGTCACAGGGCATGCTTCGTCTGTCAGATCCTTTTGCATTATACGGTGCTTCAAACTCTAAACCTTCATTTTGCTGATGCTTTGGTTTTTAAACTTTAGTGCCATTTTCTAAATATAGATCCCTGATTACCGAGTAGGATGGCTCTGACGTCGTCTGTGGCCCGCATTTGGGAGGTCGCGGGTTCGATTCCTGTGGCCGCGCACTCTGATATGGGTTTTTTTCCGTGGTTTCCGCATTTCACTTAGGCGACTGCTGGGGTGCATTCTTTCCTTTCCATCATTTTCGTCCACTTATCTTTCAGGTGTGCTTTCAGGCAAGTGGTGTTGACAATGCCGGACAGATGGCGTGGATGCTTGCGTATGTTAGCTGCTGTTTTTCCGCGCTAGGTGGTGTTTGTGCGGCCACTGTCCGCCAGGGGTAAAATTGTGACATCTACCGGACCCAAGGAACACTAGCTCCGGCAGTGTATGGTGGCTGTTCGGCGGAGGCTGGCACCGGAATGAAAAGATTTTACCACTTGTTAAGGACTTCTGTACGTCTCTGTCGCCCACCCGTCCCTGTGGTTCCCTCACTTCTTCCCCTATCTCTACTTAGAGACATTCTAGGGTGACTCAAATAGGGGCAAATGACAACCGCCATAGAAGTAATACTAGCAGCAGTAATCATATTATATGTTAGGTTCACAAGATATTCTCTGCCCATTTTTCTGCATACCATACTTATTAGATACTGTTTAGTTTCTGTTAATCAGTTAAAATATCAAAAATGGTCTTATTACACATTTCCTTGAAGACACAAGAATATAGGAATACAATGAGCTTAAGTGATAGTAAAATTTTAAGACTGAGTTGCAGTATGATGGCTTTAAAATTTCGTTCTCTTTGCATGACCACGACAGAAAGAAAACAGGAACTAAAATGACGACTTTACAGTTGTTAATGGTTCACAATTCAAATGAATAATACTATCTCGTAAATAGGTATAAGCAAGTCCTATGCAGTGTAAGGGAACACGTTACAAAAGTTTCGAGAGAAACTTTCTCTTATACTTCATTGCCTTCCCATTTCACTACAAGGAGAAAGATCGATTGGTTCTAGTGTTGCGTCTCTGTGAATCCCCGTGTAGCTTGTCATTCTAGCCAGCTACCGAAACCCCTCATGATTACAAGAAGACAGGAGTACAAGGATTTGCTTCTAACTCCAAGCACTCGATACTCAACTGTGTGTGTGTGTGTGTGTGTGTGTGTGTATGTATGTGTGTGTGTGTGTGCGTGCGTGGAATGATAAATGCACACACCTACACGTAATGCCAGCTGTCAAATCCACACGTCACATCGACATTCCCTTGTAAAATGCAATACATTATTTTTCATGTCCATTTATCATATTCTTGACATATTGGAAGTCCCATAAAGGCAAGGGTAGCAATAATAGCAACATTGTCGTATTGCTTCCCAGGTTCTCATCATGTTTCCATGGAGATAGGATCATAGGACCTTGGAAATGCATTTTTATTATGTTAGGAAACGAGTGTGTTACATTATTGAGAGAGCTGTCCCTCACATTTTTATTTTCTTTACCACGTAGGTACATAGTACAAAGAGAGAATATTGCATTCTGCCTTTTTAAACATAAATTCTTTCTATTGCCTTTATTTTATTGTATATCTATTATTCACTAATTATCCAACATTTCCTTCAGGTACATTTTATTTCAATAACTGTTAGTCCGTGACAATGTAAGTTACTTCCCCGAATGTATATTATTGTCTTAAAGTTGCAGACAACACACGCGTCCTTCATTCAGTTCATTATTTTCTTTGCAACAATGAGTGCTACCGCGCAAATAAATGTATAGAAAACAAAAAGCGTTTGAATTACCCTTGTGTTTGTTTTAAAAGGCAATAATGAGCGAGGAACTTTGTTTTTCTTTCAGTTATCATTGTGACGTTGTAGCTAGCAGCAAGTTGCCGAAATTCAGTGTTCCTTTACGCAGTAAATTACAAGGTTACGTTACGCCAACGTATTTCGTACCGACGGTAAAGTACTCATGCAAAATATACGAGCAGTCAGTGAACTACGAAAAGAAGTGTTTTATATCACAGCATATCGGCACAATCAAACACAAAAATGCACTTTCCAAGGTTCACTTCCAAAAGTAATTGCAACATCGAGTCGAAAATCCTAGTTTGCATTTGACTTACGTAAAGGTTCCCTCAGCGCCGGAATCCCTTTGTAGAAATTACAGAAACCCACACTATCAGAGTTTTTGGAGAAGTATACTAACCAATATATACCTAGCGAGTCAAGTTTGCGGAAATGTTACGATGACACAATGAAAATCATTAAAGATAAAATGAAAAATAAGATCTGGATTTCTATCGACGAGTCAACTGGTTCCATTGCCAATGTTGTTATTGGACTATTAGATCTTAAAGAAGATGTATCAATGAAACCATTCCTGCTTGCAACAATGTGTTGAGGAAGTTAATTCAACTATCGCGCGGTTATTCACCACAACAATAGAGTTGCTGTGGCCTGGAGAGATTTAATACAACGTCTTGCTTTTCATCAGGGACGCTGCACCATATACGAAAAAGGCTGGAATAACGTTAGAAGTGCTATTTCCAAACATGCTTCACGTGACCTGCGTAGCACATGGCGTTCACAGGTGTCAGAAGAGATCCGATGCTTGTTTCCAGAAGTTGACAAATTGATTTCCGGTATTAAGAAGATCTTTGTGAAAGCCCCATCAAGAATCATGACATAAATCTATTGCACCAGATGAACCTCTGCCCCCCCCCCCCCCCCGCAACCACAAAGTATAATTGAGGTGGTGAATGCTCTGGAGGATGAAGCATCTTCAATTGTACCAGCCAAAAGACTTCATTGCGGCCGAGTTTGGGTTCCTGCCACAAGTGATCTGCCAGCTCCAAGAAAGAGGAGAACCTTTAACGAAGTCAATGAAAATTGTGATGATGCAGTCCAGAAACATTTCAAAATTTCTACAAGGTGACAATTTTGTTGCAGTTGAAATGCTTTCCACAATGATACTGTATATCAGATTTGTTCCAATAACCTCTGTCGATGTTGAGAGGTGATTTTGTCAAATGAAAAATGTGTTATCTGACCGGATACTCAACATAACCTTATTTAATTTTTGTGTGAATTACAACACTAGAATTTTGTTTAAGACTTTGAAGTTCTTTAAAATATACCGATCGAGTTATTGAATAGTCTAATCTATTAATAAATGACTTCATCTAATTGCTTTTTATTGCCTCTTTTAGTGTTTATAATGCCTTTTTGGATGCCTATTTTCATAATTTATGCCTAAACTTCCGGTCTTTGATGATGACCCTTAAACTTCCACTCTTTGCACGAACAAGAGATACAAAAGTAAATAACGACCTTCTATTTGAGAAAAGTTAAACACTGCAAAACTCACACAAATTGTTTATTTCATAAGAAAGATCATCGGATATAAACTGCGTGTTTTAACGAAGTCCACATTTTTTACCTAATTAGTTATGCTAGTTATCAAGAGTAAAGAGGACTACTTGGGCTATATCCGCAAAATTCAAAATATATATTTCATTTTCCATAAGAGTATCTTTAAAATATGGAATGTTAATCAAAATCGTTGGAGCCATTTTTGAGAAAATTAAAATTTTCGAAAAATTTTCCTTATAAACGGTAGTGTAGTTGGAAGAATTTTCTTCAAAAGCTTTGTGTCGCATCCTTAAGAAATATCAAACTGAAATACCAACTTTGGTCTTCAACCGACTTTTCATTTCTGAGTTATGCTGTTCAGACACACGCGCGCACACACACACACACACACACACACACACACACACACACACACACATACACAGAGAGAGAGATTCAGGGGGCCTCAAAACATATATTTCCGATGAAATGTTTACATCGAATTTTTGGGCCGAATACAATACTCCCCCTGTTTAGCATACGTAGTAAAGGAATAATGGAGGAGAATAACGTTCGTAACAGTAGATTTTGGGAGTAGCGGTACCAGATTCCGATTTTCAGATGTCAGCAACGCTGCTTCAGCATTCTGACCACAACACCGCACAGGTAGCTAGTTCAGTCTACTGCCCGCAGCCGTCTACGGCCGTGCCTGCGAGCGTGAAGGCTAGTCTAAGGGCTTCCAGCCGTAAGATTTACACAGTAATAACCAAGGAGCGGGGTTTTAGTAAGAAATGCATCAAGTTAACCGTGCACCTACAACGGGAATTAGAAGCGCCGGTCGGCGACCTTGCAGTGCTCTTGTAAACAAGTAGACTGGAAGACAGCACACCCTGCTTCAAAGGTAGGAATACCAGGGTTAAGGGACGCTACTAGGCAGCAAATAATGAATGTTTACCCATTTGAAGCGTTATTAAGATTTTAGTGTCTAGAATTTTAGCTAGAGACATCATCGTGAGCGGTTATTGCAATGTGCAATAATGTATTTACTAAATTTATGGAAAATGTTTTAGTACTATTTTTAAAAAAATACCTCCCAGACGTAACAGAAGCGTACAAAAACATGACTGTGTCTCTGAAACTTGTTCTATTGTCTTAATTGTCTCGAGCATTTTTTATGCACATGACTAAATGTGTTATTGCGGTTACTATATTACTGAAATTCTTCTCAATGTATGGAAGACCTTCAAACAAGGCAATACTGCACGTATTGCGACACTTTTCTGCAAAGAAAACGGCATTTAAAGGTTTTAAAATATTTGACTATCGCACAAAGTTGGCTGGATCTGTGGCGCAGTTGGTAGAGCACCTGCCTGCTGTGCTAGGGGTCCCGGGTTCGATTCCCGGCAGGGGGTAGGAATTTTTCCCCAGCCAGGATTATTCCTCATCCTTCCCTGAGTCTGTAAGTATGAATGAAAGTGTGAATGTGTGTGTGAATTCAAAGAATAAAACCCCCGAAGATAGAAAAACCCAACGTAGACGTGTACCACCATTGTCAATAGGCAAGGACGCCGATATGACCTCTGCAGTTAAAGGGGGGATATAAATGAAACAATTAAAAAAAAAGCCTACTGTATTCCCATATTCTCCTTGCACCTACAAACAAATAAGCAATAAGATAATTTATGCAAATCTTTACCTCGTTTAACATGAAGTAGATAGAGAAATAAGCGTTTGTAAGAATGGTGTGTGCAAGAGTAGAGAAGTGCAGTTTGATTTTCTTTTTTCTTCATTTCAGAATCAGGTTTCATACTCCTTTATTGCACAGCGTGACGTAATAATGAGAAAAGGTGCAGTTCGACTATAAAGGAAGAATTTATGCACGACAAATATGCACAAGCGACTTACCTTTATGAAAAAAAGTCAGCGTCAGTGAAATATCTTCTTTCTCTTGTAAGGGAAAATAAATCACCATAGGTAAGGTTTCTTTGATGTTAAGGCAAAATAATCATTGGTGTGACAGGCGGAATTTTCCTATTTCTAAAGAAATAAGGTCTCTATAATAAACCAGCGAACATTCTCGGCACCTTTTTCTTTTTCTTCCAATGCTCCTTCTTTATTGCACATTATTTTAAACGAAATGCATTAAGCACAATGCAGTTCGTTTCCTCTAGTAAATTGACATTCGCCTTGCCTTTTAAAGTTACTGTCATTCTCTCATATACAAATGGGTGAGAATGAATGAGTCTTCATCTTTTACTTTTATTGATGCAGTTAAAAAGCTTTAGCAGCCTTTAAAATTTAAAGGGGCATTATGGTGTTCATGATTTTAAACGTATATTAACATTTTAACAGAGGTTTGGCTAAAGCGCCCTAGACTTTCACCTTTCGGAGTTAAGAAGTTTAATTTTAAGAGGTTTGAATGAACTGTTTTATCGTTTCATATAAAATTCCCCTTTTTCATTCGGCAAAACAACTCCATCAGAGTTGAAAGAACTGAGTTCATCACCAGACTAAGCTCAGTACTTTCTTCAGTTTCTCTAGTTCGCATGGTGACTCCTGGGTAATGTATTGTTTAATGGCTCTCCGATGTCGCATTTTCTGTCATCTTGTCTTCTTTCATGTGGACAGACCCTTGCCAACTGAAACATCTTCTCGGATCCGCCAGGGTGTGGCTTGCTAGTTTCCGAGCCTCAAAAATCGGGTAGAGTTTTCCGATAGGAAAGGACAGTCTCTGAACCACCCTGTGGTTGGTTGAGTAGGTTGCCGTTAACTGTTACATAACTGGAACTGCGCGTGTCCACAATTCCATGTTGATTGTCTCATTAAGCCCATATTTCTCCTGCTATTCCTTCATCTCATCCGTTCCTCTCGGGGGTGTAAGCACAAAAGATTTAATTGCGCTTTGTCATCTCCTTTGTGGGCCCTAATGACCTAGCAGTCGATGGGCCCCAAACCACTCACTCACTCAATCACTCACTCTCTCACTCATTCACTCACTCACTTTTACCAAAGAGTAGGAATTGCCTAATATACATATTAATCAGAAAATGTTTCGTTTTCATAAAAACATAAATAACCTAGCATTTGAAAGTTGTTACCCCCAAAAACATTCTTTCGACAGCAATTTACAAAATAATGGGACCCCAGGCTCGCGTACAACACTAACTACGACGTTGAAATCACTGGACGCAGGTTAAAATCTTCTTCACGACAACCCGCGTATCTTTCACGACGACGCACACACAACTGTGTTGCACTTACTGATACATGTCTGTAACTGTAAAATTTGGTCCTCTGCTGTTCCTTGTCTGCTTATATAGAGGTGATGACGTCACAGGACTTTTCTGAACTTCTACTCACACACACACCAGCGACCACGTGGCCAGATCTTTCCCGAATGCCTCTTTTGTGTAGAAGCTTTCATTTTTGTTAGTCGCGTACACACCTAGAATTGCGCGTGGTATACTGACTTTGAATACCTTTGTCCTCTCGCCAGCCTAGCATGTGGTGTGAAGTGGCTTAACCCCAACCATTCTTTGTTGTACGCGAGCCTGGGGTCCCATTATTTTGTAAATTGCTGTCGAAAGAATGTTTTTGGGGGTAACAACTTTCAAATGCTAGGTTATTTATGTTTTTATGAAAACGAAACATTTTCTGATTAATATGTATATTAGGCAATTCCTACTCTTTGGTAAAAGTGAGTGAGTGAATGAGTGAGAGAGTGAGTGATTGAGTGAGTGAGTGGTTTGGGGCCCATCGACTGCTAGGTCATTAGGGCCCACAAAGGAGATGACAAAGCGCAATTAAATCTTTTGTGCTTACACCCCCGAGAGGAACGGATGAGATGAAGGAATAGCAGGAGAAATATGGGCTTAATGAGACAATCAACATGGAATTGTGGACACGCGCAGTTCCAGTTATGTAACAGTTAACGGCAACCTACTCAACCAACCACAGGGTGGTTCAGAGACTGTCCTTTCCTATCGGAAAACTCTACCCGATTTTTGAGGCTCGGAAACTAGCAAGCCACACCCTGGCGGATCCGAGAAGATGTTTCAGTTCGCAAGGGTCTGTCCACATGAAAGAAGACAAGATGACAGAAAATGCGACATCGGAGAGCCATTAAACAATACATTACCCAGGAGTCACCATGCGAACTAGGGAAAAACGACAGAAGAAAAACCATAGATCCGGAATCTATCAAGAACAGAACTCGGGATCTCTGGAATGGAAGTATGTATTAAGGTCAGCGTATTCCAAGAATACAATATGAAGATTTTAAAAGGATTTCCTCCTATCCAAAATATCCTTTAATATTTTCTAATATTTTCTCAAAAATTGCTCTAACGACTTTTATTAAATTAACACGCGTTTAAAATGTTTTCGTGGCAAATTAAATGTATATCTTGAATAATTTTGGATTAAACTCTTAGCAGATCGTTTACATCAAAAACATTGTTTTCAGTTAACTATTTCCGATATATGTATTTGTTGTTGGTATTAATTCTCCAATACACCTTTTTCCCGCGGGATATCGTTGTTTTCCCTTTTCTTCCCTCCTGGTCATGCAAAACAACTTAATTTTACCAGAATTCGCTACAATTTCTTGTATTATTTTTCATGAAATAGAAAAACAACAGGTTAATAAAACGGTTTTGTGAGGTGTAAGCTGAAAAACGAATAAAATTTGGAAACTATCACAGCTTACTGCATTTTCCTGTTTCTATCGTAGTTACAAAGAAATACAAAAGAAATTCAATTTCACAAATGTTTATGAAATAGAATTCCACCCAAAAATTCGTGTCGAGATTTCATCGAAAATATATTTTCGGACCCCCTGAATCCAAAAAAAAAGCACTTTTAGAAAAAAGTCCGTGTGTCTATCTGTAGACACCATAACTGAAAAACGAAAATTCGGTTAAAAACCAAAGTTGGTATTTAAGGTTAGTGTGTTTCAATCATGCAACACGAAGATTTTGAAGAAAATTGCTCAGCCCTAAACTACCCTTTATATGGGAAATATTTCCAGTATTCTGGTTTTCTCGAAAATGGCTCCAACGATTTTGATTGAAATGTCATATGTTTAAGATATTTTTATGACAAATGAAATATATATTTTCAATTCTCTAGCTATGGCCTATGTAGTCGTGCTTACTCTGGATGACTTCTGAATATCTCGTAAACCTTAAGAGGTAGACAAAATCTTATTGTACAAAAATGTAGTTTTCACTAAAACACAATTTATTTCCAAATATTTTTTTTTTTCAGAGTGAACCATTTAGGACATATTTCTTGCTATTTGTATCAGTTTGGGAAAACAAATTTCGTCAAATGCAACATCGTTGTTCATTTTTATATGTTAACCGTGCAAAGAGAACGCAATTTCAAAGCTTTAAAAGATGTGACTATCGCTCAAAGCCTACTGTATTCCCATACTCCCCTTGCATCTACAAGGAAACAAGAATGGTTAGTACAAGAGTAGAGAAAGTCATGCGAATGCAACACATCAGATTTTTAAACATCTATTTCATGCACCGATTTCATGCACCTTATTGACTTTTCTCTCTGTAATGTAATTGGAACTCCCTTACTTCGAACACCGTTTCGAATGCATCAACAGAATTTTGTATACAGCGTATTTCTTTCGCTGCAATATTGTCGTTCTATAACTTGTTTTTGCACAGAACTAGGACAAACGTACTTTTACTTGCAATATGTGTGCTCTGTAACAACACGCCTAATTTATAAGATAGGATGTATATACACAGCATATCCCAAAATTAGACCGATAAACTTTGGGTGCTGATGGATAACATTACTTTAAACACTTTTTGTTAAGGAAAGTTTTTTACTGCGTTGCTTCTTTTAAGCGCTAGACAACTTAATGTCATAGATTACTGCCTCCCGCCCAGTTTAAGTATTTACGGCAAAATCAACAATGCAAATTAGTATTGCATTTATCTTAGTAAGGCACACAACCTTAATCCAAGAAACAAACACAGAACACATAAACAAAACACAAACCTCTCATTGTTTACAGTTAATCACAGCTTTACTATTTAAAATTAGACGGACAAACTTTTAAACCGGAGAAATGGCTGGTATCTTTGCGAGAGTACGGCAGAATAGGGCACGTCGATGCACTCTTTGTGTTAATCGCAATGGGCGTGCGTTCCAATATTTACTTACGATTGTAACTCAGTTCAGCAGATCCTCAGCCTTATCGATGGATAACTACCTGACCATATGTTTCGTTATTCATTTGTTCACTAAACTGTATGCAGAATTGCACTGTATTTAATTTCACAGAGAGACCCCCCCCCAAAAAAAAAAACACCCGAACCGCTGCGCGGTGCTTTTCTACTGCGCCCACGGAAACACGATAACAAGCGCCGCGGTCGCCCACAGATAGATA